>SJYE01011888.1:82087-133995 GCA_006408755.1 Eudorcas thomsonii
AAAGAACCACTTCTCTCTTGGACCTCCAGAGTGTCTTTCACCTTCTTGCTGCGACAAAAGAAGTTTCTCTCACTGCCCGGCCTCATTCAAGAGGAACACCGAGGGTCCCGCCATGAATGGAAAGGAGCCCCAATATCCCTGCTGAGCTCCAGATGAGGGTCCCTTTCCTGCTTTGTCAGAAAAAGGTTCCCAGCACTTCCCTCACATCCCAACAGGAGACATTCGAACCAGGACTGTCGGGAGCAGCATCAGGGATATTGCCCCCATTCCCCAAGACACCCAAATACCTCGTTCACTCCAGATGAACCTGAATGCCCTGCACTGGGTCGACTGTCACCCGAGGCTCGAAGCATGACACATTGGCACGTGTGACACACCTGGGTTTTACCTCGAGGTCAAGTCACAGTTCCCTGTTTCCACTCGACGGGAATCCTTTCACAGCTGCTGCAGCTGCAGAGGCAACCGCAAGGGTACTTCGCCAGGCAAGACGAGGCCTGACTATCCTGTGGGACCTCCATGTGAACCGCAAGATTAATCTCAGCATGGGTGAGGAAAGCTCAGGTAGCAGCTTCAGCACTAGACGAGGTCTGAGGACTCGGTGATGATTGGGGAGGAACCCCCAAAGGCGCCTGGCAACTGGGAAGCAGACTGGCCTCTCCTGAGGCCACATGGGCGGGTCCAGATGCTCCCCGTCTTAACTCGAGAAAACCGGCCGCAACTCGAGAAATACCTGATGCTTCTTCCTTACAAGCCATCTGAGGCCCTTATCCACTGGGGCATCTCTGAGTAAATCAATCCTTCCTTTTTGGACCTCAAAGGGCTTTTTCACCCCTTTGCCGTGACCCAGGAATTTCCCCGCTCTAGCCATCTCAACTCGAGGGAACAAAAGGGATCCGCTACTACTCAGCAGATCCCTCTGGACCCTGCTAAGATCCAGAGGATTGTCCCCTTTCCTACCCCTTAGGGAAAGGTTCCCTAGAGCCTGGCTCGAATACGAAGAGGAGGTGCTCGCAACAAGAAAGTCGGGAGGAACATCAGGGTTTCGGCCACCATTCACCAAGACCCCCAATTGAATTGTCCACTGCAGATGAACTTGACAGCCCCGCATTACATTAACGGTCACTCGGAGGCTCGACACACGACACACTGGCACTTGTGACAGCACTTTTGACCTCGAGAGCAATCCAGAGATCCCTCTGTTTGCTGGACATGGAGCCTGACACTGCTGCTGCAGCTGATCAGGCAAGTAGCCGTGCACGTGACCAGGTGAGACGAAGCCTGCCTCCACTGGGGAACCTCTGGGGAACTCCCAAGACCTACGTCAAGACGGTCAAGGGAAGCTCAGGCACTGGTCTCAGCAGAAGTCGAGGACAGGGCACCAAGAAACGATTGGAGAATAATCCCCGAATGTGACTGGCAACTGGCACGGAGACTGTCTTCTCCTGAGTCCACAGGGTCACGTCCCTGGGCTCCCTGTCGTAACTCGAAAAACCCCGCCACAATTTGATAAACACCAGAAGCTTCTCCCTTGCAAGTGGGGTGAGGGCCTTATCTGGTCCAGTGTCACGAGGGAAATCACCCCTTCCCTCTTTGACCTCCAAGGGCTCCTTCACTCCCATGCTGTGACACAAGGAGTTCCCAGTCACAGCCGTCACACCCAAGAGGAACACCAGTGGACCCACTGCGATTCAAGAGGAGCCCAGTTTTCCTCAGCTAAGCTTTAGATGATAGTCCCTTTGCCTGCTCCTTAATATAATGTGTCCTGGGGCTTCCATCGCATCCAAAAGGAGGTGCTCACAGTACAAAACTCGGGTGGAGCATGTGGGGTTCGGCCACCATTCTCCAAGACCTCCAAATGCCTCATTCACTCCAGATGAACTTGACTGCCCTGCACTGGGTCGACTGTAACCCCGAGGCTCGCTGCCTGACACACTGGCATGAGTGACAGACCTGGATTGTACCTCAAGGCCAAGTCACAGATCCCTGTGTCCACTCGACGGGGAGCCTTTCACAGCTGCTGCAGGGGCAGAGTCCAGTGCAAGTGTACGTCTCCAGGCAAGATGAGGCTTTACTTCCCTGTAGGGTCTCCATGGGAACCCCAGGATTTATGTCAGCATGGGCGAGGAAAGCTCGGGTACCAGCTTCAGCACCAGTAAAGGACTGACACCTCGGTGCTGACTCGATAGGAATCCCCAAAGGAGCATAGCAACTGAGAAAAAGAATGACCTCTCTTGAGGCCCAGGGGGCGTGTCCAATGGCTCCCAGTCTTAACTCCAGTAACCCCGCCGCAACTCGAGAAATACAGGAAGCTTCTCCCTTGCAAGCGGTGTGAGGCCCTTATTCACTGTGGCATCTCTGGGGAAATCACTCCTTCCCTCTTGGACTTCAAAGGGCTAATTTCCCCCTTGCTGTGACCCAGGAATTTCCTGGCCCTAACCGTCTCAACTCGAGAGGAACAACAATGGACTGGCTGTGACTCAACAGAGCCCTGTTTGCACCTGCTTCCAGTTTGCACCTGCTAAGCTCCAGATGACCGTCCCTTTCCTTCCCCTTAGGAAAAGGTTCCCTGGAGTTTCGCTCAAATACCAACAGGAGGTTATTGCAACAGGAAAGTCGGGAGGAACATCAGGGGTTCGGGCACCATACACCAAGACCCCCAAATGCTTTGTCCACTTAAAATAAGCTTGACAACCCCACAGTGCCATGACTGTCACGCCGAGGATTGACGCACGACACACTGGCACGTGTGACAGCACTTTGGACCTCGAGAGCAAGCCAAAGATCTTTCTGTAAGCTCGTAATGGACCCTGATGCTGCAGCTGCAGCTGGTCAGTCAAGGAGCCGTGGACGTGTCCAAGTGAGACGAAACCTGTCTCCTCTGTGGGAGTCTCAGAGGATCGCAAAGACCTAGGTCAGGACGGTCGAGGGAAGCTAAGGCACTGGCCTCAGCACAAGTCGAGGACAGGGCACTAAGAGACGATTGGAGAGGTATCCCCAGAGGTGACGGGAAACTGGCACGGAGACTGACCTCTCCTGAGGCCACAGTGTCGCGTCCCTGGACTCCCCATCATAACTCGAGATGCCCCAGCGCAGCTCAAAAAAACACGAGAAGCTTCTCCCTTGCAAGCGGGGTGAGGCCCTTATCCGATCTGGCGTCTCCTGGGAAATCACCCCTTCCCTCTTGGACCTCGAAGGTCTCCTTTACTCCACTGCTGTGACACTAGGAGTTCCTGGCCACAACCGTCGTTCACAATAGGAAACCCAGTGGGCTCGCTACAATAGAAGAGGAGCTCAGTTTGCGCCTGCTAAGCTCCAGATGATAGTCCCTTTTCCTGCTCCTTAGTTTAAGGTATCCTGGGGTTTCTGTCGCATCCCAAAAGGAGGTTCTCACAGTAGGTAAGTCGGGAGGAGCACCTGAGGTTCGGCCACCATTCTCCAAGACCCACAAATGCCTTGCCCACTGCAGATGAATCTGTCTGCCCTGCACTGCCTTGACTGTCACTCCAAGTTTCCACCCCCAAGACACCTGCACGTGTGACATCACTTTGGGTTCTCGAGAGCAAGCCACAGATTCCAGTGTCCGTTCGACATGGAGCCTGACACTACTGCTGCAGCTGGTCAGGCAAGTAGCCGTGCACGTTGACAGGCGAGACAAGGCCTGTCTCCACTGTGGGTCTCTCAGGGGTACACCAAGACCTAGGTCAGGACGGCCGAGGAAAGCTCAGGCTCCGGCCTCAGCAAAAGTCGAGGAATGAGCACCGAGACTATTAGGGAAGAATCCACAGAGGCACCTAGCAACTGGAATGGAAAATGTCCAAACCTGAGTGCACAGGGGCAAGTACCTGGGTTCCCCGTTGTAATTCGAGGGGACCCCAAAACAACTTGAGAAAAACCGAAAGATTCTCCACAGCAAGCGGGGAAGGACCTCGTTGCTGTGTTTTATCAGGGGTAAGAACATCTTCTCTGTTGGACCTGCACAGTGTAGGTCACCTTCTCGCTATGACCCAAGAAGTTTTTCTCGCCGCCCGTCCTCACTCAAGGGGAACACCAACGGTTTCGCCATGAATGTAAAGGAGCCGCAGTATTCCCGATGAGCTCCAGATGAGGGGCCCTTTCCTGCTCTGTCGGGAAAAGATTCCCAGCACTTCCTTCACATCTAACAGGAGACACTCGAACCAGGACTGTCGGGAGCAGCATCAGGGATCGTGCCCCCATTTCCCAAGACACCCAAATACCTCGTTCACTCCAGATCAACCTGAATGCCCTGCACTAGGTCGACTGTCACCCCGAGGCTCGAAGCCTGACACATTGGCACGTGTGACACACCTGGGTTTTACCTCGAGGTCAAGTCACAGTTCCCTGTTTCCACTCGACAGGAATCCTTCCACAATTGCTGCAGCTGCAGAGGCAACCGCAAGGGTACATCACCAGGCAAGACGAAGCCTGACTATCCTGTGGGGCCTCCATGGGAACCCCAAGATAAATCTCAGCATGGGCGAGGAAAGCTCAGGTAGCAGCTTCAGCACCAGACGAGGTCTGAGGTTTTGGCGATGACTGGGGAGGAATCCCCAAAGGCACATGCCAACTGGGAAGCAGACTGGCCTCTCCTGAGGCCACATGGGCGGGTCCAGGGGCTCCCCATCATAACTTGAGAAAACCCGCCGCCACTCGAGAAATACCTGATGCTTCTTCCTTGCAAGCCGTCTGAGGCCCTTATCCACTGGGGCATCTCTGAGTAAATCAATCCTTCCCTTTTGGACCTCAAAGGGCTTTTTACCGCTTTGCCGTGACCCAGGAATTTCCCTGCCCTACCCATCTCAACTCGAGGGAACAAAAGGGATCGGCTGCTACTCAGCAGATCCCTCTGGCCCCTGCTAAGATCCAGAGGATCGTACCCTTTCCCACCCCTTAGAGAAAGGTTCCCTAGAGCTTGGCTCGAATACGAAGAGGAGGTGCTCACAACAGGAAAGTCTGGAGGAACATCAGGGTTTCGGCCACCATTCACCAAGACCCCCAATTGCATTGTCCACTGCTGATGAACCTGACAGCCCCGCATTACATTAACTGTCACTCGGAGGCTCGACACACGACACACTGGCACTTGTGACAGCACTTTTGACCTCAAGAGCAATCCAGAGTTCCCTCTGTTTGCTCGACATGGAGCCTGACACTGCTGCTGAAGCTGATCAGGCAAGTAGTCGTGCACGTTACCAGGTGAGACAAAGCCTGCCTCCGCTGGGGAACCTCAGGGGAACCCCCAAGACCTAGGTCAGGACGGTCCAGGGAATCTCAGGCACTGGTCTCAGCAGAAGTCGAGGACATGGCACCAAGAACCGATTGGAGAATAATCCCCGAATGTGACTGGCAACTGGCACGGAGACTGTCTTCTCCTGTGTCCACAGGGGCACGTCCCTGGTCTCCCTGTCGTAACTCAAGAAACCCCGCCGCAACTTGATAAACACCAGAGCTTCTCCCTTGCAAGCGGGGTGAGGGCCTTATCTGGTCCAGCGTCACGAGGGAAATCACCCCTTCCCTCTTTGACCTCGAAGGGCTCCTTCACTCCCATGCTGTGACACAAGGAATTCCCGTTCACAGCCGTCACACACAAGAGGAACACCAGTGGACCCGCTGCGATTCAAGAGGAGCCCAGTTTTCCTCAGCTAAGCTTTAGATGATAGTCCGTTTGCCTGCTCCTTAATATAAGGTGTCCTGGGGCTTCCATCCAATCCCAAAAGGAGGTGCTCACAGTAGGAAAATCGGGTGGAACATCTGGGGTTCGGCCACCATTCTCCAAGACCCCCAAATGCCTTTCCCACTGCCGATGAACCTGTCTGACCTGCACTGCCTTGTCTGTCACCCTGAGGCTCCATATATGAAACACCTGCATGTGTGACAGCACTTTGTGCCACGAGTGCAAGCCATAGATCCCTGTGTCTGCTTGACATGGAGCCTGACACTGCTGATCCAGCTAGTCAAATAAGTAGTCATGCACGTGTCCAGGCGAGATGAGGCCTGTGTCCTTTGTGGGGCTCTCACGTGTACACCAAGACCTAGGTCAGGATGGTCGAGGAAAGATCAGGCTCCTGCCTCAGCAAAATTCGAGGACTGAGCACCGAGACGATTAGGGACGAATCCCCAGAGGCGCCTGGCAAATGTCACGGAGACTGTCCAAACCTGAGTGCACAGGAACAAGTCCCTGGATTCACCATTGTAACTCGAGAGGACCCCCCCCACAACTTGAGAAAACCAAAAGATTCTCCCCTGCAAGGGGTGTGAGGTCCTCATCTACTGTGGGGTCTCCGCGGAAAGAATCTCTTCTCTCTTGACGTACAAGGTATCGTTCACCTTCTTGCTGTGACCCAAGAAGTTTCTTGTGCCACCCGTCAACACTCGAGGGGAACACTGAGGGTCCCAACATGAATGTATAGGAGCCCCAGTATCCCTGCTGAACTCCAGATGAGGGGTCCTTTCCTGCCCTTTCGGGAAAGGTTTTCCAGAACTTCCCTCACATCCCAACAGGAGACACTCGAACCAGGACTATCGGGAGCAGCATCAGGGGTCTTGCCACCATTCTCCAAGATACCCAAATACTTCGTTTACTCCAGATGAACCTGACTGCCCTGCACTGGGTCGACTCTCACCCCGAGGCTCGAAGCCTGATGCACTGGCACCTGTGACAGACCCGGGCGGTACCTCGAGGTCAAGTCAGAGATCCCTGTGTCCACTAGATGTGGAGCCTTTCAAAGCTGCTGCAGCTGCTGAAACAAGCGCAAGTGTAGGTCTCCAGGCAAGGGAAGGGTTGACTTTACTGTGTGGTCTTCACTGGAACACCAAGATTTATGTTAGCATGGGTGAGGACAGCTCAGGTCCAGCGTCAGCACTAGCTGGGGAATGAGGACTCGGTGATGACTGGGGAGGAATCCCCAAAGGCTCATGGCAACTGGCAAGAACACTGGCTTCTCCTGAGGCCATAGGGGCAGGTCCAGGGACTGCCCAGCTTAACTCCAGAATCCCTGGTGCAACTAGATAAATACCAGAAGCTTCACTCTTGCAGTGGGGTGAGACCCTTATCCATTGTGCCATCTCTGGGAAAATCACTCTTTTCCTCTTGGACCTCGAAGGGCTCTTTCACCTCCTTGCTGTGACCCAGGAATTTCCTTACCCTACCGGTCTCACCTCGAGAGGAACAACAAGAGATCCGCTGCGACTCAACAGAGCACTGTTTGCCCCTGCTAAGCTCCAGATGATTGTCCCCTTACTGCCCCTTTGAGAAAGTTTCCCTAGAGCTTCGCTCGAATACCAAGAGGAGGTGCTCACAAGAGGAAAGCTGGGAGGAGCATAAGGGATTCGGCCACCATTCACCAAGATCCCCAAATTCCTTGTTCAATGCAGATGAATTTCCAGCCCGCACTGCCTTGACTGTCACCCCGATCAACCTATGGCTCGAGGCACTACACATGGCTTAGTGACAGCACTTTCGACCTTGAGAGCAAGCCACAGATCCCTCTGTCAGCTCGAAATGGAGCCTGACACTGCTGCTGCAGGAGTTCAGGCAAGTAGCCATGAACGTGTCCAGGTGAGCCCAAGCCTGTCTTCTCTGTGGGAACCTCAGAGGAAACCAAAGACCTAGGTCACGACGGTCGAGGGAAGCTCAGGCTTTGGCCTCAGCACAAGTCGAGGATAGGGCATCCAGAGACGATTGGAGAGGAATCCACAGAGGTGAGTGGCAACACGCACGGAGACTGTCCTCTCCTTTGGCCACAGGGGTGCAACTCTGGGCTCCAAGTCGTAACTCGAGAAATCCCGCTGCAACTTGAGAAACAGCAGCTACTACCTTGCATGCGGGATGAGGCCCTTATCCAATCTGGCTCTCATGGGAAATCAACCCTTCCCTCTTGGATCTCGAAGGGCTCCTTCACTCCCTTGCTGTGACACAAGGAGTTCTCGGCCACAACCGTCGCACCAAAGCGGAACCCCAATGGACCCGCTGCGAATCAAGAGGAGGCCACATTGCCCCTGCTAATCTCTAGATGATAGTACCTTTCCTGATCCTTAGTCTAAGGTGTCCTGGGGTTTCTGTCGATTCTCAAAAGGAGGTGCTCACAGTAGGAATGTCGGGAGGAGCATTTGGGGATCGGCCACCATTCTCCAAGACCACCAAATGGCTTGCCCACTGCAAATGAACCTGTCTGCCCTGCACTGCCATGACTGTCACCCCGAGGCTGGACGCCCGAAACACTTGCATATGTGACAGCAATTTGGGCCTCGAGGTCAAGCCACAGATCCCTGTGTTCCCTAGACAAGGAGCCTGACACTGCTACTGCAGCTGGTCAGGCAAGTGGCCGTGCACGTGTCCATTCGATATGAAGCCTGTTTTCCTCTGTGGGGCCATCAGGTGTACACCAAGACCTAGGTCAGGACCGTCGAGGAAAGCTCAGGCTCCGGCCTCAGCAAAAGTGGAGGACTGAGCACCAAGACCATTAGGGAAGAAACCCCAGAGGCGCCGGACAACTGGCATGGAGACTGTCCAATCCTAATTGCACAGAGTCGAGTCCCTGGGTTCCAGGTTGAAACTCGAGAGGACCACACCACCTCTTGAGAAAAACCAAAAGATTCTCTCCTGCAAAAGGGTTCAGGACATCATCTGCTGTGGCATTTCAGGGGAAAGAACCTCTTCTCTCTTGGACCTCCATAGTGTCGTTCACCTTCTTGCTGTGACCCAAGAAGTTTCTCACGCCGCCCGTCCTCACTCGAGGGGAACACTGAGGGTCCTGCATGAAAGAAAAGTAGCCCCAGTATCCCTGCTGAGTTCCAGAAGAGGGTCCCTTTCCTGCACTGGCGGGAAAAGTTTCCCAGCACATCCCTCACATCCCAACAGGAGACACTCGAACCAGGACTATCGGAAGCAGCATCAGGGGTCTTGCCCCCATTCACCAAGACCCCAAATATCTCGTTCACTCCAGATGATCCTGACTGCCCTGCACTGGGTCGACTGTCACCCGGAGGCTCGAAGCATGACACACTGGCACGTGTGACAGCCCCACGTGGTACCTGGAGATCAAGTCACAGATACCTGTGTCCACTAGACCGGGAGCCTTTCACAGCTGCTGCAGCTGCAGAGGCAAGGACATGGGTACGTCTCCAGGCAAGACGAGGCCTGATTTCCTGTGGGAGCTCCATTGAAAACCCAAGATTTATGTCAGCATGGGCGAGGAAAGCTCAGGTACCAGCTTCAGCACCAGACGAGGACTGAGGACTTGGCGATAACTGGAGAGAAATACCCAAATGCGCATGGTAACTGGCCAGAAGACTGGCTTCTCTTGAGGCCACGGAGGAGGGTCCATGGGCTCTCACCGTAACTCCAGAAAACCCACCGCAACTCGAGAAATACCAGAAGCTTCTCCCTTTCAAGCGGTGAGAGTCCCTTATCCACTGTGGCATCTCTGTGGAAATCACTCCTTCCTCTTGGGAACAGGAATGGGTCTTTTACCCCTTACTGTGACCCAGGAATTTCCACGCTCTACCCGTCTCCACCCGAGAAGAACAACAATGGACCGGCTGCGACTCAACAGAGTCCTGTTTGCACATTCTTCCTCTTTGGACCTTCTTGTTGCACCTTCTTCCTGTTTGCACCTGCTACACTCCAGATGATCGTACCTTGCCTGCCCCTTATGAAATGGCTCCCTGGAGTTTTTCTCGAACACAAAGAGGAGGTGATTGTAACAGGAAAGTCCCAGGAGCCACAGGTTTTCGGCCACCGATCACCAAGACCACCAAATACCTTGTCCACTGCACATGAATTTGACAGCCAAGAACAGCCTTGACTGTGACACCGAGGGTCGACTCACAGCACCCTGGCACGTGTGACAACACTTTGGACCTCGAGAGTAAGCCCCAGATCCCTCTGTCTGCTCGACATGGAGCCTGACACTGCTACTGCAGCTGGTCAGGCAGGTAGCTGTGTGTGTGTCTAGGTGAGAGGAAGTCTGTCTCCTTTGTGGGAGCCTCAGGGGAACCCCAAGACCTAGGTCAGGACGGTCGAGGGAAGCTCAGGCACTGGCCTCAGCATAAGTCGAAGACAGGGCACCCAGAGACGTTTGGAGAGGAATCCCCAGAGGTGACTGGCAACTTGCACGGAGAATTTCCTCTCCTGAAGCCACAGGGGCGCGTCCCTTGGCCCCCGTCATAACTCGAGAAACCCCACCACAAGTCGAGAAACACCAGAAGCTTCTCCCTTGTAAACAGGATGAAGCCCTTATCCGATCCGGCGTCTCCTGGGAAATCACCCCTTCCATCTTGGACCTCGAAGGGCTCCTTGACTTCCTTGGTGAGACACAAGGAGTTCCTGGTAACAACCGTCGCACCTGAGAGGAACACCAATTGACCCTCTGCGACTCCAGGGAGCCCAGTTTGCTCCTACTAAGATCTAGATGATAGTCCCTTTTCCTGCTCCTTAGTCTAAGGTGTCCTGGGGGTTCTGTTGCATACCAAAAGGAAGTGCTTGCAGTAGGAAATTCAGGAGGAACATCTGAGGTTCGGCCACCATTCTCCAAGATCCCCAATGCCTTGCCCAGTGCAGATGAACCTGTCTGCCCTGCACTGCCTTGACAGTCACCCTCAGTCTCCACGCCCGAGACATTGCTCGTGTGACAGCACTTTGGGTCTCGAGGGCAAGTTACAGATACCTGTGTCCGATAGACATGGAGCCTGACATTGCTGCTGCAGCTGGACAGGCAAGTAGCCGTGCACGTGTCCAGGCGAGACGAGGCCTGTTTCCTCTGTGGAGCCCTCAGCGGTACACCAAGATTTAGGTCAGGCCCGTCGAGGAAAGCTCAGGCTCCGGCCTCAGGAAAAGTCGAAGGACTGAGCACCGAGACGGTTAGGGAAGAATCCGCAGAGGAGCCTGGAAACTGGCATGGAGACTGTCCAATTCTGAGTGCACAGGAGCGACTCCTTGGGTTCCCTGTTGTTACTAGAGAGGAACCCACCACATCTTGAGAAAAACCAAAAGATTCTTCCCTGCAAGTGTGATGAGGACCTCGCCTGCTGTGGTGTGTCGGGGGAAAGAACCATTTCTCTCTTGGACCTCCCGAGTGTCTTTCATCTTCTTGCTGTGACCCAAGAAGTTTCTCTCTCCGCCTGCCCTCACTCGAGGGGAACACCGAGGGTCCTGTAATGAATGGAAAGTAGCCCAGTATCCCTGCTGAGCTCCAAATGAGGGTCCCTTTCCTGCTTTGTCGGAAAAGGGTTCGCAGCGCTTCCCTCACAACGCAACAGGATACACTTGATACAGGACTGTCGGGAGCAGCATCAGGGGTCTTCCCACCATTCCCCAAGACCCCCAGATACTTCGTTCACTCCAGATGAACCTGACTGCCCTGCACTGGGTCGACTGTCACCCCGAGGTTCGAAGCCTGACACACTGGCACCTGAGACAGACACGGGTGGTACCTCGAGGTCAAGACACAGATCCCTGTGTCCCCTCGACGGGGAGCTTTTCACAGCTGCTAAAGCTGTAGAATCAAGGGCAAGTGTACGTCTCCAGGCAAGACGAGGCCTGACTTTACTGTGTGGTCTCCATGGGAACCCACGGATTTATGTCAGCAGGGGCGAGGACAGCTCAGGTCCAGATTCAGCACCAGACGGGGACTGAGGACTCGCCGATAACTTGGGAGAAATCCGCAAAGGCGCATGGCAACTGGCAAGAATACTGACCTCTCCTGAGGCCACAAGTGCAGGTCCAGCTGCTGCCCGGCTTAACTCGAGTATACCCGGTGCAACTAGAAAATAACAGAAGCTTTTCCCTTGCAAGTGGGGTGAGGCCTTTATCCACTGCGGCATCTCAGGGGAAATCACTCTTTTCCTCTTGGACCTCGAAGGGCTGTTTCACCCCCTTGCTGTGACCCAGGAATTTCCCCACACTACTGGTCTCACCTCGAGAGGAACAACATGGGATCCGATGCTTCTCAACAGAGCCCTGTTTGCCCCTGCTAAGCTCCAGATGATCGTCCCCTTTCCTGCCCCTTTGAGAAAGGTTCCCTTGAGCTTCGCTCAAATATCAAGAGGAGGTGCTCACAACAGGAAAGTCGGGAGGAGCATGAGGGATTCGGCCACAATTCACCAAGACCCCCAAATACCTTGTTCACTGCAGATGAAGTTGACAGCCCCGCACTGCCTTGACTGTCACCCCGATCACCTTGTGGCTCGAGGCACGACACACTGGTACGTGTGACAGCACTTGGGCATTGAGAGCAAACCACAAATCCCTCTGTCAGTTCGACATGGAGCCTGACACTGCTGCTGCAGCAGTTCAGGCAAGTAGCCGTGCACGTGTCCAGGTGAGCCCAAGTCTGTCTTCTCTGTGGGAGCATCAGGGGAACCCCAAGACCTAGGTCAGGACGGTCGAGGGAAGCTCAGACACTGGCCTCAGCACTAGTCGAGGATAGGGCATCCAGAGACGATTGGAGAGGTATCCCCAGAGGTGACTGGCATCTCGCAAGAAGACCGTCCTCTCCTGAGGTCACAGAGGCGCGTCCTTGGGCTCCCCGTCGTAACTAGTGAAACCCCGCTCCAATTCGAGAAACACAAGAAGCTTCTCCCTTGCAGGCGCGGTGAGGCTCTTACACGATCCTGCATATCGTAGGAAATCTCCCATTCCCTCTTGGATCTCGAATGTCTCCTTTACTCCCTTGCTGTGACAGAAGGATTTCCCAGCCACAACAGTCGCACCAAAGAGGAACACCAATGGACACTCTGCGACTTAAGAGGAGCCCAGTTTGCCACTGCTAAGCTCTAGTTGATAGTCCCTTTTCCTGCTTCTTAGTCTAAGGTGTCCTGGGGCTGCCATCTCATTCGAAAAGGAAGTGCTCGCAGTAGGAATGTCGGGAGGAGCATCTGAGAATAGGCCACCATTCTCCAAGACCCCAAATGCCGTGTCCACTGTAGATGAACCTGTCTGCCCTGCACTGCCATGAGTGTCATCCGGAGGCTCGAAGCCCGAAACACCTGCTCGTGTGACATCACTTTGGGCCTTGAGGGCAAGCCACAGATCCCTGTGTTCGCTCGACATGGAGCCTGACACTGCTGCTGCAGCTGATCCGGCAAGTAGCCTTGCACGTGTCCAGGTGAGACGAGGCCTGTTTCATCGGTGGAGCCCTCAGGAGTACACCAAAACCTAGGTCAGGTCCATCGAGGAAAGCTCTGGACTTTGGCCTCAGCAAAAGTCGAGGACTGAGCACCGAGACGATTAGGGAAGAATCCCCAGAGGAGCCTGGGAAATGGCACGGAGACTGTCCAATTCTGAGTGCACAGGAGCGACTCCTTGGGTTCCCCATTGTAACTCTAGAGGAACCCACCACATCTTGAGGAAAACCAAAAGATTCTCCCCTGCAAGTGTAGTGAGGAACTCGTCTGCTGTGGCGTCTCGGGGGAAAGAATCACTTCTCTCTTGGACCTCCAGAGTGTCTTTCTCCTTGCTGTGACCGAAGAAGTTTCTCTCACCTCTGGCCTCACTCGAGGGGAACATCAAGGGTCCCGCCATGATTGGAAAAGAGCCCCAGTATCCCTGCTGAGCCTCAAATTAGGTTCCATTTCCTGATTTGTTGGAAAAGAGTTCCCAGCACTTCCCTCATATCCCAACAGGAGACACTAGATCCAGGACTGTCGAAAGCAGCATCAGGGGTCTTGCCACCATTCCCCAAGACTCCCAAATACCTCGTTTAATCCAGATGAACCTGACCGCCCTGCACTGGGTCGACTGTCACCCTGAGGCTCGAAGCCTGACACACTGGCACGTGTGACAGACCTGGATTGTACCTCAAGGTCAAGTCACAGATCCCTGTGTCCACTCGACGGGGAGCCTTTCACAGCTGCTGCAGCTGCAGAGGCAAGTGCAAGTGTACGTCTTCTGGCAAGACGAGGCTTTACTTACCTGTGGGGTCTCCATGGGAAACCCAGGATTTATGTCAGCATTGGCGAGGAAAGCTCAGGTACCAGCTTCAGCACCAGACAAGGATTGAGGCCTCGGCAATGACTGGCTAGGAATCGCCAAAGGCGCATGACAACTGACAAGAAGATGGCCTCTCCTGACGCCCCGGGGGTGTGTTCATGGGTTCCCCGTCGTAACTCGAGAAACCCCGCCGCAACTCGAGAAATACAAGAAGTTTCTCTCTTGCAAGCGGTGTGAGGCCCTTATTCACTGCGGTTTCTTTGGGGAAATTACTCCTTCCCTCTTGGACCTCAAAGGGCTGTTTCCCCCTTTGCTATGACAAAGGAATTTCCTGGCCCTAACCGTCTCAATTCGAGAGGAACAACAAGGGACTGGCTCCCACTCAACAGAGTCCTGTTTGCACCTGGTTTCTGATTGTGCCTTCTAAGCTTCAGATGACCGTCTCTTTCCTTCCCCTTAGGAAAAGGTTACCTGGAGTTTCGCTCAAATACCAACAGGAGGTTATCGCAACATGAAATTCGGGAGGAGCATCAGGGGTTCGGGCACCATACACCAAGACCCCCAAATTCCTTGTACATTTAAAATAAGCTTGACAGCCCCACGTTGCCATGACACACTGGCACGTGTGACAGCACTTTGGACCTCGAGAGCAAGCCACAGATCATTCTGTCCACTCGTAATGGACCCTGACGCTTCACCTGCAGCTGGTCAGTCAAGGAGCCGTGCACGTGTCCAAGTGAGACGAAGCCTGTCTCCTCTGTGGGAGCCTCAGAGGAACACAAAAACCTAGGTTAGGACGGTCGAGGGAAGCTCAGGCACTTGCCTCAGCACAAATCGGGGACAGACCACCCAGAGACGATTGGAGAGGTATCCCCAGAGGTGATGAGCAACTGGCACGGAGACTGTCCTCTCTTGAGGCCACAGGGTCGCATCCCTGGGCTCCCCGTCGTAACTCGAGAAGCCACAGCACAACTCAAAAAAAACACGAGAAGCTTCTCCCTTGCAAGCGGGGTGAGGCCCTTTTCTGATCCGGCGTCTCCTGTGATATCACCCCTTTCCTCTTGGACCTCGAAGGTCTCCTTTACTCCGTTGCTGTGACACAAGGAGTTCCCGGCTACAACCGTCGCTCACAAGAGGAACCCCAATGGACCCTCTGCGACACAAGAGGAGCCCAGTTTGCCCCTGCTAAGCTCCAGATTATAGTCCCTTTTCCTGCTCCTTAGTCTAAGGTGTCCTGGGGCTTCCATCGCATCCCAAAAGGAGGTGCTCACAGTAAGAAAGTCGGAAGGAACATCTGAGGTTCGGCCACCATTCTCCAAGACCCCCAAATGCCTTGCCCACTGCAGATGAATCTGTCTGCCCTGCACTGCCTTGACTGTCACCCCGAGTTTCCATTTCCGAGACAACTGCATGTGTGACATCACTTTAGGCCTCGAGAGCAAGCCACAGATCCCAGTGTCCGTTCGACATGGAGCATGACACTTCTGCTGCAGCTGGTCAGGCAAGTAGCACTGCACGTGGCCAGGCGAGACGAGGCCTGTCTCCACTGTGGGTCTCTCAGGGGTACACCAAGACCTAGATCAGGACGGTCGAGGAAAGCTCTGGCTCCTGCCTCAGCAGAAGTCGAGGTTGTAACACCGAGACTATTAGGGAAGAATCCTCAGAGGCGCCTGGAAACGGGAACAGAGACTGTCCAAACCTGAGTGCACAGGGGCAAGTACCTGGGTTCCCCGTTTTAATTAGAGGGGACCCCACCACAACTTGAGAAAAACCAAAAGATTCTCCCCTTCAAGCGGGGAAGCACTTCGTTGCTGCGTTTTGTTGGGGGAAAGAACCTCTTCTCTGTTGGAACTGCAGAATGTAGATCACCTTCTCGCTGTGACCCAAGAAGTTTCTCTCACCGCGCATCCTCACTCGAGGAGAAGACCAACGGTCTCGCCATGAATGTAAAGGAGCCGCAGTATTGCCACTGAGCTCCAAATGAGGGGCCCTTTCCTGCTCTGTCGGGAAATGTTTCCCAGCACTTCCTTCACATCTCAACAGGAGACACTCGAACCAGGACTGTCGGGAGCAGCATCAGGGATCTTGCCCCCATTCCCCAAGACACCCAAATACCTCATTCACTGCAGATCAACCTGAATGCCCTGCACTGTGTCGACTTTCACCCCGAGGCTCGAAGCCTGACACATTGGCACGTGTGACAGACCTGGGTTGTACCTCGAGGTCAAGTCACAGGTCCCTGTGTCCACTCGATGGGAATCCTTTCACTGCTGCTGCAGCTGCACAGGAAACTGCAAGGGTACTTCACCAGGCAAGACGAGGCCTGACTTTCCTGTGGGGCCTCCATGGGAACACCAAGATTAATTTCAGCATGGGCGAGGAAAGCTCAGGCACCAGCTTCAGCACCAGACGAGGTCTTAGGATTCGGCGATGACTGGGGAGGTATCCCCAAAGGCGCATGGCAACTGAGAAAAAGACTGGCCTCTTCTGAGGCCACATGGGCGGGTCCAGGGGCTCCCCGTCGTAACTCGAGAAAACCCACCGCAACTCGAGAAATACCTGATGCTTCTTCCTTGCAAGCGGTCTGAGGCCCTTATCCACGGGGGCATCTCTGGGGAAATCAATCCTTCCCTTTTGAACCTCGAAGGGTTTTTTCACTCCTTTGCTGTGACCCAGGAATTTACCCGCCCTACCCAGCTCAACCCAAGGGAACAAAAGGGATCCGCTGCTTCTCAGCAGATCCCTCTGGCCCCTGCTAAGATCCAGAAGATCATCCCCTTTCCTACCCCTTAGGGAAAGGTTCCCTGGAGCTTGGTTTGAATATGAAGAGGAGGTGCTCGCAACAGGAATGTCGGGAGGATCATCAGGATTTCGGCCACCATTCACCAAGACCACCAATTGCATTGTCCACTTCAGATAAACTTGACAGCCCGGCATTACATTCACTGTCACTCCGAGGCTCGACGCATGACACACTGGCCCTTGTGACAGCACTTTTGACCTCTAGATCAACCCAGAGATCCCTCTGTTTGCTTGACATGGAGCCTGACACTGCTGCTGCAGCTGATGAGGCAAGTAGCCGTGCACGTGACCAGGTGAGACGAAGCCTGTCTCCACTGTGGGAACCTCAGGGGAACCCCCAAGACCTAGGTCAGGACGGTCCAGGGAAGCTCAGGCACTGGTCTCAGCACAAGTCGAGGACAGGGCACCCAGAAACCATTGGAGAGGAATCCCCGAAAGTTACTGGCAACTGGCACGGAGACTGTCTTCTCCTGAGGCCACTGGGGCGCGTCCCTGGGCTCCCCATCGTAACTCGAGAAACCCCGCCGCAACTTGATAAACACCAGAAGCTTCTCCCTTGCAAGCGGGGTGAAGGCCTTATCTGGTCTGGCGTCACGAAGGAAATCACCCTTTCCCTCTTTGACCTCGAAGGGCTCCTTCACTGCCATGCTGTGACACAAGGAGTTCCCTGTCACAGCCGTCACACCCAAGAGGAACACCAGTGGACCCACTGCGATTCAAGAGGAGCCCAGTTTTCCTCAGCTAAGCTTTATATGATAGTCCCTTTACCTGCTCCTTAATATAAGGTGTCCTGGGGCTTCCATCGCATCCCAAAAGGAGGTGCTCACAGTAGGAAAGTCGGGTGGATCATCTGGGGTTTGGCCACCATTCTCCAAGTCCCTCAAATGCCTTTCCCACTGCAGATGAACCTGTCTGACCTGCACTGCCTTGTCTCTCACCCCGAGGCCCCACGCCCGAAACACCTGCACATGTGAGAGCACTTTGGGCCTCGAGTGCAAACCACAGATCCCTGTGTCTGCTTGACATGGAGCTTGACACTGCTGCAGCATCTAGTCAAATTAGTAGCTGTGCACATGTCCAGGCGAGACGAGGCCTGTGTCTGAAAAGTTAGGACATGCCTAGGCTGGCTGAGGCATGCCCCCGAAAAGTGCCGCAGTCAAGCCTTGGAGGCAGGACAACGACCAAACAGGAACCGGAAGTGGACCAGGCTTCCGGGGGCCAACCCCCGGCATCCTGGCCCAATCAGGTGCTGACACAGAGCCCTTGGATACCAATCACCGCTGTAGCCTGCTTTTGTCAGGAAAAACTTGGCCTGTCCTCCAGCCCTTGCTATAAAACCTTCCCGCACCCCTCCCTGCCTCGCAGACTCCCTCGCTTCCCTCGCTTGCCTTCCTTGGAAGTTCTGCCTGAGAGCAACCGCCCAATAAAGGCCTTTTTAATTACGGTCCCTAGAGGTGGCTTTTTCTTCCCGAGGCATTTTCTTACATCTGGCGCCCAACGTGGGGCTCGAGGTGATGGCCTCCTGCACTCGCCGTTGAAGCCCCTTCGAGCTCCACTGCTTCGGTAGCCCCGGACCAGGCGACTGGCCAACCTCCCGGATGGCAGGATACGGAGTAAGTCCCTTTGGCTTTGGAGCCTGCCCTCCCTGGCGACCACTTCCTAGGGCCCTGTAACGGGTGCACACTTACTGGGCCCTCCCGGTCACCAGCTCGTGAGGGAGACGTCCCAAGCGACTCAGTAGACCTCCGGCTTCGGCCTCCGGCTTCGGCCCCACTCCCGGTCACCAGTTCGTGAGGGAGATGTCCTGAACGACTGTGTGGACCTCCGGCTTCGGCCTCCAGCTTCGGCCCCCTCCCGGTCATCAGTTCGTGAGGGAGATGTCCCGAACGACTGCATAGACCTCCGGCTTCGGCCTCCTCCGGTCCTGCAGTCCGCGAGGAAGACGTTCAGACCAGCTTCTCGGACCTCCGGCTTCCCTCAGTGTGTCCAAAGGGGTTTGCCTCCACGTCACGTGGTCGCCATGGGATTGACAGCCTCCAAACCCGACAGCCTATATTCTACTCCTTTAAAGTGCCTACTGGCTAATTTGCAGACCCTAAGACTAAGGGATATATCCGCCCTAAACAGCTTACTTTTTTGTGCTCTCAGGCCTGGCCACAATATTCTCTGGATAACGGCTCACTGGCCAGCCACAGGGACATTAGACTTTGACGTCCTCCGTGATCTGGACAATTACTGCCAGAGAACGGGAAAATGGTCTGAGGTCCCCTATGTACAGGCTTTGTGGGCGTTGCGCTCTCGCCCCCCCCATGCACCACGTGGCTCCCAGCCAAATCCTACTCACCATGGCTCCCCCAACTCCACCTTCCCTGGCCAAGCCAACTCCTCCCGTCTCTGAGTCCTCTGCTTTCTCTGTTCCTCCAGAAGACCTGGTGGCTCCTCCTCCCTATACCTCTCCCATGGCTCCCTCCCCTTCCACCCCATCCCCAGCCTCGCCCTCGACCCCCAACCAGCCAGCAGCTAACCCTATTCTTTCCCCTCCTCCGACCCTGGTTCTCTACCCTCATCCTCCCCATCCACTCCGGCCCCTCCTACCTCTGTTCTGGCCCCGAGACTCTGCTGCCGCCGGCCCTGGATCCTAAACCCTATTTTGTATCCTCCTCTTCCCTCCGTCACGCCCTGCCCCTCTCTGGTTAGCTCCCACACTCGCTCCCNCCTGGTTCTCTACCCTCATCCTCCCCATCCACTCCGGCCCCTCCTACCTCTGTTCCAGCCCCGAGACTCCGCTGCCGCCGGCCCTGGATCCTAAACCCTATCTTGTATCCTCCTCTTCCCTCCGTCACGCCCTGCCCCTCTCTGGTTAGCTCCCACAATCGCTCCCACGGCAACCCTCTGGGGGCCTCCTACCCCTTCCCCCAGCCCCGCTACTCCCTCTTCGACAAGTAGCTGGCACTGAGGGCCTAGCCCAGGTCCATGTTCCCTTTTCTCTCCAGGACCTGGCACAGATTGAAGCCAAACTGGGATCCTTTTCTTCCAATCCTACACAGTACATTAAACAGTTCACTGGCTTGACTTGTGCTTATTCTTTGACCTAGCAGGACATCTATGTCATTTTAGGGTCCACCACCACCCCCAAAGAGAGGCAGGGCATCTGGACGGCAGCCAAAGCTCAGGCCGATCAGAGGCACAATGCCAATCCCTCTCCCGAGCGCTCCCTGGGGGCTCAGGTGGTCCCTGACGTTGACCCTGATTGGAACTTTCATAAGGGGGGTGGTGGCCAGCAGCGAGTAGGCTATATGATAGAGTGCCTTCTTGATGGGATGGAGGTGTCCTCTCACAAAGTTGTAAATTTCCTTAAATTGGATGAGGTGACTCAGGGGCCTGATAAAAATCCAGCCATGTTCCTCAATCGGCTTACTGAGGCCCTCATTCAATACACCAGGCTGTCCCCTGAGTCCCCCGTAGGGGCAGCCATCTTGGCCAGTCGTTTTATCTCTCAGTCTGCCCCTGACATTCGGAAAAACTGGCCAAGGCTGAGGACAGTCTTCAGACCCCTATCCGAGATCTGGTAAAAATGGCTTTCAAGGTCTACAACACCCGTGAGGAAACTGCTAAAGCCAGCTGAAAGGCAAGGCTTAAACAAAAGGCTGAATTTCAGGCTAGCCTCCTCAACCAGCAGGCGAGTCTCTTTAACCAGCAAACCCAAGCCTTGGTGGCGGCCCTGTGGCCGGCTGTGGGATCGGGGTCCCAAAAGCCCCCTCTGGGGGTCTGCTTCAAGTGCGGCCGAGAAGGTCACTGGGCCAAGACGTGCCCTAACCCACGCCCTCCATCCAAGCCGTGTCCGTTGTGCAAGCAACGAAGACATTGGGCCAGTGACTGTCCCCAGTCCTCTCGGGCCCCAACCTCTAGGGGCTGGGGACCAGAGCGCCCCAGGGAGACTTCCTGCCCTACTCCGGCTTTGGAGCTGTTGAGCTTCGATGAAGACTGATGCCGCCCAGACTCAGGGACCCCAATCACCCAAGCCGAGCCCAGGATAACGCTCCAGGTAGCAGGTAAGTCTATCAACTTTCTGGTTGATACGGGGGCTACCTATTTGGTCCTTCCTTCCTTTGGGGACATTCTGCATCCTTCCCAGATTTCGATTATAAAAATTGACGGCCAACCTTCACGTCCTCTCCAAACCCAACCAGTCCTGTCAGACTCCTGCATATTCACTCACTCCTTTTTAGTCATTCCTTCCTGCCCTACCCCGCTCTTGGGGAGGGACATACTCACTAAGCTAAAGGCCACCCTCCATCTGACTCCCAGATCGGCCCCCACGTCAGGGGCCTTCCTGATGCTAATCGCGGACCCCCTGTCTCCTCCTGTTAGTCCTGAGGTGTGGGATACCCGAGTTCCGGTGGTGGCTCGGCACCACCCTCCAGTCCTTGTTCGGCTAAGAGATCCCACCTCTTTTCTGGCTCGACCTCAATTTCCTTTGTCTGTTCGTAGCCTCAGGGGGCTATAGCCCATCATCAACCGTCTCATGGGACAGGGTCTCCTAATCCCCACGACCTCCCCCTGTAACATGCCCATCCTTCCTGTCCGGAAGGCTTCTGGAGACTACCAGCTGGTGCAGGATCTCCACCTGATTAACGCGGCAGTGGTCCCCACCCATCCGCTTGTCCCTAACCCTTAAACCCTTCTCTCCTCCATTCCTCCTCAAACCTCTCATTTTACTGTTATTGATCTCAAAAATGTCTTTTTTACCATCCCACTTCATCCCGACTGTCAATTCCTCTTTGCCTTCACCTGGACTGATCCAGACACTCAGCTGACCACCCAAATCACATAGACTGTACTCCCTCAGGGGTTCAGAGACAGTCCCCGTTACTTTAGACAAGCCCTGTCCTGAGATCTGGCTGGGTGCTCTCTTCGCCTTAGCGCTCTCATCCAGTACGTGGACGATTTGCTTCTTTTCAGCCCCTCAGAAGAGACCTCCGGAAAACACACTGCGACCCTCCTTAATTTCCTTGGCTCCCAGGGCTATGGGGCCTCAAAATCCAAGGCTCAATTAACCCAGACCTCTGCTGTCTATCTAGGTCTCCAGATCATTCCCACCACTAAAGCCCTGACAGCAGATCAGTGTAGCCTCCTCTGGTCCATCTGTCCTCCAGCCAGTGGAGACCAGATATTGTCCTTTTTAGAGCTGACAGGACTTTTCCGACACTAGGTCCCAAATTACGCCACCCTGGCCAAGCCTCTGTATGCTGCAGCTAAAAAACTCCCACAGGGCCGCTGTCTTCCCCCACCAAGATTTCCCAGCAGGTGGCTGTGGCCTTGGGCATCGCCTGGCATCTCCACATCCCTCAAGGAGCGGGTAAACGGCATCACCAAGACGCACNCCTCCCTAAGAGCTGCCGTTAATAAAGACATGCCCAAATAAAAAAGTCTATGATGGCCTTAAAAAATCTCTAACTTCCCTGTCAGAGGTGGTGCTACAAAACAGGCAAAGGCTAGACCTGGTTTTTCTGCAACAAGGGGGCCTCTGTGCAGCCCTCAAAGAAAAAAATGTTGCTTTTACGCAGACCATACAGGGGTAATAAAAAATCCATGGCCAAAGTGAGAGAGGGGCTAAAACACAGGAAGAGAGAGAGAGAGGCCCAGCAGGGCTGGTTTGAGTCCTGGTTCCAGAGCTCCCCATGGCTGACAACTCTGTTATCCTCTGTAATAAGACCACTCATCATCCTCTTGCTGCTTCTGACTTTCGGGCCCTGTATCTTAAATAAGCTCCTGGCCTTCATCAAGTAATGGCTCAACACGGTCCAGCTGATGGTGTTAAGACAGCAGTACCAAGGGCTTCCAACAAATGCTCCATGACAAACTTAACAGCAGACGCCCCCTGTCATCCCGGCCACTCCCTACCCCTCGTCACCCCCGTTCAGCAAGAAGTAGTGAGAAACAATCGGTGCCCCTTGTCCTATATCAAAAAGGCCGGGATGAAAGGTTAGGACATGCCTAGGCTGGCTGAGGCACGCCCCCGAAAGTTCCGCAGACAAGCCTTGGAGGCGAGACAATGACCAAACAGGAACCGGAAGTGGACCAGCTTCCGGGGGCCAACCCCCGGGATCCTAGCCCAATCAGGTGCCGACACAGAGCCCTTGGACACCAATCACCGCTGTAGCCTGCGTTTGGCGGGAAAAACTTGGCCTGTCCACCAGCCGTTGCTATAAAACCTTCCCGCACCCCTCCCTGCCTCGCAGACTCCCTCGATTCTCTCACTTGCCTGTCCTTGGGAGTTCTGCCCAAGAGCGACCGCCCAATAAAGGCCTTTTTAATTACGGTCCCTAGAGGTGGCTTTTTCTTCCTGTGGCGTTTTCTTACAGTGTCCTCTGTGGGTCGCTCAGGGGTACACCAAGACCTAGGTCAGGAAGGTCGAGGAAAGCTCAGGCACCGGCCTCAGCAAAAGTCTAGGACTGAGCACCGAGACGATTAGGAAAGAATCCCCAGAGGCGCCTGGCAAATGGCACGGAGACTGTCTAAGCCTGAGTGCACAGGGACGAGTCCCTGGGTTCACCATTGTAACTCGAGAGGACCCCGCCACAACTTGAGAAAACCAAAAGTTTCTCCCCTGCAAGGGATGTGAGGACCTTGTCTGCTGTGGAGTCTCCGGGAAAAGAACCACTTCTCTCTAGACTTCCAAAGTATCGTTCACCTTCTTGCTGTGACCCAAGAAGTTTCTTGCACACTCGTTGACACTCGAGGGGAACACCAAAGGTCCCGGCATGAATGTAAAGGAGCCTCAGTACCCTTGCTGAGCTCCAGATGAGGGACCCTTTCCTGCCCTGTCGGGAAAGGTTTCCCAAAATTTCCCTCACATCCCAACAGGAGACACTCGAACCAGGACTATCGGGAGCAGCATCAGGGTTCTTGCCAACATTCCCCAAGAAACAAAATACTTCGTTCACTCCAGATGAACCTGACTGCCTTGCACTGTGTCGACTGTCACCCCGAGGCTCGAAGCCTGACACACTGGCACCTGTGACAGACCCGGGTGGTACCTCGAGGTCAAGTCAGAGATCCCTGTGTCCAGTAGACGTGGAGCCTTTCACAGATGCTGCAGCTGCAGAAGCAAGTGCACGTGTACGTCTCCAGGCAAGACAGGGCTGACTTTACTGTGTGGTCTTCATGGGAACGCCAAGATTTATGTTAGCATGGGGGAGGACAGCTCAGGTCCAGCGTCAGCACCAGATGGGGACTGAAGACTCCTCGAAGACTAGAGAGGAATCCCCAAAGGCGCATGGCAACTGGCAAGAATACTGGCTTCTCCTGAGGCCACAGGGGCAGGTCCAGGGACTGCCTGGCTTAACTCGAGAATCCCCAGTGCAACTAGAAAAATACCAGAAGCTTCTCTCTTGCAAGCGGGGTGAGGCCCTTATCCACTGTGCCATCTCTGGGAAAATCACTCTTTTCCTCTTGGACGGCGAAGGGCTCTTTCACCCCGTTTCTGTGACAAGGAATTTCCCCACCCTACCGGTCTCACCTCGAGAGGAACAACAAGGGATATGCTGAGACTCAACAGAGCCTGTTTGCCCCTGCTAAGCTCCAGATGATTATCCTCTTTCCTGCCCCTTTGAGAAAGTTTCCCTAGAGTTTTGCTCAAATACAAAGAGGAGGTGCTCACAACAGGAAAGTCGGGTGGAGTAGGAGGGATTCGGCCACCATTCACCAAGACCCCCAAATGCCTTGTTCACTGCAGATGAATTGACAGCCCGCACTGTCTTGACTGTAACCCCGATTACCCTGTGGCTCGAGGAACGACACACTGGCATGTGTGACAGCATTTTGGACCTTGAGAGCAAGTCACAGATCAATATGTCAGCTCAAAATGGAGCCTGACACTGCTGCTGCAGCAGTTCAGGCAAGTAGCGGTACACGTGTCCAGGTGAGCCCAAGCCTGTCTTCTTTGTGGGAGCCTCAGGTGAACCCAAAGACCTAGGTCAGGACGGTCGAGGGAAGCTCAGGCACTAGCCTCAGCACAAGTCGAGGATAGGGCATCCAGAGACGATTGGAGAGGAATCCACAGAGGTGACTGGCAACACGCACGGAGACCGTCCTCTCCTGAGGCCACAGGGGCGCATCCCTGGGCTCCACGTCGTAACTCGAGAAACCCCACTGCAACTCGAGAAACATCAGCAGCTTCTGCCTTGCATGCGAGATGAGGCCCTTATCCGATCTGGCGTCTCATGGGAAATCAACCCTTCCCTCTTGGATTTCGAAGGGATCCTTCACTCCCTTGCTGTGACACAAGGAGTTCTCGGCCACAACCGTCGCACCAAAGCGGAACACCAATGGACCCGCTGCGAATCAAGAGGAGGCCACATTGCCCCTGCTAATCTCTAGATGATAGTCCCTTTTCCTGATTCTTAGTCTAAGGTGTCCTGGGGTTTCTGTCGCATCCCTAAAGGAGGTGCTCACAGTAGGAATGTCGGGAGGAGCATTTGGGGATCGGCCACCATTCTNTCGGCCACAACCTTCGCACCAAAGCGGAACCCCAATGGACCCGCTGCGAATCAAGAGGAGGCCACATTGCCCCTGCTAATCTCTAGATGATAGTCCCTTTTCCTGATTCTTAGTCTAAGGTGTCCTGGGGTTTCTGTCCCATCCCTAAAGGAGGTGCTCACAGTAGGAATGTCGGGAGGAGCATTTGGGGATCGGCCACCATTCTCCAAGACAATCAAATGCCTTGCCCACTGCAAATGAACCTGTCTGCCCTGCACTGCCATGACTGTAACCCCGAGGCTGGACGGCCGATACACCTGCACGTGTGACAGCATTTTGGGCCTCAAGGTCAAGCCACAGATCCCTGTGTTCCCTAGACATGGAGCCTGACACTGCTGCTGCTGCTGCTCAGTCAAGTAGCCATGCACGTGTACAGGCGATAAGAGCCCTCTTTTCCTCTGTGGGGCCCTCAGGTGTACACCAAGACCTACGTCAGGACCATCTAGGAAAGCTCAGGCTCCAGCCGCAGCAAAAGTCGATGACTGAGCACCGAGACCATTAGGGAAGTAACCCCAGTGGCGCCTGACAACTGGCACGAAGACTGTCCAATTCTGAGTGCACAGAGTCGAGTCCCTGGGTTCCCGGTTGTAACTCGAGAGCACCCCGCTACATCTTGAGAAAAACCAAAAGATTCTCCCCTGCAAAAGGGTTGAGGACCTCGTCTGCTGTGGCATTTCAGGGGAAAGAACCTCTTCTCTCTTGGACATCCAGAGTATCGTTCATCTTCTTGCTGTGACCCAAGAAGTTTCTCACGCCGCCCGTCCTCCCTCGAGGGGAACACCGAGGGTCCTGCATGAAAGAAAAGCAGCTCCAGTATCCCTGCTGACCTCCAGAAGAGTGTCCCTTTCCTGTTGTGGCGGGAAAGGGTTCCCAGCACTTCCCTCACATCCCAACAGGAGACACTCGAACAAGCACTATTGGGAGTGACATCAGTGGTCTTGCCACCATTCCCCAAGACCCCCAAATACCTGGTTCACTCCAGATGAACCTGACTGTCCTGCACTGGGTCAACTGTCATCCGGAGGCTCTAAGCCTGACACACTGGCACGTGGGACAGCCCCACGTGGTACTTGGAGATCAAGTCACAGATACATGTGTCCACTCGACGGGGAGCCTTTCACAGCTGCTGCAGCTGCAGACGCAAGCACATGTGTATGTCTCCAGGCAAGACGAGGCCTGATTTCCTGTGGGCGCTCCATGGAAAACCGAAGATTTATGTCAGCATGGGCGAGGATAGCTCAGGTACCAGCTTCAGCACCAGATGAGGACTGAGGATTCGGCAATGACTGGGGAGAAATCCCCAAAGTCGAATGGCAACTGGGTAGAAGACTGGCCTCTCCTGAAGCCACAAGGCCCGGTCCATGGGCTCCCCATCATTATTCGAGATACCCTGCCGCAACTTGAGAAATACCAGAAGCTTCTCCCTTGCAAGCGGATTGAGGCTGTTATCCACTTTGGCATCTCTAGGGAAATCACCCCGTCCCTCTTGGACCTCGAAGGGCTCTTTCCCCCACCCTTACTGAGACCCAGGAACATCCCAGCCCTACCCGTCTCAACTCGAGAGGAACAACAAAGGATGCGCTTCGACTCAACAGAGCCCAGTTTGACCCTGCTAGGTTCTAGATGATCCACCCTTCCCTGCCCCTTAGGAAAACGTTCCCTGGAGCTTCACTCGAATACCAAGAGGAGGTGAATACAACAGGAGAGTCGGAAGGAACATCAGGGGTTCGGCCACCAATGCCCAAGACCCCAAAATGCCTTGTCCACTCAAATAAGTTTGACAGCCCCACATTGCCTTGACTGTCATGCCGAGGCTCGACGCAGGACACACTGGCACGTGTGACAGCACTTTGGACTTTGAGAGCAAGCAACAGATCATTCTGCAGACTGTAATGGACCCTGACGCTGCAGTTGCAGCTATTCAGTCAAGGAGCCGTGCACGTGTCCACGTGAGAAGAAGCCTGTTTCCTCTGTGGGAGCCTCAGAGGAACACAAAGACCTAGGTCAGGACGGTAGAGGGAATCTCAGGTACTGGCCTCAGCACAAGTCGAGGACAGGGCACCCAGAGGCGATTGGAGAGGTATCCCGAGACGTGACGGGCAAATGGAATGGAGACTGTCCTCTCTTGAGACCACAGGGGCACGTCCCTGGGCTCCCCGTCGTAACTGGAGGAGACCCGGCGAAACTCAAAGAAACACGTGAAACTTCTCCATTGCAAGCGGGCTGAGGCCCATATGCGATCCGGAGTCTCCTGGGAAATCACCCCTTCCCTCTTGGACCTCGAAGGTCTCCTTTACTCTGATGCTGTGACACAAGAAGATCCCAGCCACAACCGTCGCTCACAAGAGGAAACCCAATGGACCCTCTGCGACACAAGAGGAGCCCAGTTTGCCCCTGCTAAGCTCCAGATGATAGTCCCTTTTACTGCTCCTTTGTCTAAGGAGTCCTGGGGCTTCCATCGAATTCCAAAAGGAGGTGCTCAGAGTAGAAAGTCGGGAGGAGCATCTGGGGTTCGGCCACCATTCTTCAAGACATCCAAATGCCTTTCCCACTGCAGATGAACCTGTCTGTCCTGCACTGCCTTGACTGTCACCCCGAGGCTCCACGCCCAAAACACTTGCACGTGTGACAGCACTTTGGGCCTCGTGGGCAAGCCACAGATCCCTGTGTCTGCTTGACATGGAGCCTGAAACTGCTGCTGCAGCTGGTCAGGTAAATAGCCTTGCACGTGTCCAGGCGAGAGAGGCCTGTGTCCTCTGTGGGGCCCTCAGGGGTACAACAATACCTAGGTCAGGACGATCGAGGAAAGCTCAGGCTCCGGCCTCAGCAAAAGTCGAGGACTTAGCACATAGACAATTAGGAAAGAATCCCCAGAGGAGCCTGGCAACTGGCACGGAGACTGTCCAAACCTGAGTGCACTGGGATGAGTCCCTGGGTTCACCTTTGTAATTCAAAAGAACCCCACCACAACTTGAGAAACCAAAAGATTCTCCCCTGCAAGCGGGGAGACTACCTCGTCTCCTGTGGAGTCTCCGGGGAAAGATCCTCTTCTATCTTGGACCGCCAAAGTGTCGTTCACCTTCTTGCTTTGATCGAAGAAGTTTCTTGAGCCACCCGTCATAACTCGAGGGGAACACCGAGGGCCCCACCATGAATGTAAAGAGCCCCAGTATCCCTGATGAGCTCCAGATGAGGGGCCCTTTCCTGCTCTGTCGGGAAAGGGTTCCCAGCACTTCCCTTACATCCCAGCAGGAGACACTATAACCAGGACTGTCGGGAGCAGCATCAGGGGACTTGTCACCATTCCCCAAGACTCCCAAATACTTCGTTCACTCCAGATGAACTTGACTGCCCTGCACTGGGTTGACTGTCACCCCGAGGCTCGAAGCCTGACACTGGCACCCGTGACAGACCGGGTGGTACATCGAGGTCAAGTCAAAGATCCCTGTGTCCCCTTGACGGGGAGCTTCTTACAGCTGCTGCAGCTGCAGAAGCAAGGGCAAGTGTACGTCTCCAGGCAAGACGAGGCCTGACTTTACTGTGTGGTCTCCATTGGAACCCCAAGATTTATGTCAGCATGGGCGAGGACAGCTCAGGTCCAGCTTCAGCACCAGATGGGGACTGAGGACTCGCCAATGACTTGGGAGGAATCCCCAAAGGCGCATGGCCACTGGCAAGAATACTGGCCTCTCCTGAGGTCACAGGTGCAGATCCAGCGGCTGCCCAGCTTAACTCGAGTATCCCCGGTGCAATTAGAAAAAATTCCTGAAGCTTTTCCCTTGCACGCGGGATGAGGCCCTATCCACAGCGGCATCTCAGATGAAATCACTCTTTTCCTCTTGAACCTAGAAGGCCTGTTTTCTCCCCTTGCTGTGACCCAGGAATTTCCCCACCCTACCGGTCTCACCTCGAGAGGAACAACAAGGGATCTGCTGCGACTCAACAGAGCCCTGTTTTCACCTGCGAAGCTACAGATGATCATCCCCTTTCATGCCCCTTTGAGAAAGGTTCCCTAGAGCTTCACTCGAATACCAAAAGGAGTTGCTCAAAACAGGAAAGTCGGGAGGAGCTTGAGGGATTCAGCCACCATTCACCAAGACCCCCAAATGCCTTGTTCACTGCAGATGAACTTGACAGCCCCGCACTGCCTTGACTATCACCCCGATCACCGTGTGGCTTGAGGCACGACACACTGGCACGTGTGACAGAACTTTGGACCTTGAGAGCAAACCACAGATCCCTCTGTCAACTCGACATAAAGGCTGACACTGCTGGTGCAGCGGTTCAGGCAAGTAGCAGTGCACGTGTCCAGGTGAGACCATGACTGTCTTCTTTGTGGGAGCCTCAGGGGAACCTCAAGACCTAGGTCAGGATTGTCGAGGGAAGCTCAGGCACTGGCCTCAGCACAAGTCGAGGATAGGGCATCCATAGGCGATTGGAGAGGAATCCCCAGAGGTGGCTGGCAACACGCACGGAGACCGTCCTTTCCTGAGGTCAAAGGGGCGCATCCCTGGGCTCCCCGTAGTAACTCGACAAACACCTCCCCAATTCAAGAAACAAGAGAAGCTTCTCACATGCAACCGGGAGAGGCCCTTACCCCATTCGGCATATAGTGGGAAATCTCCCCTTCCCTCTTGGAACTCGAAGGTCTCCTTTACTCCCTTGCTGTGACACAAGGAGTTCTCGGCCACAACCGTCGCACAAATAGGAACACCAATGGACCCGCTGCGACTCAAGAGGATCCCAGTTTTCCCCTGCTAAGCTCTAGATGGTAGTCCCTTCTCCTGCTCTTTAGTCTAAGGTGTCCTGGGGCTGCCATCTCATCCCAAAAGTGCTCGCAGGAGGAAAGTCGGGAGGAGTATCTGGGAGTCGGCCACCATTGTCCAAGACCCCCAAATACCGAGTCCACTGCAGATGAACCTGTCTGCCCTGCACTGCCATGACTGTCATCCGGAGACTCGACGCCCAAAACACCTGCACGTGTGACACCACTTTGGGACTCGAGGGAAAGCCACAGATCCCTGTGTTCTCACAACATGGAGCCTAACACTGCTGGGGCAGCTGGTCATGCAAGCAGCCGTGGACGTGTCCAGGTGGGATGAGGCCTGTCTCCTATGTGGGCCCTCAGGTGTACACCAAGCCCTAGGTCAGGACGGTGGAGGAAATCTCAGGCTCCGGCCACAGCAAAGTCGAGGTCGGAGCACCGAGACGATTAGGGAAGAACCCCTACAGGCGCCTGGCAACTGGCACGGACACTGTCCAATCCTGAGTGCACAGGGGCGAGTCTCTGGGTTTCCCATTGAAACACGAATGAACCCCGCCACAACTTGAGAAAAACCAAAATATTCTCTCCTGCAAATTTGGTGAAGACCTCGTCTGCTGTGGCGTCTCAGGGGAAAGAACCACTTCTCTCTTGGACCTCCAGATTGTCGTTCACATTTTTGCTGTGACACAAGAAGATTCTCTCACCACCCGTCCTCACTCGAGGGGTACACCGAGGGACCCGCAATGAATGGAAAGGAGCCCAGTATCCCTCTGAGCTCCAAATCAGGGTCCCTTATCTGCTCTGTAGGGAAAGGGTTCCCAGCACTTCCCTCACATCCCAACAGGAGTCAGTAAATCCAGAACAGTCGGGAGCAGCATCAGTGATCTTTTCACCATTTACCAAGACCCCCAAATACCTCGTTCACTCCAGATGATACTGACTGTTCTGCACTAGGTCCACTGTCATCCCGAGGCTCGAAAACTGACACATTGGCACGTGTGACAGACCGGGATAGTACCTCGAGATCAAGTCACAAATCTCTGTGTCCACTCGATGGTGAGCCTTTCACAGCTGCTGCAGCTGCAGAGGCAAGCGCAAGTGTAAGTCTCCAGGCAAGACGAGGCGTGACTTACCTGTGGGGACTCCAAGGGAACCCCAAGATTTATGTCAGCATGGGCGAGGAAAGCTCAGGTACCAGCTTCAGCACCAGACGAGGACTGAGGACTTGGCGATGACTGGGGAGAAATCCCCAAATGTGCATGGAATTGGGAAGAAGACTGGCCTCTCCTGAGGCCACAGGGGAGGGTCCATGGGCTCACCACCGTAACTCTAGACACCCCGCTGCAACTCGAAAAATACGAGAAGCTTCTCCCTTGCAATTGGTGTGAGGCCCTTATCCACTGTGGCATCTCTGGGGAAATCACTCCTTCCCTCTTGGACCTCGAAGGGCTCTTTCACCCCCTTGCTGTGACCCAGAAATTTCCCTGCCCTACCCGTCTCAACTCGAGAAGAACAACAAGGGACCGGCTGCGACTCAACAGAGTCCTGTTTGCACATTCTTCCTGCTTGCACCTTCTACCTGTTTTCACTTGCTAAGCTCCAGATGATCGTCCCTTTCCTGCCCCTTAGGAAATGGTTCCCTGGAGTTTTTCGCGAATACCATGAGGAGGTGATCACAACAGGAAAGTCGGGAGGAGCCTCAGGGTTCCGGCCACCATTCACCAAGACCCCCAAATGCCTTGTCCACTGCACATGAACTTGACTGCCCAGCACTTCCTTGACTGTCACCCCGAGGCTCGACTCACGACACTCTGGCACATGTGACAACACTTTGATCCCTCTGTCCGCTCGACATGGAGCCTGACATTGCTGCTGCAGCTGGTCAGGCAGGTAACTGTGCGCGTGTCTAGGTGTGAGGAAGTCTGTCTCCTTTGTGGGAGCCTAAGGGGAACCCCAAGACCTAGGTCAGGACGGTCGACGGAAGCTCAGGCTCTGGACTCAACACAAGTCGAGGACAGGGGACCCAGAAACGGTGGGTGAGGAATCCCCAGAGGTGACTGGAAACTGGCAAGGAGAATGTCCGCTCCTTAAGCCACAGGGGTGCGTCCCTTGGCCCCTGTCATAACTCGAGAAGCCCCACCGCAAGTCGAGAAACACCAGAAGCTTCTCCCTTGTAAACAGGGCAAAACCCTTATCCCATCCGCCGTTTCCTGGGAAATCACCCCTTTCCTCCTGGACCTCATAGGGCTCCTTCATTCCCTTGCTGAGACACAAGGAGTTGCCGGCCACAACCGTCGCACCCGAGAGGAACAGCAATTGACCCTCTGAGACTCAAGAGGAGCCCAGTTTGCTCCTACTAAGATCTAGATGATAGTCCCTTTTCCTGCTAATTAGTCTAAGGTGTCCTGGGGGTTCCGTTGCATCCCAAAAGGAGGTGCTCCCAGTAAGAAATTCAGGAGGAGCATCTGAGGATCGGCCACCATTCTCCAAGATCCCTAATGCCTTGCCCACTGCAGATGAACCTGTCTTGACTGCCACCCCCAGGCTACACGCCCGAGACACCTGCTCGTGTGACAGCACTTTGGGCCTCGAGGGCAAGCTACAGATGCCTGTGTCCGATAGACATGGAGCCTGACATTGCTGCTGCAGCTGGTCAGGCAAGTAGCCGTGCACGTGTCCAGGCGATATGAGGCCTGTTTCCTCTGTGGAGCCCACAGGGTACACCAAGACCTAGGTCAGGCCCGTCGAGGAAAGCTCAGGCTCCGGCCTCAGCAAAAGTCGAGGACTGAGCACTGAGACGATTAGGGAAGCATCCCCAGTGGAGCGTGGCAACTGACACGGAGACTGTCCAATTCTGAGTGCACAGGAACGACTCCTTTGGATCCCCGTTGTAACTCGAGAGGAACCCACCATATCTTGAGAAAAACCAAAACATTCTCCCCTGCAAGTGTGATGAGGATCTCTTCTGCTGTGGTGTCCTGGGGGAAAGAACCACTTCGCTCTTGGACTTCCAGAGTGTCATTCACCTTCTTGCTGTGACCCAAGAATTTTCTCTCACAGCCCGGCCTGACTCTAGGGGAAAACCAAGGGTCCCGTCATGAATGGAAAGGAGCCCCAGTATCCCTGCTGAGCTCCAAATGAAAGTGCGTTTTCTGCTTTCTGAAAAAGAGTTCGCAGCACTTCCCTCACATCCCAAGAGGAGACACTAGATCCAGGACTGTCGGAAGCAGCATCAGGGGTCTTGCCACCATTCTCCAAGACCCCCAAATACGTCGTTCACTGCAGATGAACCAGACTGCCCTGCACTTGGTCGACAGTCACCCCGAGGCTTGAAGACTGACACACTGGCAAGTGTGACAGACCTGGATTGTACCTCGAGGTCAAGTCACAGATCCCTTTGTCCACTCGACGGTGAGCCTTTCACAGCTGCTGCAGCTGCAGAGGCAAGCACAAGAGTACCTCTCCAGGCAAGACGATGCTTTACTTACCTGCTGGGTCTCCATGGGAACCCGAGGATTTATTTCAGCATGGGCAAGGAAAGCTCAGGTAGCAGCTTCAGCACCAGACAAGGACTGAGGCCTCGGCGATGACTGGCTAGGAATCCCCAAAGGCGCATGTCAACTGACAAGAAGAAAGGCCTCTCCTGAGGCTCTGGGGGCGTGTCCATGGGCTCCCCGTTGTAACGCGAGAAATCCCGTCGAAACTCGAGAAATACAAGAAGCTTCTCTCTTGCAAGCGTTTTGATGTCCTTATCCACTGTGGCATCTCTGGGACTCAACCTGTTTGCACCTGCTTCCAGGTTGCACCTCCTAAGCTCCAGATGACCGTCCCTTTCCTTTCCCTTAGGAAAATGTTCCGTGGAGTTTCGCTCGAATACCAACAGGAGGTGATCAAAACAGGAAAGTCGGGAGGAGCATCAGGGTTTCGGGCACCATACACCAAGACCCCCAAATGCCTTGTCCACTTAAAATAAGCTTGACAGCTCCACATTGCCATGACTGTCACCACGAGGCTCGACGCACGACACACTAGCACGTGTGACAGCACTTTGGACCTCGAGAGCAAGCCACATGTCCTTCTGTCCGCTCGTAATGGACCCTGACGATGCAGCTGCAGCTGGTCAGTCAAGGAGCCGTGCACGTGTCCAAGTGAGACGAAGCCTGTCTCCTCTGTGGGAGCCTCAGAGGAACCCAAAGACCTAGGTCAAGACGGTCGAGGGAAGCTCAGGCACTGGCCTCAGCACAAGTCGAGGACAGGGCACCCAGAGACGATTGGAGAGGTTTCCCCAGAGGTGACCGGCAACTGGCACGGAGACTGACCTCTCCTGAGGCCACAGGGTCGCGTCCCTGGGATCCCCATCGTAACTCGAGAAGCCCCGATGCAACTCAAATAAAACACGAGAAGCTTATCCCTTGCAAGCGGGGTGAGGCCCTCATCCGATCCGGCGTCTCCTGGTAAATCACCTCGTCCCTCTTGGACCTCGAAGGTCTCCTTTACTCCTTTGCTGTGACACAAGGAGTTCCCGGCCACAACCGTCACTCACAATAGGAATTCTAAAGGACCCGCAGCGACACAAGAGGAGCCCTGTTTGCTACTGCTAAGGTCCTTAGTCTAATGTGTCCTGGGGTTCCCGTCACAACCCAAAAGGAGGTGCTCACAGTAGGAAACTCGGGAGGAGCATCTGAGGTTCGGCCTCCATTCTCCAAGACCTCCAAATGCCTTGCCCACTGCAGATAAACCTGTCTGCCCTGCAGTGCTTTGACTGTCACCCCGAGTTTCCACCCCGGAGACACCTGCAGGTGACATCACTTTGGGCCTCGAGTGCAAGCCACAGATCCCAGTGTCTGTTCTACATGGAGCCTGACACTGTTGCTGCAGCTGGTCAGGCAAGTAGCCGTGCACGTGTCCAGGCGAGACGAGGCATGTCTCCTCTGTGGGTCTCTCAGGGGTAAACCAAGACCTAGGTCAGGGCGGTGGAGGAAAGCTCAGGCTTCTGCCTCAGCAAAAGTCAAGGACTGAGCCTCGAGACTATTAGGGAAAATTCCCCAGAGGCGCCTGGCAACTGGAATGGAGACTGTCCAAACCTGAGTGCCAAGGGGCAAATACCTGGGTTCCCCGTGTAATTCGAGGGGACCCCTCCACAACTTGAGAAAAACCAAAATATTCTCCCCTGCAAGTGGGGAAGGACCTCGTTACTGTGTTTTATCTTGGGAAAGAGCCTCTCCTCTGTTGGACGTGCAGAGTGCAGATCACCTCGCTGTGACCCAAGAAGTTTCTCTCGCCACCCGTCCTCAATCGAGGACGGTCTCGCCATGAATGTAAAGGAGCCGCAGTATTCCCGCTGAGCTCCAGAAGAGGGGACCTTTCCTGCTCTGTCGGGAAAAGTTTCCTAGCACTTCCTTCACATCTCAACAGGAGACATGCGAACCAGGACTGTCGGGAGCAGCATCAGGGATCATGCTCCCATTCCCCAAGACACCCAAATACCTCGTTCACTCCAGTTCAACCTGAATGCCCTGCACTGGGTCGACTGCCACCCCGAGGCTCGAAGCCTGACACATTGGCACGTGTGACAGACCTGGTTTGTACCTCGAGGTCAAGTCACAGTTCCCTGTGTCCACTCGATGGGAATCCTTTCACTGCTGCTGCAGCTGCAGAGGCAACCGCAAGGGTACATCGCCAGGCAAGACGAGGCCTGACTTTCCTGTGGGGCCTCCATGGGAACACCAAGATTAATCTCAGCATGGGCGAGGAAAGCTCAGGTACCAGCTTCAGCACCGACGAAGTCTGAGGACTTGGCTATGACTGGGGAGGAATCCCCAAAAGTTGCATGGCAACTGGGAAGAGGACTGGCCTCTCCTGAGGCCACGGAGCGGGTCCAGGGGCTCCCGTCATAACTCGAAAAAACCTGCCACATCTCGACAAATACCTGATGCTTCGTTCTTGCGAGCAGTCTGAGGCCCTTATCCACTGAGGCATCTCTGAGTAAATCAATCCTTTCCTTTTGGACCTCGAAGGGCTTTTTCACCCCTCTGCTGTGACCCAGGAATTTTCCCGCCCTACCCACCTCAAATCGAGGGAACAATAGGGATCCGCTGCTACTTAGCAGACCCCTCTGGCTCCTGCTAAGATCAAGAGGATCGTCCCGTTTCCTACCCCTTTGAGAAAGGATCCCTAGAGTTGGGATCAAATACGAAGAGGAGGTGCTGGCAACACGGAAGTCAGGAGGAGCATCAGGGTTTCGGCCACCATTCAACAAGACACCCAATTGCATTGTCCACTGCGGATGAACTTGACAGCCCCGCACTGCCTTGACTGTCACCCCAATCACCCTCTGGCTCGAGTCACGACACACTGGCACGTGTGACAGCACTTTGGATCATCAGAGCAAGCCACAGATCCCTCTGTCAGCTCGAAATGGAGCCTGATACTGCTGGTGCAGCAGTTCAGGCAAGTACAGTGCATGTGTCCAGGTGAGCCCAATCATGTCTTCTCTGTGGAAACCTCAGGGGAACACAAAGAGCTAGGTCAGGACGGTCGAGGGAATCTCAGGCACTGGCCTCAGCACAAGTCGAGGACAGGGCATCCAGAGACGATTGGAGAGGAATTCACAGAGGTGACTGGCAACACGCACGGAGACCGTCCTCTCCTGAGGCCACAGGGGGGCGTCCCTGGGTTCCACGTCGTAACTCGAGAAACCCCACTGCAACTCGAGAAACATCAGCAGCTTCTGCCTTACATGCGGGATGAGGCCCTTATCCGATCTGGCGTCTCATGGGAAATCAACCCTTCCCTCTTGGATCTCGAAGGGATCCTTCACTCCCTTGCTGTGACACAAGGAGTTCTCTGCCACAACCGTCGCACTCAAGCTGAACCCCAAAGGACCCACTGCGAATCAAGAGGAGCCCACTTTGCCCCTTCTAATCTCTAGATGAGAGTCCCTTTTCCTGATCCTTAGTCTAAGGGGTCCTGGGGATTCTGTCGCATCCCAAAAGGAGGTGCTGACAGTGGGAATGTCGGGAGGAGCATTTGGGGATTGGCCACCATTCTCCAAGACCACCAAATGGCTTGCCCACTGCAAATGAACCTGTCTGCCCTGTACTGCCATGATTGTCACCCCGAGGCTGGACGCCCGAAACACCTGCACGTGTGAAAGCCTTTTGGGCCTCGAGGTCAAGCCACAGATCCCTGTGTTCCCTAGACATGGAGCCTGACATTGCTGCTGCAGCTGCTCAGGCAAGTAGCCGTGCACTTGTCCAGGCGATATGACGCTTTTTTTCTTCTGTGGGGCCCTCAGGTGTACACCAAGACCTAGGTCAGGAACGTCGAGGAAAGCTCAGGCTCCAGCCTCAGCAAAAGTCGAGGACTGAGCACCGAGACCATTAGGGAAGAAACCCCAGAGGCGCCTGACAACTGGCATGGACATTGTCCTTACCTGATTGCACAGAGTCCCTGGGTTCCCGGTTGTAACTTGAGAGGACCCCGCCACCTCTTGAGCAAAACCAAAAGATTCTCCTCTGAAAAAGGGTTGAGGACCTCGTCTGCTGTGGTGTTTCAGGAGAAAGAAGCTCTTCTCTCTTGGACCTCCAGAGTGTCGTTCACCTTCTTGCTGTGACCCAAGAAGTTTCTCACGCCGCCCGTCCTCACTCGAGGGGAACACCGAGGGTCCTGCATGAAAGAAAAGTAGCCCCAGTATCCCTGCTGAGTTCCAGAAGAGGGTCCCTTTCCTGCTTTGGCGGGAGAGGATTCCCTGCACTTCCCTTACATCCCAACAGGAGACACTCGAACCAGGACTATCGGGAGCAGCATCAGGGGTCTTGCAACCATTCCCCAAGACCCCCAAATACCTCGTTCACTCCAAATGAACCTGACTGCCCTGCACTGGGTCGACTGTCACCCGGAGGCTCGAAGCCTGTCACACTGGCACGTGTGACAGCCCCAGGTGGTACCTGGACTTCAAGTCACAGATACCTGTGTCCACTAGACCGGGAGACTGTCACAGCTGCTACAGCTGCAGAGGCAAGTGCATGTGTACGTCTCCAGGCAAGACGAGGCCTGATTTCCTGTAGGAGCTCCATGGAAACCCCAAGATTTATGTCAGCATGGGCGAAGAAACCTCAGGTACCAGCTTCAGCACCAGATGAGGACTGAGAATTCGGCGATGACTGGGGAGGAATCCCCAAAGCACATGGCAACTGGGAAGAAGACTGGCCTCTCCTGAGGCCACAGGGGAGGTGCCATGGGCTCACCACCGTAACTCAAAAAACCCCTCTGCAACTCGAGAAATACCAGAAGCTTCTCCCTTGCAAGCAGTGAGAGGTCCTTATCCACTGTGGCATCTCTGGGGAAATCACTCCTTCCTCTTGGAACTCGAACGGGTCTTTCCCCCCCTTGCTGTGACCCAGGAATTTCCCAGCCCTACCGGTCTCAACTCGAGAGGAACAACAAGGGACCGGCCGTGAAACAACAGAGTCCTGTTTGCACATTCTTCCTGTTTGCACCATTTTGCTGTTTGCACCTGCTAAGCTCCAGATGATCGTCCCTTTCCTGCCCCTTAGGAAATGTTTCCCTGGAGTTTTTCTCGAATACCAAAGGAGGTGATGGCAACAGGAAATTCGGGAGGAGCCTCAGGGTTTCGGCCACCATTCACCAAGACCCCCAAAGCCCATGGCCAATGCACATGAATTTGACAGCCCAGCACTGCCTTGACTCTCACCCCGAGGCTCGACTTACGACACCCTGGCACGTGTGACAACACTTTGAACTTCGAGGGTATGCCACAGATTCCTCTGTCTGAGCTCAAGATGAGGGTCCCTTTCCAGCTTTTCGGAAAAGGGTTCCCAGCACTTCCCTCACATCCCAACAGGAGACACTAAATCCAGGACTATCGGGAGCAGCATCGGTGTTCTTGCCACCATTCCCCAAGACCCCCAGATACTTCGTTCACTCCAGATGAACCAGACTGCCCTGTACTGGGTCGACTGTCACCCCGAGGCTCGAAGCCTGACACACTGGCACATGTGACAGACCTGGATTGTGTCTCGGGGTCAAGTAACAGATACCTGTGTCCACTCGACGGGGAGCCTTTCACAGCTGCTGCAGCTGCAGAGGCAAGCGCAATAGTACCTCTCCAGGCAAGACGAGGCTTTACTTACCTGTGGGGTCTCCATGGGAACCCCAGGATATATGTCATCATGGGCGAGGAAAGCTCAGGTTCCAGCTTCAGCACCAGACAAGGACTGAGGCCTCGGCGATGACTGGCTAGGAATCCTCAAAGGTGCATGGCAGCTAAAAAGAAGAAAGGCCTCTCCTGAGGCTCTGGGGGCGTGTCCATGGGCTCCCCGTCGTAACNTTGGCGGGAAAGGATTCCCTGCACTTCCCTCACATCCCAACAGGAGACACTCGAACCAGGACTATCGGGAGCAGCATCAGGGGTCTTGCAACCATTCCCCAAGACCCCCAAATACCTCGTTCACTCCAAATGAACCTGACTGCTCTGCACTGGGTCGACTGTCACCCGGAGGCTCGAAGCCTGTCACACTGGCACTTGTGACAGCCCCAGGTGGTACCTGGAGTTCAAGTCACAGATACCTGTGTCCACTAGACCGGGAGACTGTCACAGCTGCTACAGCTGCAGAGGCAAGCACATGTGTACGTCTCCAGGCAAGATGAGGCCTGATTTCCTGTAGGAGCTCCATGGAAACCCCAAGATTTATGTCAGCATGGGCGAAGAAACCTCAGGTACCAGCTTCAGCACCAGATGAGGACTGAGAATTCGGCTATAACTGGGGAGGAATCCCCAAAACGCATGGCAACTGGGAAGAAGACTGGCCTCTCCTGAGGCCACAGGGGAGGTGCCATGGGCTCACCACCGTAACTCAAAAAACCCCTCTGAAACTCGAGAAATACCAGAAGCTTCTCCCTTGCAAGCGGTGAGAGGTCCTTATCCACTGTGGCATCTCTGGGGACATCACTCCTTCCTCTTGGAACTCGAACGGGTCTTTCCCCCCCTTGCTGTGACCCAGGAATTTCCCGGGCCTACCGGTCTCAACTCGAGAGGAACAACAAGGGACCTACTGGGACACAACAGAGTCCTGTTTGCACATTCTTCCTGTTTGCACCTTTATGCTGTTTGCACCTGCTAAGCTCCAGATGATCTTCCCTTTCCTGCCCCTTAGGAAATGTTTCCCTGGAGTTTTTCTCGAATAACAAAGGAGGTGATGGCAACAGGAAATTCGGGAGGAGCCTCAGGGTTTCGGCCACCATTCACCAAGACCCCCAAAGCCCTTGGCAAATGCACATGAATTTGATCGCCCAGCACTGCCTTGACTGTCACCCCGCGGCTAGACGTACGACACCCTGGAACGTGTGACAACACTTTGAACTTCGAGGGTATGCCACAGATTCCTCTGTCTGAGCTCAAGATGAGGGTCCCTTTCCTGCTTTTCGGAAAAGGGTTCCCAGCACTTCCCTCACATCCCAACAGGAGACACTAGATCCAGGACTGTCGGGAGCAGCATCAGGGGTCTTGCCACCATTCCCCAAGACCCCCAGATACTTCGTTCACTCCAGATGAACCAGACTGCCCTGTACTGGGTCGACTGTCACCCCGAGGCTCGAAGCCTGACACACTGGCACATGTGACAGACCTGGATTGTGTCTCGGGGTCAAGTAACAGATACCTGTGTCCACTCGACGGGGAGCCTTTCACAGCTGCTGCAGCTGCAGAGGCAAGCGCAATAGTACCTCTCCAGGCAAGACGAGGCTTTACTTACCTGTGGGGTCTCCATGGGAACCCCAGGATATATGTCATCATGGGCGAGGAAAGCTCAGGTTCCAGCTTCAGCACCAGACAAGGACTGAGGCCTCGGCGATGACTGGCTAGGAATCCTCAAAGGTGCATGGCAGCTAAAAAGAAGAAAGGCCTCTCCTGAGGCTCTGGGGGCGTGTCCATGGGCTCCCCGTCGTAACTCGAGAAACCCCGCCACAACTCGAGAAATTAAAGAAGCTTCTCTCTTGCAAGCGGTGTGAGGCCCTTATGCACTGTGGCATCTCTGGGGAAATCACTCCTTCCCTGTTGGACATCAAAGGGCTATTTCCCCCCTTGCTGTGACCCAGGAATTTCCCCGCCCTAATGCTCTCAACTGGAGAGGAACAACAAGGGACCGACTGAGACTCAACAGAGTCCTATTTGCACCTGCTTCCAGTTTGCGCCTGCTAATCTCCAGATGACAGTACCTTTCCTTCCCCTTAGGAAAAGGTTCTGTGGAGTTTCGCTCGAATACCAACAGTAGGTGATCGCAACAGGAAAGTCGGGAGGAGCATCAGGGTTTTGGGCACCATTCACCAAGACCCCCAAATGCCTTGTCCCCTTAAAATAAGCTTGACAGTGCCACATTGCCTTGACTGTGATGCCGAGGCTCGACATACGTCACACTGGCACACGTGACAGCACTTTGGACCTCGAGAGCAAGCCACAGATCCTTCTTTCCACTCGTAATGGACCCTGACGCTGCAGCTGCAGCTGGTCAGTCAAGGAGCCGTGAACGTTTCCAAGTGAGACGAAGCCTATATCCTCTGTGGGAGCCTCAGAGGAACCCAAAGACTTAGGTCAGGATGGCCGAGGGAAGCTCAGGCACTGGCCTCAGCACAAGTCGAGGACAGGGCACCCAGAGATGATTGGAGAGGTTTCCCCAGATGTGACGGGCAACTGGCATGGAGACTGTCCTCTCCTGAGGCCACAGGGTCGCCTCCCTGTGCTCCCCATCATAACTCGAGAAGCCACAGCGCAACTAAAGAAAACACGAGAAGCTTCTCTCTTGCAAGCGGGGTGAAGCCCTTATCCGATCCGGCATCTTCTGGGAAATCACCCCTTCCCTCTTGGACCTCGAAGGTCTCCTTTTCTCAGTTGCTGTGACACAAGGAGTTCCCGGCCACAACTGTCGCTAACAGTAGGAACGCCAATGGACCCGCTGCGACACAAGAGGAGCCTAGTTTCCCCCTGCTAAGCTCCAGATGATCGTCCCTTTTCCTGTTCTATAGTCTAAGGTGTCCTGGGGCTTCCATCGGATCCCAAAAGGAGGTGCTGACAGTAGGAATGTTGCGAGGAGCATCTGAGGTTCGGCCATCATTTTTCAAGACTCCCGTATGCCTTGCCCACTGCAGATGAACCTGTCTGCCCTGCACTGCCTTGACTGTCACCCCGAGTTTCCACCCCTGAGACACATGCACATGTGACATAACTTTGGGCCTCGAGTGCAAGCCACAGATCCCAGTGTCCGTTCGACATGGAGCCTGACACTGCTGCTGCAGCTGGTCAGGCAATTATCCGAGCACATGGCCAAGCGAGACGAGGCCTGTCTCTTCTGTGGGTCTCTAAGGGGTACACCAAGAGCTAGGTCAGGACGGTCCATGAAAGCTCAGGCTCCGGCCTCAGCAAAAGTCGAGGACTGAGCCTCGAGACTATTAGGGAAGATTCCCCTGAGGTACCTGTCAATTGGAATGGAGACTGTCCAAACCTGAGTGCACAGGGGCAAGTCCCAGGGTTCCCCGTTGTAATTCGAGGGGACCCCACCACAACATGAGAAAAACCAAAAGATTCTCCACTGCAAGCGGGGAAGGACCTCATTGCTGTGTTTTATCGGGGGAAAGAACCTCTTCTCTGTTGGACCTGCAGAGTGTAGATCACCTTCTCGCTGTGACCCAAGAAGTTTCTCTCGCCGCCCGTCCTCACTCGAGGGGAACACCAATGGTCTCGCCATGAATGGAAAGCAGCCGCAGTATTCCCGCTGAGCTCCACATGAGGGGCCCTTTCCTGCTCTGTAGGAAACAGTTTCCCAGCACTTCCTTCACATTTCAACAGGAGACACTCGAACCAGGACTGTCGGGAACAGCGTCAGGAACTTGCCCCAATTCCCCAAGACACCCAAATACCTCGTTCACTCCAGATGAACCTGAATGCCCTGCACTGGGTCGACTGTCACCCCGAGGCTCGAAGCCTGACACATTGGCATGTGTGACACACCTGGGTTGTACCTCGAGGTCAAGTCACAGTTCCCTGTGTCCACTCGACGGTAATCCTTTCACAGCTGCTGCAGCTGCACAGGAAACCGCAAGGGTACATCGCCAGGCAAGACGAGGCCTGACTTTCCTGTGGGGCCTCCATGCGAACCCCACGATTAATCTCAGCATGGCGAGGAAATCTCAGGTACCAGCTTCAGCTCCATACGAGGTCTAAGGACTCAGCAATGACTGGGGAGGAATCCCCAAAGTGCATGGCACCTGGGAAGAAGACTGGCCTCTCCTGAGGCCACAGGCGGGTCCAGGGGCTCCCTGTCAAGAAAACCCACACAACTCGAGAAATATCTGCTGCTTCTCCCTTGCGAGCTCTCTGAGGCCCTTATCCACTGGGGCATCTCTGAGTAAATCAATCCTTCCCTTTTGGACCTCGAAGGGCTTTTTCACCCCTTTGCTGTGACCCAGGAATTTCCCGGCCCTACCCATCTCAACTCGAGGGAACAAAAGGGATCCGCTGCTACTCAGCACATTCCTCTGGCCCCTGCTAAGATCCAGAGGATCGTCCCCTTTCCTACCCCTTAGGGAAAGGTTCCCTAGAGATTGGCTCGAATACGAAGAGGAGGTGCTGGTAACACGGAAGTCAGGAGGAACATCAGGGGTTCGGCTACAATTCACCAAGACACCCAATTGCATTGTCCACTGCAGATGAACTTGACAGCCCCGCATTACATTAACTATCACTCCGAGGCACGAAGCAAGACACACTGGCACTTTTGACAGCACTTTTGACCTCAAGAACAATCCAGAGATCCCTCTGTTTGCTCAACATGGAGCCTGACACTGCTGTTGCAGCTGATCAGGCAAGTAGCCGTGCACGTGACCAGGTGAGCCGAAGCCTGTCTCTGTTGTGGGAACCTTAGGGGAACCTTCAAGACCTAGGTCAGGACGGTCCAGGGAAGCTCAGGCACTGGACTCAGAACAAGTCGAGGACAGGGCACCCAGAAACGATTGGAGAGGAATCCCCGAAGGTTACTAGCAACTGGCACGGAGACTATCTTCTCCTGAAGCCACAGGGGCGCGTCCATGGGCTCCCTGTCATACCTCGAGAAACCCCGCCGCAACTTGATAAACACCAGAAGCTTCTCCCTTGCAAGTGGGGTGAGGGCCTTATCTGGTCCAGCGTCACGAGGGAAATCACCCCTTCCCTCTTTGACCTGGAAGGGCTTCTTCACTCCCATGCTGTGACACAAGGAGTTCCCGGTCACAGCCGTTACACCCAAGAGGAACACCAGTGGACCAGCTGCGATTCAAGAGGAGCCCGGTTTTCCTCAGCTAAGCTCTAGATGATAGTCCTTTGCCTGCTCCTTAATATAAGGTGTCCTGGGGCTTCCATTGCATCCCAAAAGGAGGTGCTCACAGTAGGAAAGTCGGGTGGAGCATCTGGGGTTCGGCCACCATTCTCCAAGACCCCCAAATGCCTTGCCCACTGCAGATGAACCTGTCTGACATATTGGTACGTGTGACAGACCTGGGTTGTACCTCGAGATGAAGTCACAGTTCCCTGTGTCCACTCGACAGGAATCCTTTCACTGCTGCTGCAGCTGCAGAGGCAACCGCAAGGGTACGTCGTCAGGCAAGACGAGGCCTGACTTTCCTGTGGGGCCTCCATGGGAACCCCAAGATTAATCTCAGCATGGGCGAGGAAAGCTCAGGTACCAGCTTCAGCACCAGACGAGGTCTGAGGACTTGGCGATGACTGGGGAGGAATCCCCAAAGGTGCATGGCAACTGGGAAGAAGACCGGCCTCTCCTGAGGCCACGTGGGCGGGTCCAGAGGCTCCCCATCGTAACTCGAGAAAACCCACCACAACTCGACAAATACCTGATGCTTCTTCCTTGCGAGTGGTATGAGGCCCTTATCCACTGGGGCATCTCTGAGTAAATCAATCCTTCCCTTTTGGACCTCGAAGGGCTTTTTCACCCCTTTGCTGTGACCCAGGAATTTTCCCGCCCTACCCATCTCAACTTGAGGGAACAAAAGGGATCCGCTGCTACTCAGCAGATCCCTCTGGACCCTGCTAAGATCCAGAGGATCGTCCCCTTTCCTACTCCTTAGGGAAAGGTTCCATAGACCTTGGCTCAAATACGAAGAGGAGGTGCTGGCAACACGGAAGTCAGGAGGAGCATCAGGGGTTCGGCCACCATTCAACAAGACACCCAATTGCATTGTCCACTGCAGATGAACTTGACAGCCCCGCATTACATTAACTGTCACTCCGAGGCTCGAAGCACGACACACTGGCACTTGTGACAGAACTTTTGACATCGAAAGCAATCCAGAAATCCCTCTGTTTTCTCGACATGGAGCCTGACACTGCTGTTGCAGCTGATCAGGCAAGTAGCCGTGCACGTGACCAGGTGAGACGAAACCTGTCTCTGCTGTGGGAACCTCAGGGGAACCCCCAAGACCTAGGTCAGGACGGTCCAGGGAAGCTCAGGCACTGGTCTCAGCACAAATCGAGGACAGGGCACCCAGAAACCATTGGAGAGGAATCCCCAAAGGTGACTGGCAACTGGCACGGAGACTGTCTTCTCCTGAGGCCACAGGGCGCGTCCCTGGACTCCCCGTCGTACCTCGAGAAACCCCGCCGCAACTTGATAAACACCAGAAACTTCTCCCTTGCTAGCGGGGTGAGGGCCTTTTCTGGTCTGGCGTCACAAGGGAAATCACCCCTTCCCTCTTTGACCTCGAAAGGCTCCTTCACTGTCATGCTGTGACACAAGGAGTTCCCGGTTACAGCCGTCACACCCAAGAAGAACACCAGTGGACCAGCTGCGATTCAAGAGGAGCCCTGTTTTCCTCAGCTAAGCTCTAGATGATAGTCCCTTTGCCTGCTCCTTAATATAAGGTGTCCTTGGGCTTCCATCACATCCCAAATGGAGGTGCTCACAGTAGGAAATTCGGGTGGAACATCTGGGGTTCGGTCACCATTCTCCAAGACACCCAAATGCTTTGCCCACTGCAGATGAACCTGTCTGACACATTGGCACTTGTGACAGACCTGGGTTGTACCTCGAGATCAAGTCACAGTTCCTGTGTTCACTCGACAGGAATACCTTCACAGCTGCTGCAGCTGCATAAGCAACCGAAAGTGTACGTCGCCAGGCAAGGCGAGGCCTGACCTTCCTGTGGGGCCTCCATGGGAACTCCAAGATTAATCTCAGCATGGGCAAGGAAAGCTCAGGTACCAGCTTCAGCACCAGACGAGAACTGAGGACTCGGCGATCAGTGGGGAGGAATCCCCAAAGATGCAAGGAAACTGGGAAGAAGACTGGCCTCTCCTGAGACCGCAGGGGCGGGTCCATGGGCTCCCGTCACAATTCCAGAAACCCTGCCGCAACTCGAGAAATACCAGAAGCTTCTCCCTTGGAAGCGAGGTGAGGCCGTTATCCAGTGCGGCATCTCTAGGGAAATCACCCCTTCCCTCTTGGACCTCCAAGGGCCCTTTCCCCCCCTTGCTAAGACCCAGGAATTTCCCTGCCCTACCCATCTCAACTCGAGAGGAACAACAAGGGATTCGCTTCAACTCAAAAAAGCCCAGTTTGACCCTGTTAAACTCCAGATTATTCACCCTTTCCTGCCCCGTAGGAAAAGGTCCCCTGGAGATTCGCTGGAATACCAAGAGGAGGTGCTCACAACAGGAGAGTCGGGAGGAACATCAGGGATTCGTCCACCATTGCCCAAGACCCCCAAATGCCTTGTCCACTTCAAATAAGCTTGACAGCCCCACATTGCCTTGACTGTCACGCCGAGCCTTGACGCAGGACACACTGACACGTGTGACAGTACTATGGACTTCGAGAGCAAGACACAGATCCTTCTGCTGCTCGTAATGGACCCTGACGATGCAGGTGCAGCTGGTCAGTCAAAGAGCCGTGCACTTGTCCAAGTGAGATGAAGTCTGTCTCCTCTGTGGGAGCCTCAGAGGAACACAAAGACCTAGGTCAGGACGATTGAGGGAAGCTCAGGCACTGGCCTCAGCACAAGTCGAGGACAGGGCACCAAGAGACGATTGGAGAGGTATCCCCAGAGGTAACGGGCAAATGGAATGGAGACAGTCCTCTCCTGAGGCCACAGGGGCGCGTCCCTGGGCTCCCCGTCGTAACTCAAGATGACCCGGCGCAACTCAGAATAACACGAGAAGCTTCTCCATTGCAAGCTGGGTGAGTCCCTTATCCAATCCGGCGTCTTCTGGGAAATCACCTCTTCCCTTTTAGACCTCGAAGGTCTCCTTTACTCCGTTGCTGTGACACAATGAGTTCCCGGCCACAACCGTCACTCACAAGAGAACCTCAATGGACCCTCTGCGAGACAAGAGGAGCCCAGTTTGCCCCTGCTAAGCTTCAGATGATAGTCCCTTTTCCTGCTCCTTAGTCTAAGGTGTCCTGGGGCTTCCATCGCATCCCAAAGGAGGTGCTCAGAGTAGAAAATCGGGAGGAGCATTTGGGGTTTGGCCACCATTCTCCAAGACCCCCAAATGCCTTTCCCACTGCAGATGAACCTGTCTGACCTGCACTGCCTTGACTGTCACCCCGAGGCTCCACGCCTGAAACACCTGCACGTGTGACAGCACTTTGGGCCTCGAGGGCAAGCCACAGATCCCTGTGTCTGCTATACATGGAGCCTGACACTGCAGCTGCAGCTGGTAAGGCAAGTAGCCGTGCACGTGTCCAGGCGATATGAGGCCTGTTTTCCTCTGTGGGGCCCTCAGGTGTACACCAAGCCCTAGGTCAGGATCGTCGAGGAAAGCTCAGGCTCCGGCCTCAGCAAAAGTCGAGGACTGAGCACCGAGACCATTAGGGAAGTAACCACGGAGGCGCCTAACAACTGGCGCGGAGACTGTCCAATCCTGGTTGCAAAGGATCGATTCTCTGGGTTCCCGGTTGTAACTCGAGAAGACCTCATCCCCTCTTGAGAAAAACCAAAGGATTCTCCCCTGCAACAGGGTTGAGGATCTCTTCTGCTGTGGCGTTTCAGGGGAAAGAAAGTCTTCTCTCTTGGACCTCCAGAGTGTCATTCACCTTCTTGCTGTGACCCAAGAAGTTTCTCACGCCGCCCATCCTCACTCGAGGGGAACACCGAGGGTCCCGCATGAAAGGAATGTAGCCCCAGTATCCCTGCTGATCTCCAGAAGAGGGTCCCTTTCCTGCTCTGGCGGGAAAGGGTTCCCAGCACTTCCCTCACATCCCAACAGGAGACACTCGAACCAGGACTATCGGGAGCAGCATCAGGGGTCTTGCCACCATTCGCAAAGACCCCCAAATACTTCGTTCACTCCAGATGGCCATGACTGCCCTGCACTGGGTCAACTGCCACCCGGAGGCTCGAAGCCTGACACACTGGCACGTGTGACAGCCCCAGGTGGTACCTGGAAGTCAAGTTACAGATCCCTGTGTCCACTCGACGGGGAGCCTTTCACAGCTGCTGCAGCTGCAGATGCAAGCGCATGTGTATGTCTCCAGGCAAGACGAGACCTGATTTCCTGTGGGGGATCCTTGGAAACCCCAAGATATATGTCAGCATGGGCGAGGAAGGCTCAGGTACCAGCTTCAGCACCAAATGAGTACTGAGGATTCGGCGATGACTGGGGAGGAATCCCCAAAGCGCATGGCAACTGGGAAGAATACTGGCCTCTCTTGAGGCCACAAGGGCGGGATCATGGGTTCCCCGTCGTAATTCGAGAAACCCTGCTCAACTTGGGAAATACCAGAAGCTTCCCACTTGCAAGCGGGTGAGGCCATTATCCACTGCGACATCTTTAGGGAAATCACCCCGTCCCTCTTGGACCTCGAAGGGCTCTTTCCCCACCCTGCTGAGACCCAGGAATTTTCCCGCCCTACCCATCTCAACTCGAGAAGAACAACAAGGTATCCGCTTCGACTCAACAGAGACCAGTTTGACCCTGCTAAGCTCCAGATGATCCATCCTTTCCTGACCCTTTGGAAAAGGCTCTCTGGAGCTTCGCTCGAATACCAAGAGGAGGTGATCGCAACAGGAGAGTGGGAAGGAACATCAGGGGTTCGTCCATCATTGCCCAAGTCCACCAAATGCCTTGTCCACTTAAAATATGCTTGACAGCCCCACATTGCCTTGACTGTCACGCCGAGGCTCGAAGCAGGACACACTGGCTCCTGTGACAGCACTTTGGAGTTTGAGAGGAAGCCACAGATCCTTCTGCCCCTCGTAATGGAACCTGAAGCTGCAGCTGCAGCTGGTCTGTCAAGGAGCCGTGCACGTGTCCAGGTGAGACGAAACCTGTCTCCTCTGTGAGAGCATCAGAGGAACACAAAGACCTAGGTCAGGAGAGTTGAGAGAAGCTCAGGCACTGGCCTCAGCACAAGTCGAGGACAGGGCACCAAGAGATGATTGGAGAGGTTTCCCCAGAGGTAACGGGCAAATGGAATGGAGACGGTCCTCTCCTGTGGCCACATGGGCTCGTCCCTGGGCTCCCCGTCATAACTCGAGATGACCCGGCGCAACTCAAAACAACACGAGAAGTTTCTCCATTGCAAGCTGGGTGAGTCCCTTATCCAGACCAGCGTCTTCTGGGAAATCACCCCTTCCCTTTTGGACCTCGAAGGTCTCCTTTACTCCATAGCTGTGAAACAAGGAGTTCTCGGCCACAACCGTCACTCACAAGAGGAACTCCAATGGACCGTCTGCAACACAAGAGGAGCCCACTTTCCCCCTGCTAAGCTTCAGATGATAGTCCCTTTTCCTGCTCCTTGGTCTAAGGTGTCCTGGCAACTGCACGGAGACTGTCCAATTCCGAGTGCACAGGAGCGACTGCTTTGTTTCCCCGTTTTAACCTGGGAGGAACCCACCACATCTTGTGAAAAAGAAAAAGATTCTCCGCTGCAATTGTGGTGAGGACCTCGTCTGCTGTGGCATCTCGTGGGAAAGAACCACTTTTCTCTTGGACCTCCAGAGTGTCTTTCACCTTCTTGGTGTGACCCAAGAAGTTTCTCTCACCGTGCAGCCTGACTCGAGGAGAACACCGAGTGTCCCGCCATGAAGGAAAGGAGCCCCAGTATACTTGCTGAGCTCCAAATGAGGATCCCTTTCCTGTTCTGTCGGGAAAGCGTTCCCAGCATTTTCCTCACATCCCAACAGGAGACACTAGATCCAGGACACTCGGGAGCAGCATCAGGGTTCTTGCCACCATTTCCCAAGACCCCCAAATACCTTGTTCACTCCAGATGAACCTGACTGCCCTGCACTGGGTCGACTGTCACCCCGAGGTTCGAAGACTGAAACACTGGCACGTGTGACAGACCTGGATTGTACCTTGAGGTCAAGTTACAGATCCCTGTGTCCACTCGACAGGGAGCCTTTCACAGCTGCTGCAGTTGCAGAAGCAAGCGCAAGTGTACGTCTCCAGGCAAGATGAGGCTTAACTTACCTGTGGAGTCTTCATGGGAACCCCAGGATTTATGTCAGCATGGGCGAGGAAAGCTCAGGTACTAGCTTCAGCACCAGACAAGGACTGAGGCCTCGGCGATGACGGGCTAGGAATCTCCAAATTCGCATGGAAACTGACAGGAAGAATGGCCTCTCCTGAGGCCCCGGGGGTGTGTCCATGGGCTCCCCGTCGTAACTGAAGAAAGCCCGCCACAACTCGAGAAATACAAGAATCTTCTCTCTTGCAAGCGGTGTGAGGCCTTTATCCACTGTGGGAAGTAGCCGTGCATGTGTCCAGGAGAGACGAGGTCTGTCTCCCCTCTGGGGGCCTAAGGGGTACCTCAGAACCTAGGTCAGGAAGGTGGAGGAAAGCTCAGGATTCGGCCCCAGCACAAGTCGAAGACTGAGCACCGAAACGATTATGGAAGAATCCGCAGATGCACCTGGCAACTGGCAAGGAGACTATCCAATCCCTAGGCCCAGGGGCGAGTCCCTGGGTTCCCCGTTGTAACTCGAGAGGCCCTGACGCAACTTGAGATAAACCAAAAGATACTCCCCTGCAAGCGTCTTGAGGACCTTGCCTGGTATGGCATCTCGGGCGAAAGCACCTCTTCTTTCATGGACCTCAAAATGTTTGATCACCTTCTTGCTGTGACCTTAGAAGTTTCCCGCCTCACTCATCCACACTCGAGTGGAACACCGAGGGTAGAGCCATGAATGAAAAGGAGCCCCGATATCCCTCCTGAGCTCCAGATAATGGTCCCTTTCCTGCTCTGTCGGGAAAAGTTTCCCAGCGCTCCTTCACATCCCACAGGAGACACTGGAACCAGGAATGTCGGGAGGAGCATAAGAGGACTTGTCTCCATTCCTAAAAACCCACAAATACCTCGTTTATTCCAGATGAACCTGACTGCCCTGCACTGCGTCGACTGTCACCCCGAGGCTCGAAGCCTGACACAATAACACATGTGACAGCCCTGGGAATTACCTTGAGGGCAAGCCACAGATGACTGCATCTGTTCGACATGGAGCCTGCCACTGCTGCTGCAGCTGGTCAGGCAAGTAGCTGTGCACGTCTCCAGGCGAACGAGGCCTGTCTCCTAAGTGGGTGCCACAGGGGTACCCCAAGGCCTAGGTCAGAATGGTCGAAGAAAGCTCAGGCACCGGCCTCAGCACAAGTCAAGTACTGAGCACCCTGAGATTATTGGGGAGAAATCCCCAGATGTACATGGCAACTGGCACGGATACTGGCCTCTCCTGAGGCCAAAGGGTCGAGTCCCACACCTCCCCTTCGTGACTCAAGTGGACTCCACCACCACTTGAGAAAAACCAAAGATTCTGCCCTACAAAGGGGTGGGGAACTTTTCAGCTCTG
>SJYE01011888.1:134348-243425 GCA_006408755.1 Eudorcas thomsonii
CAAAGACCCCCAAATACTTCGTTCACTCCAGATGGCCATGACTGCCCTGCACTGGGTCAACTGCCACCCGGAGGCTCGAAGCCTGACACACTGGCACGTGTGACAGCCCCAGGGGGTACCTGGAAGTCAAGTTACAGATCCCTGTGTCCACTCGACCGGGAGCCTTTCACAGCTGCTGCAGCTGCAGATGCAAGCGCATGTGTATGTCTCCAGGCAAGACGAGACCTGATTTCCTGTGGGGGATCCTTGGAAACCCCAAGATATATGTCAGCATGGGCGAGGAAGGCTCAGGTACCAGCTTCAGCACCAAATGAGTACTGAGGATTCGGCGATGACTGGGGAGGAATCCCCAAAGCGCATGGCAACTGGGAAGAATACTGGCCTCTCTTGAGGCCACAAGGGCGGGATCATGGGTTCCCCGTCGTAATTCGAGAAACCCTGCTCAACTTGGGAAATACCAGAAGCTTCCCACTTGCAAGCGGGGTGAGGCCATTATCCACTGCGACATCTTTAGGGAAATCACCCCGTCCCTCTTGGACCTTGAAGGGCTCTTTCCCCACCCTGCTGAGACCCAGGAATTTTCCCACCCTACCCATCTCAACTCGAGAGGAACAACAAGGTATCCGCTTCGACTCAACAGAGACCAGTTTGACCCTGCTAAGCTCCAGATGATCCACCCTTTCCTGCCCCTTTGGAAAAGGCTCCCTGGAGCTTCGCTCGAATACCAAGAGGAGGTGCTCACAACAGGAGAGTGGGAAGGAATATCACGGGTTCGTCCATCATTGCCCAAGTCCACCAAATGCCTTGTCCACTTAAAATATGCTTGACAGCCCCACATTGCCTTGACTGTCATGCCGAGGCTCGAAGCAGGACACACTGGCACCTGTGACAGCACTTTGGAGTTTGAGAGGAAGCCACAGATCCTTCTGCCCCTCGTAATGGAACCTGAAGCTGCAGCTGCAGCTGGTCTGTCAAGGAGCCGTGCACGTGTCCAGGTGAGACGAAACCTGTCTCCTCTGTGGGAGCATCAGAGGAACACAAAGACCTAGGTCAGGAGAGTTGAGAGAAGCTCAACCAATGGCCTCAGCACAAGTCGAGGACAGGGCACCAAGAGATGATTGGAGAGGTTTCCCCAGAGGTAACGGGCAAATGGAATGGAGACAGTCCTCTCCTGTGGCCACATGGGCTCGTCCCTGGGCTCCCCGTCATAACTCAAGATGACCCGGCGCAACTCAAAACAACACGAGAAGTTTCTCCATTGCAAGCTGGGTGAGTCCCTTATCCAGTCCAGCGTCTTCTGGGAAATCACCCCTTCCCTTTTGGACCTCGAAGGTCTCCTTTACTCCATAGATGTGAAACAAGGAGTTCTCGGCCACAACCGTCACTCACAAGAGGAACTCCAATGGACCGTCTGCAACACAAGAGGAGCCCAGTTTGCCCCTGCTAAGCTCCAGATGATAGTCCCTTTTCCTGCTCCTTGGTCTAAGGTGTCCTGGCAACTGCACGGAGACTGCACAGGAGCGACTGCTTTGTTTCCCCGTTTTAACCTGGGAGGAACCCGCCACATCTTGTGAAAAAGAAAAAGATTCTCCGCTGCAATTGTGGTGAGGACCTCGTCTGCTGTGGCATCTCGTGGGAAAGAACCACTTCTCTCTTGGACCTCCAGAGTGTCTTTCACCTTCTTGGTGTGACCCAAGAAGTTTCTCTCACCGCGCAGCCTGACTCGAGGAGAACACCGAGTGTCCCGCCATGAATGGAAAGGAGCCCCAGTATCCTTGCTGAGCTCCAAATGAGGATCCCTTTCCTGTTCTGTCGGGAAAGCGTTCCCAGCATTTTCCTCACATCCCAACAAGAGACACTAGATCCAGGACACTCGGGAGCAGCATCAGGGTTCTTGCCACCATTCCCCAAGACCCCCAAATACCTTGTTCACTCCAGATGAACCTGACTGCCCTGCACTGGGTCGACTGTCACCCCGAGGCTCGAAGCCTGACACACTGGCACGTGTGACAGACCTGGATTGTACCTTGAGGTCAAGTTACAGATCCCTGAGTCCACTCGACGGGGAGCCTTTCACAGCTGCTGCAGCTGCAGAGGCAAGCGCAAGTGTACGTCTCCAGGCAAGATGAGGCTTAACTTACCTGTAGAGTCTTCATGGGAACCCCAGGATTTATGTCAGCATGGGCGAGGAAAGCTCAGGTACCAGCTTCAGCACCAGACAAGGACTGAGGCCTCGGCGATGACGGGCTAGTAATCTCCAAATTTGCATGGAAACTGACAAGAAGAATGGCCTCTCCTGAGGCCCCGGGGGCGTGTCCATGGGCTCCCCGTCGTAACTGAAGAAACCCCGCCACAACTCGAGAAATACAAGAATCTTCTCTCTTGCAAGCGGTGTGAGGCCTTTATCCACTGTGGCATCTCTGGGGAAATCATTCTTTCCCTCTTGGACCTCAAAGGGCTATTTCTCCCCTTTGCTGTGACCCAGGATATTTCCCCGCCCTAACCGTCTCAACTCGAGAGGAACAACACGTGACTGGCTGCGACTCAACAGAGTCCTGTTTGCACCTGCTTCAAGTTTGTGCCTGCTAAGCTCCAGATGACCGTCCCTTTAATTCCCCTTAGGAAAATGTTCCCTGGAGTTTCACTCAAATACCAACAGGAGGTGATCGCAACAGGAAAGTCAGGAGGAGCATCAGGAGTTCGGGCACCATTCACCAAGAGCCCCAAAAGCTTTGTCTGCTTAAAATAAGCTTGACATCCCCACATTGCCATGACTGTCATGCCGAGGCTCGACACACAACACACTGGCACGTGTGACAACACTTTGGACCTTGAGAGCAAGCCACAGATCCCTCTGTCCGCTCGACATGGAGCCTGACTGCTGCTGCAGCTGGTCAGGCAGGGATCCTTGCGCTTGTCTAGTTGAGATGAAGTCTGTCTCCTTTGTGGAAGCCTCAGGGGAACCTGAATACTTAGGTCACGAGGGTCGAGGGAAGCTCAGGCACTGGCCTCAGCACAAGTCGAGGACAGGGCACCCAGAGACAATTGCAGAGGAATTCCCATAGGTGACTGGCAACTAGCACGGAGACTGTCCTCTCCTGAGGCCACAGGGGTGCGACCCTGGGCACCTGTCATAACTCGAGAAACCCCGCTGCAACTCGAGAAACACCAGAAGCTTCTCCCTTGTAATCAAGTTGAAGCCCTTATCCGATCCAGCGTCTCGTGGGAAATCACCCCTTCCCTCTTGGACCTCGAAGGGCTCCTTCACTTCCTTGCTGTGACACAGCAGTTCCTGGCCACAACCGTCACACCCAAAAGGAACACCATTGGACCCGCTGTGACTCAAGAAGATCCGAGTTTTCCCCTGTTAAGCTCTAGATTATAGTCCCTTTTCCTTCTCCGTAATATAAGGTGTACTGGTGCTTCCATGGCATCGCAAAAGGAAGTGCTTGCAGTAGGAAAGTCGAGAGGAGAATTTGGGGTTCGGCCACCATTCTCCAAGAAGCCCAAATGCTTTGTCCACTGCCGATGAACCTGTCTGCCTTGCACGGCCTTGACTGACATCCAGAGGATCGACACCCGAAACACCTGAACGTGTGACAGCACTTTGGGACTCGAGGGCAAGCCGCAGATCCCTGTGTCAGCTCGACATGTAGCCTGAAACTGCTCCTGCAGCTGGAAAGGCAAGTAGCCATGAACGTGTCCAGGAGAGACAAGGCCTGTCTCCACTGTGGGGCCCTCATGGGACCACCAAGACCTAGATCAGGACAGTCGAGGAAAGCTCAGGCTCCAGCCTCATCAAAAGTCGAGGTCGGAGTGCCAAGACGATTATGGAAGAATCCCCAGAGGCGCCTGGCAACTGGCAGGGAGACTGTCCAATCCTGAGTGCTCAGGGGCGAGTCCCTGGATTCCCCTTTGTAACTCGAGAGGACCCGCCACAACTTGAGAAAAACCAAATGATTCTCCCCTGCAAGTGTGGTGTGGACCTCGTCTGCTGTGGCGTCTCGGGTGAACCTCTTTTGTCTCGGATCTCCAGAGTGTCGTTCACCTTCTTACTGTGACCCAAGAAGTTTTTATAGCCGCCCGTCCTCACTCGAGTGGAACACCGAGGGTTCCGCTAGGAATGGAAAGGAGCCCCAGTATCCCTGCTGAGCTCCAGATGAGGGTCCCTTTACTGCTCTGTCGGGAAAGGGTTCCCAGCTCTTCCCTCACATCCCAACAGGAGACACTCGAACCAGGACTGTCGGGAGCAGCATCAGGGACTTGCCACCATTCCCCAAGACCCCCAAACACACCGTTAACTCCTGATAAACCTGAAAGGTCGACTGTCACCCCGGGGATCGATACCTGACACACTGGCACGTGTGACAGACCTGGATGTTAGCTCGAGGTCAAGTCACAGATCCCTGTGTCCACTCGACAGGGAGCCTTTCACAGCTGTTGCAGCTGCAGAGGCAAGCACAAGTGTACGTCTCCACACAAGACGAGGCCTGACTTTCCTGTGGGGGCTCCATGGGAACCCCAAGATTTATGTCAGCATGGGCGAGGAAAGCTCAGATACGAACTTCACCACCAGACGAAGACTGAGGCCTCGGAGATGACTGGCTAGGAACCCCCAAACGCACATGGCAACTGGCAAGAAGACTGGCCTCTCCTGAGGCCACGGGGGCGTGGCAACTGGCTTCCCCTCATAACTTGAGAAACCCCACGCAACTCGAGAAATACAAGAATCTTCTCTGTTGCAAGCAGGGTTAGGTCCTTATCCACTGTGGCATCTCTGAAGAAATCACTCCTTCCCTCTTGGACCTCGAAGGGCTATTTCCCCCCATTGCTGTGACCCAGGAATTTCCACGCCCTACCCGTCTCAACTCGAGAGGAATAACAAGTGATCCGCTGAGAATCAACAGAGCCCTGTTGGCCCCTGCTAAGCTCCAGATGATCGTCCCTTTTCCTGCCCCTTAGGGAAAGATTCCCTGGAGTTCGCTCCAATACCAAGAGGAGGTGCTTTCAACAGGAGTATCCGGAAGAGCATCAGGGGTTTGACCACCATTCACCAAGACCCCCACATGCCTTGTCCACTGCAGATGAACTTGAGAGCCACGCATTGCCTTGACTGTCACCCAGGGGCTCAATGAACGACACCCTGACACGTGAGACAGCACTTTGGACCTTGAGAGCAAGCCACAGATCCCTCTGTCTGCTCGACATTGAGCCAGACCCTGCTGCTGCAGCTCATCAGACTAGTTGCCTTGCACGTGTCCAGATGAGACGAAGCCTGTCTCCTCTGTGGGAACCTTAGGGGAACCGCAAGACCTAGGTCAGGAGGGTCGAGGGAAGCTCAGGCACTGACCTCAGCACAAGTTGAGGACAGGGCACCCAGAGACGAATGGCGAGGAATCCCCAGAGGAGACTGGTAACTAGCATGGAGACTGTCCTCTGCTGAGGCCATGGGGCGCATCCCTGGGCTCCCCATCATAACTTGAGAAATGCCAGAAGCTTCTCCATTGCAAGTGGGGTGAGGCCCTTATCAGATCTGGCAACTCGTAGGAAATCACCCCTTCCCTCTTGGACCTTGAAGGGCTCCTTTACTCCCTTGCTGTGACACAAGGATTACCCGACCACAATCATCGCACCAAAGAGGAACCCCAGTGGACACGCTGCAACACAAGAGCAGCCCAGTTTGCCCCTGCTAAGCTCTAGAAGATAGTCCCTTTTCCTGCTCCTTAGTCTAAAGTGTCCTGGGGCTTCCGACGCATCCCAAAAGGAAGCGTTCGTTGTAGGAAACTCGGGAGGAGCATCTGGGGTTCTTCCACCATTCTCCAAGAACCCCAAATGCCTTGTCCATTGCAGATGAACCTGTCTGCTTTGCACTGCCTTGACTTTCACCCCGAGGCTCAACGCCCGAAACACCTGCTCGTGTGATAGCACTTTGGGACTCAAAGGCAAGCCACAGGTCCCTGTGTCCACTTGACATGGAACCTGACACTGCTGTTGCAGCTGGTCAGGCAACTAGCCGTGCACGTGTCCAGGTGATATGAGGCCTGTCTCCTCTGTGAGGCCCTCAAGGGTACACCAAGACCTAGGTCAGGACCGTCGAGGAAAGCTGAGGCTCCGGCCTCAGCAAAAGTCCAAGTCTGAGCACCGAGACGATTAGGGAAGAATCCCCAAAGGCGCCTGGCAACTGTCACGGAGACTGTCCAATCCTGAGTGCACAGGGGCGAGTCTCTGCATTCCCTTTTGTAACGCGAATGGACCCCGCCACATCTTGAGAAAAACCAAAAGATTCTCCCCTGCAAGCGGGTTGAGGATCTCGTCTGCTGTGGCGTTTCGGAGGAAATAACTTCTTGTCTCTTGGACCTACATAGTGTCGTTCACCTCCTTGCTGTGACCAAAGAAGTTTCTCGCGCCGCTCGTCCTCATTCAAGGGGAACACCGAGGGTCACGCCATGAATATTAATGAGCCCCAGTATCCTTGCTGAGCTCCAGATGAGGGGCCCTTTCCTGCTCTGTCGGGAAAGGGTTCCTAGCATTTCTGTCATATCTCAACAGGAGACAATCGAACCAGGACTGTCGGGAGCAGCATCAGTGGTCTTGCCACCATTCCCCAAGACCCCCAAATACCTTGTTCACTCCAGAAGAACCAGAATGACCTGCACTGGGTCGAGTGTCACCCCGAGGCTCGAAGCCTGACACACTGGCACGTGTGATAAACCTGGGTGGTACCTCGTGGTCAAATCACAGATCCCTGTGTCCACTCGTCGGGGAGAATTTAACGCTGCTGCAGCTGCACAAGAAAGAGCAAGTGAACGTCTTCAGGCAAGACGAGGCCTCACTTTCCTGTAGGGGCTCCATGTGAACGCCAAGATTTATGTCAGCATTGGCTAGGAAAGCTCAGGTACCAGCTTCAGCCCCAGACGAGGACTGAGGACTCGGTGATGACTGGGGAGAAATTCCCAAAGGCGCATGGCAACTTGCAAAAAGACTGGCCTATGCTGAGGCCACATGGGAATGTCCATTGGCTCCCCGCTGCAACTCGAGAAATACCAGAAGCTTCTCTCTTGCAAGCGGGGTGAAGCCCTAATGCAAACTGGCATCTCTGGAGAAATGACTCCTGCCCTATTGAACCTCGGAGGGCTCTTTCACGGCTTTGCTGTGACCCAGAAATTTACCCCCCTATCCGTCTCAACCAGAGAGGAACAAGAAGGGATCCACTGCGACTCAACAGAGCCCTGTTTGCCCCTGCTAAGCTCCAGATGATCGTCCCTTTTCCTGACCCTTAGGGAAATGTTCCCTGGAGCTTCGCTCAAATACCAAGAGGAGGTGCTCGCAACAGGAAAGTCGGGAGGACTATCAGGGGTCCGGCCACCGTTTGTCAGGACCCCCAAATGCCTTGTCCACGGCACATAAACTTGACAGCCCCTCACTGCCTTGACTGCCACCCTGAGGCTCGACGCATTTCACACTGGCACGTGTGACCGCACTTTGGACCTCTAGAGCAAGCCACAGATCCCTCTGTCCGCTTGAAATGGAGCCTGACACTGCTGCTGCAGGTGGTCAGGCAAGTAGCCATGCACGTGTCCAGGTGAGATGAATCCTGTCTCCTCTGTGTGAGCCTCAGTGGAACCCCAAGACATAGGTCAGGACGGTGGAGAGAAGGTCAGGCCCTGGCCGCAGCACAAGTCGAGGACAGGGCACCCAGAGACGATTGGAGAGGAATCTCCAGAGGTGACTGGCAACTGGCATGGTGAGAGTCCTCTTCTGAGGCCACAGGGGCGGGGCCCTGGGCTCCCCTTCGGAACTCTAGAAACCCCAACACAACTCCAGAAACACCAGAAGCTTCTCCCTTGCACAAGGGGTGAGGCCCTTATCTGTTCCAGCGTCTCGTGGGAAATCACCACTTCCCTCTTGGACCTCGAAGGGCTCCTTCACTCCCTTGCTTGACACAAAGAGTTCCCAGCCACAAATGTCGCACCAAGTGGAACCCCAGTGGACCTGCTGCGACTCAAGCGAAGCCCAGTTTGCCCCTGCTAAACTCTAGATGATAGTCCCTTTACCTGGTCCTTTGTCTAAGGTGTCCTGGGGCTTCCGTCGCATCGCAAAAGGAGGTGCTCACAGTATGAAAATCAGGAGGAACATCTGGGGTTCGGCCACCATTCTCCAAGACCCCTAAATGCCTTGTCCACTGCAGATGAACTTGTCTGCCCAGCACTGCCTTGACTGTGACCCCGAGACTCAACGCCCAAAACACCTGCTCGTGTGACAGCACTTTGGGCCTCGAGGGTAAGCCACAGATCCCTGTGTCCACTATACATGGAGCCTGACACTGCTGCTGCAGCTGGTCAGGCAAGTAGCCGTGCACGTGTCCAGGCGAGACGAGGCCTGTCTCCTCTGTGGGGCCCTGAGGGGTACACCAGGACCTAGGTCAGAATGATTGATGAAAGCTCAGGCTCTGGTCTCAACAAAAATTGAGAACTGATCACTGAGATGATGAGGGAAGTATCCATAGAGGCGCCTGGATACTGGTATGGAGACTGTCCAATCCTGAGTGCAGAGGGTCGAGTCCCTGGGTTCCCCGTTGAAACTCGAGATGACCCCTTCCCAACTTGTGGAAGACCAAAAGATTCTTCCCTGCAAGCAGGGTGAGGACCTCGTTTGCTGTGGCGTCTCGGGGGAAAGAAGCTCTTCTGTCTTTGACCTCCAATATGTCGTTCACCATCTTGCTGTGACCCAATAATTTTCTCGCCCCACCCGTCCCCACTCGAGAGAACGCCAGTGGTCCTGCCAAGAAGGAAATTGAGCCCCGTTATCCCCTGATGAGCTCCAGATGATGGTCCCCTTCCTGCTCTGTCGGGAAAGGTTTCCCAGTTCTCTGCTCACATCCCAACAGGAGACACTCGAACCAGGAGAGTCGGGAGTAGCATCAGGGGTCTTGCCAAAATTACAAAGACCGCGAAATACCTCATTCACTCCAGATGAATCTGACTGCCCTGCAGTGAGTAGACTGTCACCCCGAGGCTCGAAGCCTGACACACTGGCACGAGTTACTGCCCTGGGAAGTACCACGAGGTAAAGTCAGAGATCCCAGTGTTCACTCGATGGGGAGCCTTACACTGCTGCTGCAGCTGGTCAGGCAAGTAGACGTGCACGTGTCCAGGCGAGACAAGGCCTGTCTCCTCTGTGGGGGCCACAGGGGTACCCCAAGGCATAGATCAGGATGGTCAACGAAAGCTCAGGCTGCTGCCTCAGCACAAGTCGAGGACTGAGCACACTGAGATGACTGTTGAGGAATCGCCAGAGGTACCTGGCAACATGCACGGAGACTGGCCTCTCCTGAGGCCACAGGGGTGAGTCCCTGGGGTCCTCGTCGTAACTAGAGAGGAACTCAACACAACTTGGGAAGAACCTAAAGATTCTCCAGAGCAAGAGGGGAGAGGACCTTGTCCGCTCTAGTGTCTCGGGAGATATCGCCCCTTCTCACTTGGACCTCAAAAGAGTCATTCTCCTTATTGCGGTGACTCACGAAATTCCCCGCCCCACCCGTCTCAACTCGAGAGGAACAACAAGTGATTCGCTGCGACTAAACAGAGCCCTGTTTTCCCCTGCTAAGATCTAGGTGATTGGCGCTTTTCCTGCCCCTTAGGGAAATATTCCCTGGGGCTCTGCTCGAATACCAAGAGATGGTGCTCCCAACAGGAAAGTCGGGAGGAGCATCAGAGGTTGGGCGACCATTACCCAGGTACCCCAAATGCCTTTTCCACTCCAGATGAACTTTACAGCCCTACCCAGCCTTGACTGTCTCCCCGAGGCTCAACACACGACACACTGGCATGTGTGACAGCACTTTGGATCTCAAGGGCAAGCCACAGATCCCTGTGTCCTCTCGACATGGAGCCTACACTGCTGCTGCTGCTGGTCAGGCAAGTAGTCTTGAACGTGTCCAAGTGAGGTGAAGACTGTCTCCACTGTGGAGCCTCAGTAGAACTCCAAGACCTAGGTCAGGACAGTCGAAGAAATCTCAGCCTCAGGCCTCAGCACAAGTCAAAGACTGAGCACTGAGACGATTGGGGAGTAATCCCCAGAGGCGCCAGGCAACTCGCACGGAGAGTGGATTCTCCTGAGGCCACAGGGGCGAGTCCTTGGGATCACCATCTTAACTCGAGAAAACCCCAACACAACTTGAGATGAATCAAAATATTCTCCCCTGAAAGCAGTGTGCGGACTTTGTCCGCTGTGGCGTCTTGATGGAAAACTCCCATTCTCTTTTAAAGCACGAGATGGTCTTTCCCTTTCTTTCTGTGACCCAAGAATTTCCCGCCCCACCCGTCCTCACTAGAGAGGAACATCGAGTGTCCCGCCAAGAATGAAAATGAGACTCGTTATCCCCTGCTGGGCTCCACATGAGGGTCCGCTTGACATGGAGCCTGACAGAGCAGGAAAGGGTTCCCAGCGCTCCCGTCACATAACAACAGGAGACACTCACACCAGGACAGTCGGCAAGAGCATCAGGGTTCTTGCCACCATTCCCCAAGACCCCCCAATACATCGTTCACTCCAGATGAATGTGACGGCCCTGCACTCCGTAGACTGTAACCCAGAGGCTCGAAACCACACACACTGGCCCGTGTTACAGCCCTGGGTAATACCTCGAGTTCAAGTCACAGATCCCTGTGTCCACTCGACGGGTAGTCTTACACTGCTGTTGCAGCTTTGGAGGCAATCGGCAGTGCACGTCTCCAGGAGAGCCGAGACCTGACTCCCCTGTGAGGGCTCCACTGGTACTCCAAAATTTATGTCAGCATGGGTGAGGAAGGCTCAGGTACCATCTTCAGCACCAGTCTGGGACTGAAGACCAGGCGATGTCTGGGGAGGAATCCCCAAAGGTACCTGGAAACTGGCACGGAGACTGGACTCTCCTGAGGCCATAGGGGCGGGTCCATGGGCTTCCAGACGTATCTCGGGAAACCCCGCCCCACCTAGAAAAAAATCAAATGCTTCTCCCTTGCAAGCAGGATGAGCCCGTTATCCGCTGCAGCGTCTCGGGGGAAATCACCAATTCCCTCTTGGACTGGGAAGGGCTCCTTCACTCACTTGCTGTGACCCAAAAAGTTACCCAACCTACCCGTCTAAACTCGGGAGGAACCCCAAGGAACCCACTGCGACTCGAGAAGAGCCCCGTTTGGCTCTTCTAAGCTCCAGATGATTGTCCCTTTTCCTGCTCCTTGGGAAAATGATATCTGGGGATTCCCTCGCATCCCAAGAGGAGGGGCTCACACCAGGAAAGACGGGAGGAGCATCAGGGGTTGGGCCACCATTTCCAAGACCCTCATGCCTTGTCCAATGCAGATGAACCTGACTGCCCTGCACTGCCTTCACTGTCAACCGAGGCTCGACGCCAGACACACTGGCACGTGTGACAGCACATTGTACTTCGAGGGGAAGCCACAGATCCCTGTGTCCGCTCGACGTGGAGCCTGACACTGCTGCTGCAGCTGGTCAGGCAAGTAGTGTGGCTGTTTCCAGCGAGACGAGGCGTGACTCCTCTGTGGTGGCCTCTGGGTAACCCAAGACCTAGGTCAGGATGGTCGAGGAAAGTGAGCCTCAGGCCTGAGCATAAGTTGAGGACTGAGCACTCTGAAACGATTGGGGAGGATCCCCAGACGTGCCTAGGAACTGGCACGGAGACTGGCCTCTCCTGGGTCACAGGGGTGAATACCTGGTGTCCCTGTTGTAACACGAGAAGACCCACCCACAAGTAGAGAAAAAAAAAAAGATTCTCCCCTGCAAGCGGGGTGAGGACCTTGTCCGCAGTGGCGTCTCTGGGGAAATCACTCCTTCTCTCTTGGAACTCAAAAGGGTCGTTCACCTTCTTACTGTGACACAAGAAGTTCCCTTCCCCAACTGTCCGCACATGATAGGAACACCAAGGGTCCCCAAAAGAATTAAATGGAGCCCTGTTTTCCCCTGCGGAGCTCCAAATAAGGGTCCCTTTCCTACTCAGTGGGAAAAGGGTTCGCAGCGCTCCCTTCACATCCCAAAAGGAGACACTGGAACCAGGACAGTCGGGAGGAAATTCAGGGGTCTTGCCACCAACCAAAGACCACCAAATACCTCGTTCACTACAGATGAAACTGACTGCCCTGCAATGCGTCAACTGTCATTCTGATTCTCGAAGCCTGACACACTGGCTCGAGTGAAAGCCTTGGGTATTAACTCGACGTCAAGTCACAGATGCCTGTGTCCACTCGACGGGGACCCTGAAACTGCTGCTGAAGCTGCAGAGCCAAGCGGCAGTGCCCATCTCCAGGTGAGACGAGGTCTGACTCCCCTGAGGGGGCTCCATGGGAACCCCAAGATTTATGTCAGCATAGAGGAAGATAGCTCTTGTACCGGCTTCAGCACAAGACGAGGACTGAGGACCCGGCAATGACTGGGGAGGAATCCCCAAAGGCTCATGGCAACTGGCACTGAGACTGGCCTCTTCTGAGGCCACAGAGACGGGTCCATGGGCTCCCCATCATAACTCGAGAAACACCACCGCAAATCGAGAAAAAACGGAAGCCTCTCTCTTGCAAGTGGGCTGAGGGCCTCATCTGCTGAGGCGTCTCGGTGGAAATCACCCCTTCCATCTTGGACATCGAACGGCTCCTTCACCCCATTTCTGTGACCCAAGAAGTTCCCCATCCCACCCGTCTCAACTCGGGAGGAACGCCAAGGAATCCGCTGCGACTCAAGAGCAGCCCCAATTGCCCCTGCTAAGCTCCAGATGATGGTTCTGTTTTCTGCTTAGTAGGGAAAGGTTTCCTGGGTCTTCCCTCGCATCCCTAGTGGATATGTTCCCCCCAGGAAAGTCGGAATTAGCATCAGTGTTTGGCCCACCATTCCCCAAAGTCCCCAAATGCCTTTTCCACTGTAGATGAACCTGACTGCCCTGCACTTCCTTGACCATCACCCAAAGGCTCAACGCCGGACACACTGGCACGTGTGACAGCCCAGGGTAGGACCTCAGGGCAAGCCACAGATCCCTGTGTCAGCTCGACATGGAGTGTGCCACTGCTTATGCAGCAGGTCAGGCAAGTTGACATGCACGTGTCCAGGCGAGATGAGGCCTGTCTCCTAAGTGGGGGCCTCAGGGGTACCCCAAGACCCAGGTCAGGACGGTCGATAAAAGGTCAGGCTCCCGCCTCATCACCAGTCCATAACTGTGCACCCTGAGACGATTGGGGAGTATTCCCAGAGGCGCCGCTCAACTGGCACGGAGACTGGCCTCTCCTGAGGCCACAGGGCCAAGTCCCTGGGTTCCCATCCAAACTGGAGAGGACACCACCACAACTTGAGAAAAACCAAAATATTTTCCCCTTCAAGAGGGGTGAGGAACTTGTCCACTTTGGCATCTCTGGGGAAATCACCCCTCCTCTCTTGGACATCAAAAGGGTCATTCAGCTTCTTGCTGTGACCCAAGAACTTCCACGCCTCACCCGTCCTCACTTTAGAGGAACCCCGAGGGTCCCGCCAAGAATGAAATAGAGCCCCGTTATCCCCTACTGAGCTCCAGATGAGGGTCCCTTTCCTGCTCTGTCGGGAAAGGGTTCCCAGCGCTCTGCTCACATCCCAAAAGGAGATACTCGAACCAGCAGAGTCTGGAGGAGCATCAGGAGTCTTGCCACCATTCCAAAGACCACCAAATATCTATTTCACTCCAGATGAACATGACTGCCCTGCACTGCGTCGATTGTCACCCCGAGGCTCAAAGCCTGACACACTTGCTCAGGTGAAAGCCCTGGGTAGTACCTCGAGATAAAGTCACAGATCGATGTGTCCATTCGACACCGAGCATTACACAAGAGCTGCAGCTGCAAAAGTAAGCCGCAGTGCATGATTCCAGGAGAGACGAGGCCTGCATCCCCTGTGGAGCTCCATGGGAACCCCAAGGTTTATGTCACCATGGGAGAGGAAAGGTCAGGTACTGCCTTCAGCACCAGAAGAGGACTGAGGACCCAGCGATGACTGGGGAGATATCCTCAAAGATGCATGGAACTGGCAGGGAAACTGACCTCTGCCGAGGCCACAGGGGCGGATCCATGGGCTCCCCGTCGTAACTCGAGAAACCCCTCTGCAACTCAAGAAAAACTAGAAGCTTCACCCTTGTGAGAGGGGTGAGGCCCTTATCCACTGCGGCGACTCGGAGGAACTTACCCCTTCACTCTTGGACCTCGATGGGCTCCTTCACCCGCTTGCTGAGACCCAAGAAGTTGCCCGCCCCACCCTTCTCAACTCCAGAGGAACGCCAAGGGACCCGCTGAGACTCAAGAGGAGCCCCATTTGTCCCTGCTATGCTCCATATGATGGTTCCGTTTTCTGCTCTGTAGGGAAAGGTTTCCTGGGTCTTCCCTCGCATCCCAAGAGGAGGTGCTCCCACCAGGAAAGTCGGAAGGAGCATTAGGGTTTGTGCCACTATTCCTCAAGGCCCCCAAATGCCTTGTCCACTGTACATGAACCTGACTGATCTGCACTTCCTTGACCATCACCTCAAAGCTCAACGACTTACACATTGGCACATGTGACAGCCCAGGGTAGGACCTCGAGGGCAAGCCACAGATCCCTGTATCCGCTCGACATGGAACATGCCACTACTGCTGCAGCTGGTCAGGCAAGTTGCCATGCACGTGTCCAGGCGATATGAGACCATCTCCTAAGTGGGGGTCTCAGGGGTACACCAAGACCTAGGTCAGGACGGTCCAGGAAAGCTCAACTCCGGCCTCAACACCAGTCAAAAATTGAGCACCCTGAGACGATTGGGGAGGAATCCCCAGAGATGAATGGCAACTGGCACGCAGATTATCCTCTCCTGAGACCGCAGAGGGGCATCCCTGAGTTCCCTGTCATAACTCGTGATACCCCGCCCCAACTCGAGAAACACCAGAAGCTTCTCCCTTGCAAGCAAGGTGAGGCCACTATCCCATCCATTGTCTCGTGGGAATCACCCCTTCCCTCTTGGACCTCGAAGGGCACCTTCACTCCCTTGCTGTGACAAAAGTTCTCGGCCAAAACCGTCCCACCAAGAGAAAACCCAATGGACCCACTGCGACTCAAGAGGAGCCAAGTTTGCACCTACTAAGATCTAGATGACAGTCCCTTTTCCTATTCCTTAGTATAAGGTGTCCTGGGGCTTCCGTCACATCCCAAAAGATGTGCTCCCAGTAGGAAAGTCGGAAGTAGCATCTGGGGTTTGGCCACCATTCTCCATGATCCCCAAATGCCTTGGCCACTGCAGATGAACATGTCTGCCCTGCACTGCCTTGCTTGACACCCCGAGGCTAGACGCCCAAAACACCTGCACGTGTGAGAGCACTTTGGGCCTCAAGGGCAAGCCATAGATCCCTGTTTCAACTCGACATTGAACCTTCCACTGCTGCTGCTTCTGGTTAGGCAAGTAGCTGTGCACGTCTCCAGGCGAGACGAGGCCTGTCTCCTAAGTGGGTGCCACAGGGGTACCCCAAGGCCTACGTCAAAATGGTTGAAAAAAGCTCAGGCACTGGCCTCAGCACAAGTCGAGCACTGAGCACCCTTAGATGATTGGGGAGGAATCCCCAGATGTACTTGGCAACCGGCACGGATACTGGCCTCTCCTGAGTCCACAGGATCGAGTCCCTGACCTTTCCTTCGTAACTCGAGAGGACTCCGCAACCACTTGAGAAAAAACAATGATTCTGCCCTGCAAGAGCGGTGGGACCTTTTCAGCTCTGGCGTCTCGGGAGAAATCACACCTTCTCTATTCGACCTCAAAACGATCGTTCACCTGTTGCTGTGAAGCAGGAAGTTCCCCGCCACACCCGTCCACCTCAAAAGGAACACCGATTGTCCCGCCAAAAATGAAAAGGATTCCCATTTTGCCCTGCTGAGCTCCTGATGAGGGTGCCTTTCCTGCTCTGTTGGGAAAGGGTTCTCAGCGCTCCTCTCTCATCCCAGCAAGAAACAGTGGCACCAGTAGAGTCGGGAGAGGCATCAGGGATATTGTCACAGTTCCCTAAAACCTGCAAATACCTCATGGACTCCAGATGAACCTGACTGCCCTGGAGTGCGTTGACTATCACCAGGAGACTCGAAGCCTGACACACTGGCAAGTGTGACAACCCTGGGTGTTACACTGACGTCAAGTTCTAGATCCTTGTGGCCACTCGATGGGGAGCATTTCACAGCTTCTGAAGCTGCAGTGGCAAGCGTAAATGTAAGTTTGCAGGCAAGACGAGGCCTGACTTTCCTGTGGGGGCTCCATGGAACCCCAAGATTTATGTCAGCTTGGGCGAGGAAACCTCAGGTACCGGTTTCAGCACCAGAGGAAGACTGATGACTCGGAGATGACTGGGAAGGAATCCCCAAAGGCGCATGGCAACTGGCAAGAAAACTGGACTCTCCTGAGGCCACAGGGGCGGGTCCATGGGCTCCCCCTCGTAACTTGAGGAAACCCGCCGCAACTCGAGAAAAAGCAGAAGCTTCTCCCTTGCAAGCGGGGTGAGACCCTTATCCACTGCAGCATCTCTGGGGTAAACAGTCCTTCCCTCTTGGACCTCGAAGGGATCTTTCACCCCCTTGCTGTGACCCAGGAATTACCCTGCCCCACCCATCTCAAATAGAGAGGAACAACAAGATATCTGCTGGGAGTCAACAGAGCCCTGTTTGCCCTGCTAAGCTCCAGATGATCGTCCCTTTTCCTGCCCCTTAGGGAAAGATTCCCTGGAGTTCACTCCAATACCAAGAGGAGGTGCTCGCAACAGGAAAGTCGGGAGGAACATCAGGGGATGGGCCTCCATTTCCGATGACCCTCACATCCCTTGTCCACTGCAGAAGAACCTGACTGCCCTGCACTGCCTTGACTGTCACACCGAGGCTCGAAGCCTGACACACTGTCACTTGTGACAACCCTGGGTATTACCTTGAGGGCAAGCCACAGATCACTGCCTCTGCTCGACTTGGAGCCTGCCACTGCTGCTGCAGCTGGTCAGGCAAGTAGCTGTGCACGTCTCCAGGTGAGACGAGGACTGTCTCCTAAGTGGGTGCCACAGGGGTACCCCAAGGCCTAGGTCAGAATGGTCGAAGAAAGCTCAGGCACCAGCCTCAGCACAACTCGAGTACTGAGCACCCTGAGATGATTGGGGAGGAATCCCCAGATTTACCTGGCAACTGGTACGGATACTGGCCTCTCCTGAGGCCACAGGGTCGATTCCCTGACTCCCCTCTGTAACTCGTGAGGACTCCGCCACCACTTGAGAAAAACCAAATATTCAGCCCTGCAAGAGGGGTGGGGACCTTTTCAACTCTGGCGTCTCGGGAGAAACCACACCTTCTCTTCCTCCTCAAAACGATCATTCACCTGCTTGCAGGAAGTTCCCCGCCACACCCGTCCACATCAAAATGAACACCGATTGTCCCGCCAAAAATGAAAAGGAGCCCCATTTTCCCCTGCTGAGCTCCTGATGAGGGTACCTTTCCTGCTGTGTTGGGAAAGGATTCTCATCACTCCCCTCTCATCCCTGCAAGAAACACTGGCACCAGTACAGTCGGGAGTGGCATCAGGGATATTACCACGGTTCTCTAAAACCCGCAAATACCTCTTTGACTCCTGATGAAACTGACTGCCCTGCACTGCGTTGGTTGTCACCTGGAGGCTTCAATCGTGACACCCTGGCACATGTGACTTCCCAGGTGAGGACCTTGAGGGGAAGTCACAGATCCCCGTGTCCACTGGAAGGTGAGCCTTACACTGCTGATGTAGCTGCGGAGGCAAGGGGCAGTGCACATCTCCAGGCGAGACGAGGCCAGAAACATGATTCTCCCTGCAAGCGAGTTGAGAACCTTGTCCGTGCTGGTGAAACGGGAGAAATCACTCCTTCTCACTTGGACCTCAAAGTGCTTTTCCACCCCCTTGCTGTGACCCAAGAAGTTCCCCGCCAAAACCGTCTCAACTCTAGAGGAACCCCAAGGGACCCGCTCTGACTCAAGAGAATCCCCGTTTGCCCCTTTTAAGCTACAGAAGATGGTGCCTTTTCCGGCTCCTAAGGGTAAGTTTTCCAGGGGCTTCCCTCGCATCCCAGTAGGAGGTGATCGCACCAGGAAAGTCTGGAGCAGCATCAGGGTTTGGGTTATCATTTCCCAAGACCCCCAAATACCTTGTCCACTGCAGATGAACCTGACTGCCCAGCACTGCCTTGACTGTTAGGGAGAACCTCGACACCAGACACCCTGGAACGTGTGATAGCATATTGGACCTCAAGGTCAAGCCAGAGATCCCTGTGACTGCTTGACATTGAGCCTGACACTGCTGCTGCAGCGGTTCAGGGAAGTAGCCATGCACATGTCCAGGAGAGACGAGGCCTTTCTCCTCTGTGGGGGCCTAAGGTGTACCTCAAAACCTAGGTCAGGAAGGTGGAGAAAAGATCAGAGTTCGGCACCAGCACAAGTCGAGGACTGAGCACCCAGACGATTAGGGAAGGATCCGCAGATTCGCCTGGAAACTATCACGGAGACTGTTCAATCCTGAGGCCCAGGGGCGAGTCCCTGAGTCCCACGTTGTAACTCGAATGGCCCTGACGCAACTTGAGATAAACCAAAAGATACTCCCCTGCAAGTGTGGTGAGGACTTTGTCTGCTATGGCGTCTCGGGCGAAAGCACCTCTTCTTTCTAGGACCTCAAAAGGGTTGATCACCTTCTTGCTATGACCTTAGAAGTTTCCCGCCTCACTCGTCCACACTCGAGGGGAACACCGAGGATCCTGCCATGAATGAAAAGGAGCCCCGATATCCCTCCTAAGCTCCAGATAAGGATCCCTTTCCTGCTCTGTTGGGAAACGGTTCCCAGTGCTCCTTCACATCCCAATAGGAGACACTGGAAACAGGAATGTCAGGAGGAGCATAAGGGGACTTGTCTCCATTCCCAAAGACCCCCAAATACCTCGTTTATTCCAAATGAACCTGACTGCCCTGCACTGCGTTGACTGTCACCAGGAGGCTCGAAGCCTGACACACTGGCAAGTGTGACAACCCTGGCGGTTACACTGATGTCAAGTCACAGATCCATGTGGCTACTCGATGGGTAGCATTTCACAGCGTCTGAAGCTGCAGTGGCAAGCGTAAATGTATGTCTCCAGGCAAGACGATGCCTGACGTTCCTGTGGGGGCTCCATGGAACCCCAAGATTTACATCAGCATGGGCTAGGAAACCTCAGGTACTGGTTTAAGCACCAGACGAGGACTGAGGACTCGGCCATGACTGGGGAGGAATCCCCAAAGGCGTATGGCAACTGGCAAGAAGACTGGACTCTCCTGTGGCCACAGGGGCGGATCCATGGGCTCCCCGTCATAACTCGAGGAACCCCGCGGCAACTCGAGAAAAATCAAAAGCTTCTCCCTTGCAAGCGGTGTGAGGCCTTTATCCACTGCAGCATCTCTTGGGAAAACAGTCCTTCCCTCTTTGATCTCGAAGGGATCATTCACCCCCTTGCTGTGACCCAGGAATTACTCTGCTCTACCCGTCTCAAATAGAGAGGAACAACAATATATCTGCTGGGTCTCAACAGAGCCCTGTTTGCCCCTGCTAAGCTCCAGATGATCATCCCTTTTCCTGCCCCATAGGGAAAGATTCCCTGGAGTTCGCTCCAATACCAAGAGGAGGTGCTCGCAACAGGAAAGTCGGGAGGAGCATCAAGGGATGGGCCTCCATTTCCGATGACCCTCACATCCCTGGTACACTGCAGAAGAACCTGACAGCCCTGCACTGCCTTGACTGTCACCCGAGGCTCGAAGCTTGACACAATGTCACGTGTGACAGCTCTGGGTTTTACCTCGAGGGCAAGCCACAGATCACTGCGTCTGCTAGACAAGGAGCCTACAACTGCTGCTGCAGCTGGTCAGGCAAGTAACTGTGCACGTCTCCAGGCGAGACGAGACCTGTCTCCTAGTGGGTGCCACAGGGGTACCCCAAAGCCTAGGTCAGAATGGTCGAAGAAAGCTCAGGCACCGTCCTCAGCACAAGTCGAGTACTGAGCACCCTGAGATGATTGGGGAGAAATCCCCAGATGTACCTGACAACTGAACGGATACTGGCCTCTCCTGAGGCCAAAGGGTCGAGTCCCAGACCTCCCCTTCGTAACTCGACTGGACTCCGCCACCACTTGAGAAAAACCAAAGTTTCTGCCCTGCTAAGTGATGGGGACATTTTCAGCTCTGGCGTATCGGGATAAATCACACCTTCTCTATTCGACCTCAAAACGATGGATCACCTGCTTGCTGTGAACCAGGAAGTTCCCCTCCTCACCCGTCCACCTCAAAAGGAACACGGATTGTCCCACCAAAAATGAAAAGGAGCCCCATTTTCCCCCGCTGAGTGATGAGGGTCCCTTTCCTGCTCTGTTGGAAAGGGTTCTCAGCGCTCCCCTCTCATCCCTGCAAGAAACACTGGCACCAGTAGAGTTGGAAGAGGCATCAGGGATATTGCCACAGTTCCCTAAAGCCCGCAAATACCTCGTTGACTCCAGAATAACCTGACTGCTCTGCACTGCGTTTGTTGTCACCTCGAGGCTCCAATATTGACACCCTGGCACATGTGACTTCCCTGGTTAGGACCTTGTGGGCAAGTCACAGATCCCCGTGTCTACTTGATGGTGAGCCTTACACTGCTGCTCTAGCTGCGGAGGCAAGGGGTAGTGCACGTCTCCAGGCGAGACGAGGGCAGAAGCATGTTTCTCCCTGCAAGCGATTTGAGGATATTTTCCGTGCTGGTGACTCGGGAGAAATCACTCCTTCTCACTGGGACCACAAAGGGCTTTTTCACCCCCTTGCTGTGACCCAAGAAGTTCCCCGCCTAAACCGTCTCAACTCTAGAGGAAACCCGAGGGACCATCTCTGACTCAAGAGAATCCCCGTTGACCCCTTTTAAGCTACAGAAGAAGGTCCCTTTTCCGGCTCCTAAGGGTAAGCTTTCCAGGGGCTTCCATCGCATTCCTATAGGAGGTGATCGCACCAGGAACGTCAGGAGCAGCATCAGGGTTTGGGTTATCATTCCCCAAGACCGCAAAATACCTTGTCCACTGCAGATGAACCTGACTACCCAGCACTGCCTTGACTGATAGGGAGAAGCTCGACACCAGACACCGTGAAACGTGTGATTGCCTATTGGACATCGAGGTCAAGCCAGAGATCCCTGTGTCCGCTTTACATGGAGCCTGACACTCTGCTGCAGCGGGTCAGGGAAGTAGTCGTGCACGTGTCCCGGAGACACGAGGCCTGTCTCCTCTGTGGAGGCCTAAGGGGTACCTCAGAACCTAAGTCAGGAAGGTGGAGGAAAGCTCAGGATTCGGACCCAGCACAAGTCGAGGACTGAGCACCGAGACGGTTAGGGAAGAATCCGCAGATGCACCTGGCAACTGGCAAGGAGATTATCAAATCCTGAGGCCCAGGGGCGAGTCCCTGCGTTCCCCGTTATAACTCTAGAGGCCCTGACGCAACTTGAGATAAACCAAAAGATACTCCCCTGCAAGCGTCTTGAGGACCTTGTCTGGTATGGCGTCTCGGGCGAAAGCTCCTCTTCTTTCTTGGACCTCAAAAGGGTGATCACCTTCTTGCTGTGACCTTAGAAGTTTTCCGCCTCACTCGTCCCCACTCGAGGGGAACACCGAGGGTAGAGCCATGAATGAAAAGGAGCCCCAATATCCCTCCTGACCTCCACATAAGGGTCCCTTTCCTGCTCTGTTGGGAAACGGTTCCCAGCGCTCCTTCACAACCCAATAAGAGACACTGGAAACAGGAATGTCAGGAGGAGCATAAGGGGACTTGTCTCCATTCCCAAAGACCCCCAAATACCTTGTTTATTCCAAATGAACCTGACTGCCCTGCACTGCGTTGACTGTCACCAGGAAGCTCGAAGCCTGACACACTGACAGTGTGACAACCCTGGCGGTTACACTGATGTCAAGTCACAGATCCCTGTTGCCACTCGACGGGGGGCATTTCACAGCTTCTGAAGCTGCAGTGGCAAGCGTAAATGCATGTATCCAGGCAAGACGATGCCTGACGTTCCTGTGGGGGCTCCATGGAACCCCAAGATTTATGTCAGCATCGGATAGGATACCTCAGGTACAGGTTTCAGCACCAGACGAGGACTGAGGACTCGGCCATGACTGGGGAGGAATCCCCAAAGGCACATGGCAACTGGCAAGGAGACAGGACTCTCCTGTGGCCACAGGGACGGGACAATGGGCTCACCGTCTTGACTCGAGGAATCCCGCGGCAACTCGAGAAAAATCAAAAGCTTCTCCCTTGCAAGCGTGGTGAGGCCTTTATCCACTGCAGCGTCTCTTGGGAAAACAGTCCTTCCCTCTTTTATCTCGAAGGGATCATTCACCCCCTTTCTGTGACTCAGGAATTACCCTGCCCTACCCGTCTCAAATAGAGAGGAATAACAAGATATCTGCTGGGTCTCAACAGAGCCCTGTTTGCCCCTGCTAAGCTCCAGATGATCGTCCCTTTTCCTGCCCCTTAGGGAAAGATTCCCTGGAGTTCGCTCCAATATCAAGAGGAGGTGCTCGCAACAGGAAAGTCGGGAGGAGCATCAAGGGATGGGCCTCCATTTCCGATGACCCTCACATCCCTTGTGCACTGCAGAAGAACCTGACTGCCCTGCACTGCCTTGACTGTCACCCCGAGGCTCAAAGCCTGACACACTGTCACGTGTGACAGCCCTGGGTATTACCTTGAGGGCAAGCCACAGATCACTGCGTCTGCTCGACTTGGAGCCTGCCACTGCTGCTCCAGCTGGTCAGGCAAGTAGCTGTGCACGTCTCCAGGTGAGACGAGACCTGTCTCCTAAGTGGGTGGCACAGGGGTTCCCCAGGCCTAGGTCAGAATGGACGAAGAAAGCTCAGGCACCGGCCTAAGCAGATGTCGAGTACTGACCACCCTGAGATGATTGGGGAGGAATCCCCAGATGTACCTGGCAACTGGCACGGATACTGGCCTCTCCTGTGGCCACAGGGTCTAGTCCCTGACCTCCCCTTCGTAACTCGAGAGGACTCTTCCACCACGTGAGAAAACCAAAGATTCTGCCCTGCAAGAAGGGTGGGGACCTTTTCAGCTCTGGCGGTTTGGGAGAAATCACACCTTCTCTTTTCAACCTCAAAACGATGTTTCACCTGCTTGCTGTGAACCAGGAAGTTCCCCGCCTCACCGGTCCACCTCAAAAGGAACACCGATTGTCCCGCCAAAAATGAAAAGGAGCCCCATTTTCCCCTGCTGATCAATGAGGGTCCCTTTCCTGCTCTGTTGGGAGAGGGTTCTCAGCACTCCCATCTCATCCCAGCAAGAAACACTGGTACGAGTACAGTCGGGAGAGGCATCAGGGATATTGCCACAGTTCCCTAAACCCGCAAACACCTCGATGACTCCGGATTTTCCTGACTGCCCTGCACTGCGTTGGTTGTCACCCCGATGCTCCAATCGTGACACCCTGGCTCATGTGACTTCCGTGGTTAGGACCTTGAGGGCAAGTCACAGTTCTCCTTGTCCACTTGATGGTGAGCCTTACACTGCTGCTCTAGCTGCGGAGGCAAGGGGCAGTGCACATCTACAGGCGAGACGAGGCCAGAAGCATGAATCTCCCTGCAAGCGAGTTGAGGATATTGTCCGTGCTGGCGACTCGGGAGAAATCACTCCTTCTCACTGGGACCACAAAGGGCTTTTTCACCCCCTTGCTGTGACCCAAGAAGTTCCCCGCCTAAACCGTCTCAACTCTAGAGGAAACCCGAGGGACCATCTCTGACTCAAGAGAATCCCCGTTGGCCCCTTTTAAGCTACAGAAGATGGTCCCTTTTCCGGCTCCTAAGGGTAAGTTTTCCAGGGGCTTCCCTCGCATTCCTATAGGAGGTGATCGCACCAGGAACGTCAGGAGCAGCATCAGGGTTTGGGTTATCATTCCCCAAGACCGCAAAATACCTTGTCCACTGCAGATGAACCTGACTACCCAGCACTGCCTTGACTGATAGGGAGAAGCTCGACACCAGACACCGTGGAACGTGTGATTGCCTATTGGACCTCGAGGTCAAGCCAGAGATCCCTGTGTCCGCTTTACTTGGAGCCTGACACTCCGCTGCAGTGGGTCAGGGAAGTAGTCGTGCACGTGTCCAGGAGACACGAGGCCTGTCTCCTCTGTGGGGGCCTAAGGGGTACCTCAGAACCTAAGTCAGGAAGGTGGAGGAAAGCTCAAGATTTGGCCCCAGCACAAGTCGAGGACTGAGCACCGAGACGGTTAGGGAAGAATCCGCAGATGCACCTGGCAACTGGCAAGGAGACTATCCAAACCCGAGGCCCAGGTGCGAGTCTCTGGATTCCCCGTTGTAACTCGAGAGGCCCTGACGCAACTTGAGATAAACCAAAAGATACTCCCCTGCAAGCGTCTTGAGGACCTTGTCTGCTATGGCGTCTCGGGCGAAAGTTCCTCTTCTCTTTTGGACCTCACAAGGGTTGATCACCTTCTTGCTGTGACCTTAGAAATTGCCCGCCTCACTCGTCCCCACTCGAGGGGAACCCCGCGGGTCCAGCCATGAATGAAAAGTAGCCCCGATATCCCTCCTGAGCTCCAGATAAGCGTCCCTTTCCTTCTCTGTCTGGAAAAGTTTCCCATCGCTCCTTCACATCCCAACAGGAGACACTGGAACCAGGAATGTCGGGAGGAGCATAAGGGGACTTGTCTCCATTCCCAAAGACCCCCAAATACCTCGTTTATTCCAGATGAACCTGACTGCCCTGCACTGCGTCGACTGTCTCCAGAAGGCTCGAAGCCTGACACACTCTCAAGTGTGACTACCCTGGGTGTTACACTGATGTGAAGTCACAGATCTCTGTTGCCACTCGATGGGGAGCATTTCACAGCTTCTGAAGCTGCAGTGGCAAGCGTAAATGTATGTCTCCAGGCAAGAGGATGCCTGACGTTCCTGTGGGGTTCTATGGAACCCCAAATTTACGTCAGCATGGGCTAGGAAGCCTCCGGTAGTGGTTTCAGCACCAGACGAGGACTGAGGACTCGGCCATGACTGGGGAGGAATCCCCAAAAGCCCATGGCAACTGGCAAGGAGACTGGACTCTCCTGTGGCCACAGGGGAGGTTCCATGGGCTCCCCGTCGTAACTCGAGGAATCCCGCAGCAACTCGAGAAAAAGCAATAGCTTCTCCATTGCAAGCGGGGAGAGGCCTTTATCCACTGCAGCGTCTCTTGGGAAAACAGTCCTTCACTCTTTGATCTCGAAGGGATCATTCACCCCTTGCTGTGACCCAGGAATTACCTTGCCCAACCCTTCTCAAATAGAGAGGAAATACAAGATATCTGCTGGGACGCAACAGAGCCCTGTTTGACCCTGCTAAGCTCCAGATGATCGTCCCTTTTCCTGCCCCTTAGGGAAAGATTCCCTGGAGTTCGCTCCAATACCAAGAAGAGGTGCTTGCAACAGGAATGTCGGGAGGAGCATCAAGGGATGGGCCTCCATTTCTGATGACCCTAACATCCGTTGTCCACTGCAGAAGAACCTGACTGCCCTGCACAGCCTTGACTGTAACCCCGAGGCTCGAAGTCTGACACACTGTCACGTGTGACAGCCCTGGGTATTACCTTGAGGGCAAGCCACAGTCACTGTGTCTGCTCGACTTGGCGCCTGCCACTGCTGCTCCAGCTGGTCAGGCAAGTAGCTGTACACGTCTCCAGGCGAAACGAGGCCTGTCTCCTAAGTGGGTGCCACAGGGGTTCCCCAAGGCCTAGGTCAGAATGGACAAAGAAAGCTCAGGCACCGGCCTTAGCAGAAGTCGAGTACTGAGCACCCTGAGATTATTGGGGAGGAATCCCCAGATGTACCTGGAAACTGGCACGGATACTGGCCTCTCCTGTGGCCACAGGGTCGAGTCCCTGACCTCCCCTTCGTAACTTGAGAGGACTCTGCCACCACTTGAGAGAAACCAAAGATTCTGCCCTGCAAGAAGGGTGGGGACCTTTTAAGCTCTGGCGCGTCGGGAGAAATCACACCTTCTCTATTCGACCTCAAAACGATGACTCACCTGCTTGCTGTGAACCAGGAAGGTCCTCGCCACACCCGTCCACATCAAAAGGAACACCGATTGTCCCGCCAAAATGAAAAGGAGCCCCAGTTTCCCCTGCTTAGCGATGAGGGTCCCTTTCCTGCTCTGTTGGGAAAGGGTTCTCAGCGCTCCCCTCTCATCCCAGCAAGAAACACTGGCAACAGTAAAGTCGGGAGAGGCTTCAGAGATATTGCCACAGTTCCGTAAAACCCACAAATACGTCGTTGACTCCAGATGAACCTGACTGCCCTGCACTGCGATGGTTGTCACCCCGAGGCTCCAATCGTGACACCCTGGTACATGTAACTTCCCTGGTTAGGACCTTGCGGGCAAGTCACAGATCCTCGTGTCCACTTGATGGTGAGCCTTACACTGCTGCTGTAGCTGCGGAGGCAAGGGGCAGTTACAGAGGACAGAGGACTCGGCGATGCCTGGGGAGGAATCCCCAAAGGCGCATGGCAACTGGTAAAGAGACTGGACTCTCCGGAGGACACAGGGTCGGGTCCATGGGCTCCCCATCGTAACTCGAGGAACCCCGCCACAACTCGAGAAAAAGCAGAAGCACATCTCCAGGCGAGACGTGGCCAGAAGCATGACTCTCCCTGCAAGCGAGTTGAGGATCTTGCCCGTGCTGGTGACTCGGGAGAAATCACTCGTTCTCACTTGGACCTCAAGGGGCTTTTTCACCCCTTGCTGTGACCCAAGAAATTCCAGGCAAAACCGTCTCAACTCTTGAGGAAACCCTAGGGACCCTCTCTGACTCAAGAGAACCACCGTTTGCCCCTTTTAAGCTACAGAAGATGGTCCCTTTTCCGGCTCCTAAGGGAAAGATTTCCAGGGGGTTCCCTCGCATGCCAATAGGAGGTGATCGCTCCAGGAAAGTCAGTAGCAGCATCAGGGTTTGGGTTATCATTCCCCAAGAACCCCAAATACCTTGTCCACTGCAGATGAACCTGACTGCCTAGCACTGCCTTGACTGTTAAGGAGAAGCTCGACACCAGACACCCTGGAACGTGTGATAGCATATTGGACCTCGAGGTCAAACCAGAGATCCCTGTGTCCGCTCAATATGGAGCCTGAAACTTCTGCTGCAGCCGTTCAGGCAAGTTGCCGTGCACGAGTCCAGGTGAGACGAGGCCTGTCTCCTCTGTGGGGGCCTCAGGGGTACCTCAAGACCTATGTCAGGAAGGTCGAGGAAAGCTCAGGATTCAGCCTCAGCACAAGTCCAGGACTGAGCACCGAGACGATTAGGGAAGAATCCACAGAGGCGCCTGGCAACTGGCATGGAGACTCTCCAAGCCTGAGGTCCAGGGACGAGTCCCTGGGTTCCCCGTTGTAACTCGAGAGGCCCAGACGCAACTTGAGATAAACCAAAAGATACTCCCCTGCAAACGGGGTGAGGTCCTTGTCTGCTATGGCGTCTCGGGCAAAAGCACCTCTTCTCTCTTGGACCTCAAAAGGGATGATCACCTTCTTGCTGTGACCCTAGAAGATTCCCCCCTCACTCGTCCGCACTCGAGGGGAACATCGAGGGTCCAGCCATGAATGAAAAGGAGCCCCGATATCCCTCCTGAGCTCCAGATAATGGTCCCTTTCCTGCTCTGTCGGGAAAAGTTTCCCAGCGCTCCTTCACATCCCAACAGGAGACACTGGAACCAGGAATGTCGGGAGGAGCATAAGGGGACTTGTCTCCATTCCTAAAAACCCGCAAATACCTCGTTTATTCCAGATGAACCTGACTGCCCTGCACTGCCTCGACTGTCACCAGGAGGCTCGAAGCCTGACACACTGGCAAGTGTGACAACCCTGGCGGTTACACTGATGTCAAGTCACAGATCCCTGTGGCCATTCGATGGGGAGCATTTCACAGCATCTAAAGTTGCAGTTGCAAGCGTAAATGTATTTCTCCAGGCAAGACGATGCCTGACATTCCTGTGGTGGTCCATGGAATCCCAAGATTTAGGTCAGCATGGGGTAGGAAACCTCAGGTACTCGTTTCAGCACCAGACGCCGACTGAGGACTCGGCAATGACTGGGGAAGAATCCCCAAAGGACCATGGCAACTCGCAAGGAGACTAGATCTCCTGACGCCACAGGGGCACGTCCATGGTCTCCCCATCGTAATTCAAGGAACGCCGCGGCAACTCGAGAAAAAGCAGAAGTTTCTCCCTTGCAAGCGGGGTGAGGCCTTTATCCACTGCAGCATCTCTTGGGAAAACAGTCCTTCCCTCTTTGATCTCCAAGGGATCATTCACTCCCTTGCTGTGACCCAGGATTAACCTTGCCCCACCCGTCTCAAATAGAGAGGAACAACAAGATATCTGCTAGGACTCAACAGAGCCCTGTTTGCCCCTGCTAAGCTCCAGATGATCGTCCCTTTTCCTGCCCCTTAGGGAAAGATTCCCTGGAGTTCGCTCCAATACCAAAAGGAGGTGCTCGCAACAGGAAATTCGGGAGGAGCATCAAGGGATGGTCCTCCTTTTCCGATGACCCTCACATCCCTTGTGCACTGCAGAAGAACCTGACTGCCCTGCACTGCCTTGACTGTCACCCCGAGGCTCGAAGCCTGACACACTGTCACGTGTGACAGCCCTGGGTATTACCTTGAGGGCAAGCCACAGATCACTGCGTCTGCTCGACTTGGAGCCTGCCACTGCTGCTCCAGCTGGTCAGGCAAGTAGCTGTGCACGTCTCCAGGTGAGACGAGGCCTGTCTCCTCACTAGGTGGCACAGGGGTTCCCCAGGCCTAGGTCAGAATGGACGAAGAAAGCTCAGGCACCGGCCTTAGCAGAAGTCGAGTACTGAGCACCATGAGATGATTGGGGAGGAATCCCCAGATGTACCTGGCAACTGGCACGGATACTGGCCTCTCCTGTGGCCACAGGGTCTAGTCCCTGACCTCCCCTTCGTAACTCGAGAGGACTCTTCCACCACCTGAGAGAAACCAAAGATTCTGCCCTGCAAGAAGGGTGGGGACCTTTTCAGCTCTGGCGGTTTGGGAGAAATCACACCTTCTCTACTCGACCTCAAAACGATGGTTCACCTTCTTGCTGTGAACCAGGAAGTTCCCCGTCTCACCCGTCCACCTCAAAAGGAACACCCATTGTCCCGCCAAAAATGAAAAGGTGCACCAGTTTCCCCTGCTTAGCGATGAGGGTCCCTTTCCTGCTCTGTTGGGAAAGGGTTCTCAGCGCTCCCCTCTCATCCCAGCAAGAAACAGTGGCACCAGTAAAGTCGGGAGAGGCTTCAGGGATATTTCCACAGTTCCGTAAAACCCGCAAATACCTCGTTGACTCCAGATGAACCTGACTGCCCTGGAGTGCGATGGTTGTCACCCCGAGGCTCCAATCGTGACACCCTGGTACAAGTGACTTCCCTGGTTAGGACCTGGTGGCAAGTCACAGATCCTCGTGTCCACTTGATGGTGAGCCTTACACTGCTGCTGTAGCTGCGGAGGCAAGTGGCAGCTGCGGAGGACAGAGGACTCGGCGATGCCTGGGGAGGAATCCCCAAAGGCGCATGGCAACTGGCAAAGAGACTGGATTCTCCGGAGGCCACAGGGGCGGGTCCATGGGCTCCCCATCGTAACTCGAGGAACCCCGCCACAACTCGAAAAAAGCAGAAGCTCATCTCCAGGCGAGACGAGGCCAGAACATGACTCTCCCTGCAAGCGAGTTGAGGATATTGTCCGTGCTGGCGACTCGGGAGAAATCACTCGTCCTCACTTGGACCGCAAATGGCTTTTTCACCCCTGTTGTGACTCAAGAACTTCCGAGCCAAAACCGTCTCAATTCTGGAGGAAACCCAAGGGACCCTCTCTGACTCAAGAGAATCCCCGTTTGCCCCTTTTAAGCTACAGAAGATGGTCCCTTTTCCGGTTCCTAAGGGAAAGTTTTCCAGGGGCTTCCCTCGCATGCCAATAGGAGGTGATCGCACAAGGAAAGTCAGGAGCAGCATCACGCACAAGGAAAGTCAGGAGCAGCATCAGGGTTTGGGTTATCATTCCCCAAGAACCCCAAATACCTTGTCCACTGCAGATGAACCTGACTGCCTAGCACTGCCTTGACTGTTAGGGAGAAGCTCGACACCAGACACCCTGGAACGTGTGATAGCATATTGGACCTTGAGGTCAAGCCAGAGATCCCTGTGTTCGCGTGACAGGGAGCCTGACTCTGCTGCTGCAGCGGTTCAGGGATGTAGCCGTGCAGGTGTCCAGGAGAGACGAGGCCTGTCTCTCCTGTGGGGGCCTAAGGGGTACCTCAGAACCTAGGTCAGGAGGTGGAGGAAAGCTCAGGATTCGGCCCCAGCACAAGTCGAGGACTGAGCACCGAAACGATTATGGAAGAATCCGCAGATGCACCTGGCAACTGGCAAGGAGACTATCCAATCCCTAGGCCCAGGGGCGAGTCCCTGGGTTCCCCATTTTAACTCGAGAGGCCCTGACGCAACTTGAGATAAACCAAAAGATACTCCCCTGCAAGCGTCTTGAGGACGTTGTCTTCTATGGCGTCTCGGGTGAAAGCACCTCTTCTTTCATGGACCTCAAAAGGGTTGATCACCTTCTTGCTGTGACCTTAGAAGTTTCCCGCCTCACTCGTCCACACTTGAGGGGAACACCGAGGGTAGAGCCATGAATGAAAAGGAGCCCCGATATCCCTCCTGAGCTCCAGATAAGGGTCCCTTTCCTGCTCTGTCGGGAAAAGGTTCCCAGCACTCCTTCACATCTCAAGAGGAGACACTGGAACCAGGAATGTCGGGAGGAGCATAAGGGGACTTGTCTCCATTCTTAAAGACCCCCAAATACCTCGTTTATTCCAGATGAACCTGACTGCCCTGCACTGCGTCGACTGTCACCAGGAGGCTCGCAGCCTGACACACTGGCAAGTGTGACAACCCTGGTTATGACCTTGAGAGCAAGTCACAGTTCCCCATGTCCACTTGATGGTGAACCTTACACTGCTGCTGTAGCTGTGGAGGCAAGGGGCAGTGCACATCTCCAGGCGAGACGAGGACAGAAGCATGATTCTCCCTGCAAACGAGTTGAGGATTTTGTCTGTGCTGGCGGCTCGGGAGAAATCACTCCTTCTCATTTGGACCGTAAATGGCTTTTTCACCCCCTTGCTGTGATCCAAGAAGTTCCCCGCCAAAACCGTCTCAACTCTAGAGGAAACCCGAGGGACCCTCTCTGACTCAAGAGAATCCTCGTTTACCCCTTTTAAGCTGCAGAAGATGGTCCCTTTTCCGGCTCCTAAGGGAAAGTATTCCAGGGGCTTCCCTCGCATGTCAATAGGAGGTGATCGCACCAGGAAAGTCAGGAGCAGCATCAGGGTTTTGGTTATCATTCCCCAAGACCCCAAAAATACCTTGTCCAATGCAGATGAACCTGACTGCCCAGCACTGCCTTGACTGTTAGGGAGAAGCTCGACACCAGACACCCTGGAACGTGTGATAGCATATTGGATCTCGAGGTCAAGCCAGAGATCCCTGTGTCCGCTTGACATGGAGCCTGAGACTGCTGCTGCAGCGTGTCAGGGAAGTAGCCGTGCATGTGTCCAGGAGAGACGAGGCCTGTCTCCCCTCTGGGGGCCTAAGGGGTACCTCAGAACCTAGGTCAGGAAGGTGGAGGAAAGCTCAGGATTCGGCCCCAGCAAAAGTCGAGCACTGAGCACCGAAACAATTATGGAAGAGTCCACAGATGCACCTGGCAACTGGCAAGGAGACTATCCAATCCTGAGGCCCAGGGGCGAGTCCCTGGGTTCCCCGTTGTAACTCGAGAGGCCCTGACGCAACTTGAGATAAACCATAAGATACTCCCCTGCAAGCGTCTTGAGGACCTTGCCTGGTATGGCATCTCGGGCGAAAGCACCTCTTCTTTCTTGACCTCAAAATGTTTGATCACTTTCTTGCTGTGACCTTTGAAGTTTCCCGCCTCACTCATCCACACTCGAGGGGAACACCGAGGGTAGAGCCATGAATGAAAAGGAGCCCCGATATCCGTCCTGAACTCCAGATAATGGTCCCTTTCCTGCTCTGTCGGGAAAAGTTTCCTAGCGCTCCTTCACATCCCACAGGAGACACTGGAACCAGGAATGTTGGGAGGAGCATAAGGGGACTTGTCTCCATTCCTAAAAACCCACAAATACCTCGTTTATTCCAGATGAACCTGAGTGCCCTGCACTGCCTCGACTGTCACCAGGAGGCTCGAAGCCTGACACACTGGCAAGTGTGACAACCCTGGCGGTTACACTGATGTCAAGTCACAGATCCCTGTGGCCATTCGATGGGGAGCATTTCACAGCGTCTGAAGTTGCAGTGGCAAGCGTAAATGTATGTCTCCAGGCAAGAGGATGCCTGACGTTCCTGTGGGGTTCCATGGAACCCCAAGATTTAGGTCAGCATGGGGTAGGAAACCTCAGGTACTCGTTTCAGCACCAGACGAGGACTGAGGACTCGGCGATGACTGGGGAAGAATCCCCAAAGGAGCATGGCAACTCGCAAGGAGACTAGATCTCCTGATGCCACAGATGCACGTCCATGGTCTCCCCATCGTAACTCAAGGAACGCCGCGGCAACTCGAGAAAAAGCAGAAGCTTCTCCCTTGCAATCGGGGTGAGGCCTTTTTCCACTGCAGCCTCTCTTGGGAAAACAGTCCTTCCTCTTTGATCTCCAAGGTATCATTCACTCCCTTGCTGTGACCCAGGAATAACCTTGCCCCACCCGTCTCAAATAGAGAGGAACAACAAGATATCTGCTGGGACTCAACAGAGCCCTGTTTGCCCCTGCTAAGCTCCAGATGATCGTCCCCTTTACTGCCCCTTAGGGAAAGATTCCCTGGAGTTTGCTCCAATACCAAGAGGAGGTGCTCGCAACAGGAAAGTAGGGAGGAGCATCAGGGGATGGGCCTCCATTTCTGATGACCCTCAAATCTCTTGTCCACTGCAAAAGAACCTGACTGCCCTGCACTTCCTTGACTTTCACCCCGAGGCTCGAAGCCTGACACACTGTCACGTGTGACAGCCCTGGGTATTACCTTGAGGGCAAGCCACAGATCACTGTGTCTGCTCGACATGGAGCCTGCCACTGCTGCTGCAGCTGGTCAGGCAAGTAGCTGTGCACCTCTCCAGGCGAGATGAGGCCTGTCTGCTAAGTGGGTGCCACAGGGGTAACCCAAGGCCTAGGTCAGAATGGTCGAAGAAAGCTCAGGCACCGACCTCAGCACAAGTCGAGTACTGAGCACCCTGAGATTATTGGGGAGAAATCCCCAGATGTACCTGGCAACTGGCACGGATACTGGCCTCTCCTGAGGCCAAAGAGTCGAGTCCCTGACCTCCCGTTCGTAACTCGAGAGGACTCTGACACCACATGAGAAAAACCAAAGATTCTGCCCTGCAATGGGGTGGGGAACTTTTCAGCTCTGGCGTCTCGGGACAAATCACACCTTCTCTATTCGACCTCAAAACGATGGTTCACCTGCTTGCTGTGAACCAAGAAGTTCCCTGCCTCACCGGTCCACCTCAAAATGAACACCGATTGTCCCGCCAAAATGAAAAGGAGCGCCATCTTCCCCTGCTGAGGTCATGATGAGGGTGCCATTTCTTCTCTGTTGTGAAAAGGTTCTCAGCGCTCCCCTCTCATCCCAGCAAGAAACACTGGCACGAGTACAGTCGAGAGAGGCATCAGGGATATTGCTACAGTTCCCTAAAACCCGCAAATACCTCGTTGACTCCAGATTTACCTGACTACCCTGCACTGCGTTGGTTGTCACCCCGAGGCTCCAATCGTGACACCCTGGCACATGTGACTTCCCTGGTTAGGACCTTGCCAGCAAGTCACAGATCCCCATGTCCACTTGATGGTGAGCCTTACACTGCTGCTGTTGCTGCAGAGGCAAGGGGCAGTGCACATCTCCAGGCGAGACGAGGCTAGAACCATGATACTCCCTTCAAGCGAGTTGAGGATATTGTCCGAGCTGACGACGCGGGAGCAATCACTCCTTCTCACTTGGACCGCAAAGGGCTTTTTCACCCCCTTGCTGTGACTGAAGAAGTTCCCCGCCACAACCGTCTTAACTCTAGAGGAAACCCAAGGGACCCTCTCTGACTCAAGAGAATCCCTGTTTGCCACTTTTAAGCTACATAAGATGGTCCCTTTTCCGGCTCCTAAGGGAAAGATTTCCAGGGGCTTCCCTCACATGCCCATAGGAGGTGATCACACCAGGAACGTCAGGAGCAGCATCAGGGTTTTGGTTATCATTCCCCAAGACCCGCAAATACCTTGTCCACTGCAGATGAACCTGACTGCCCAGCACTGTCTTGACTGTTAGGGAGAAGCTCGATACCAGACACCCTGGAACATGTGATAGCATATTGGACTTGGAGGTCAAGCCATAGATCCCTGTGTTCGCTTGAAATGGAGCCTGACACTGCTGCTGCAGCGGTTCAGGGAAGTAGCCGTGCACGTGTCCAGGAGAGACGAGGCCTGTCTCCTCTGTGGGGGCCTAAGTGATACCTCGAAACCTAAGTCAGGAAGGTGGAGGAAAGCTCAGTATTCGGCCCCAGCACAAGTCGAGTACTGAGCACCGAGACGATTAGGGAGTAATCCGCCGATGCGCCTGGCAACGGGCAAGGAGACTGTCCAATCCTAAGGCCCAGGGGCGTGTCCCTGGGTTCCCCGTTGTAACTCCAGAGGCCCTGACGCAACCTGAGATAAACCAAAAGATACTCCCCTGCAAGCGTGGTGAGGACTTTGTCTGCTATGGCGTCTCGGGCGAAAGCACCTCTTCTTTCTTGGACCTCAAAAGGGTTGATCACCTTGCTGTAACCTTAGAAGTTTCCTGCCTCACTCGTCCACACTCGAGGGGAATACCGAGGGTCCAGCCATGAATGAAAAGGAGCCCCAATATCCCTCCTGAGCTCTAGATAAGGGTCCGTTTCCTGCTCTGTTGGGAAAAGGTTCCCAGCGCTCCTTCACACCACAACAGGAGACACTGGAACCAGGACTATCGGGAGGAGCATGAGGGGACTTGATTCCATTCCCCAAGATCCCCAAATACCTCTTTTACTCCAAATGAACCTTACTGCCCTGCACTGAATCGACTGTCACCAGGAGGCTCGAAGACTGACACACTGGCAAGTGTGACAACCCTGGGTGTTACACTTATGGCAAGTCACAGATCCCTGTGTCCACTCGATGGGGAGCATTTCACAGCTTCTGAAGGTGCAGTGGCAAGCGTAAATGTATGTTTCCAGGCAAGACGATGCCTTATGTTCCTGTGGGGGCTCCATGGAACACCAACATTTATGTCAGTTTGGGCGAGGAAACCTCACGTACCGGTTTCAGCACCAGACGAGGACTGATGACTCGGTGATGACTGGGGAGGAATCCCCAAAGGCGCATGGCAACTAGCAAGGAGACTGGACTTTCCTGAGAACACAGGGGCGGGTCCGTTGGCTACCCGTAGTAAGTCGAGGAACCCAGCCGAACCTCGACAAAAACTAGATTCTTCTCCCTTGCAAGCGGCTTGAGGCCTTTATCCACTGCAGCATCTCTGGGGAAAACCGTCCTTCCCTCTTGGATCGCGAAGGGATCTTTCCGCCCTTGCTGTGACCCAGGAATTACCCTCCCCACCCATCTAATATAGAGAGGAACAACAAGATATCCACTGGGATCAACAGAGCCCTGTTTGCCCCTGCTAAGCTCCAGATGATCGTCCCTTTTCCTGCCCCTTAGGCAAAGACTCCCTGGAGTTCGCTCCAATACCAAGAGGAGGTGCTCGCAACAGAAAAGTCGGGAGGAGCATCAGGGGATGGGCCTCCATTTTCGATGACCCGCACATCCTTTGTCCACTGCAGAAGAACCTGTCTGCCCTTCACTGCCTTGACTGTCACCCCGAGGCTCGAAGCCTGACACACTGTCACGTGTGACAGCCCTGGGTATTACCTTGAGGGCAAGCCACAGATCACTGCAACTGCTCGATATGGAGCCTGCCACTGCTACTGCAGCTCGTCAGGCAAGTAGCTGTGCACATCTCCAGGCGAGACGAGGCCTGTCTCCTAAGTGAGTGCCACAGGGGTACCCCAAGGCCTAGGTCAGAATGGTTGAAGAAAGCTCAGGCACCGGCCTCAGCACAAGTCGAGTACTTAGCACCCTGAGATGATTGGGGAGGAATCCCCAGATGTACCTGGCAACTGACGCGGATACTGTCCTCTCCTGAGGCCACAGGATCGAGTCCCTGACCTCCCCTTCGTAACTCGAGAGGACTCCACCACCACTTCAGAAAAACCAAATATTCTGCCCTGCAAGAGAGGTGGGGACATTTTCAGCTCTGCCGTCTCGGGAGAAATCACACCTTGTCTATTCGACCTCAAAACTATCGTTCACCTGCTTGCAAGAAGTTCCCCGCCACACCCGTCCACCTCAAAAGGAACACCGATTGTCCTGCCAAAAATGAAAAGGAGCCCCATTTTCCCCTGCTGAGATCATGATGAGGGTCCCTTTAATGCTCTGTTGGGAAAGGGTTCTCAGTGCTCCCCTCTCATCCCAGCAAGAAACACTGGCACCAATACAGTCGGGAGAGGCATCAGGGATATTGCCACAGTTCCCTAAAACCCGCAAATACCTCGTTGGCTCCAGATGAACCTGACTGCCCTGCACTGCGTTGGTTGTCACCCCGAGGCTCCAATCGTGACACCCTGGCTCATGTGACTTCCCTAGTTAGCACCTTGCGGGCATGTCACAGATCCCCGTGTCCACTTGATGGTGATCCTTACACTGCTGCTTAGCTGCGGAGGCAAGGGGCAGTGCACATCTCCAGGCGAGACGAGGCCAGAAGCATGAATCTCCCTGCAAGCGAGTTGAGGTTCTTGTCCGTGCTGGCGACTCGGGAGAAATCATTCCTTCTCACTTGAACCTCAAAGAGATTTTTCACCCCCTTGCTGTGACCCAAGAAGTTCCCCACCACAACACTCTCAACTCTAGAGGAACCCCAAGGGACCCGCTCTGACTCAAGAGAATCCCCGTTTGCTCCTTTTAAGCTACAGAAGATGGTCCCTTTTCCGGCTCCTAAGGGAAAGGTTTCCAGTGGCTTCCCTCGCATCCCAATAGGAGGTAATCGCAACAGGAAAGTCAGTAGCAGCATCAGGGTTTGGGTTAACATTCCCAGAGACCCCCAAATACCTTGTCCACTGCAGATGAACCTGAATTCCCAGCACTGCCTTGACTGGACACCAGACAACCCGGAACGTGTGATAGCATATTGGACCTCAAGGTCAGGCCAGATATCCCTGTGTCCGCGTGACATGGAGCCTGACACTGCTGCTGCAGCGGTTCAGGGAAGTAGCCGTGCACGTGTCCAGGAGAGACGAGGCCTGTCTCCACTGTGGGGGCCTAAGGGGTACCTCAAAACCTAGGTCAGGAATGTGGAGGAAAGCTCAGGATTCGGCCTCATCACAAGTCGATGACTGAGCACCGAGGTGATTAGGGAAGAATCCGCAGAAGCGCCTGGCAACTGGCAAGGAGACTGTCCAATCCTGAGGCCCAGGGGCGAGTCCCTGGTTTCCACGTTGTAACTCGAGAGGCCCTGACACAACTTGAGATAAACCAAAAGATACACCCCTGCAATCGTGGTGAGGACCTTGTCTGCTAAGGCGTCTTGGGCGAAAGCAGCTCTTCTTTCTTGGACCTCAAAAGGGTTGATCACCTTCTTGCTGAGACCTTAGAAGTTTCCTACCTCACTCGTCCACAGTCGAGGGGAACACCGAGGGCCCAGCCATGATTAAAAAGGAGCCCCGATATCCCTCCTGAGCTCCAGATAAGGATCCCTTTCCTGCTCTGTCGGGAAAGGTTCCCAGCGCTCCTTCACATCCCAACAAGTGACACTGGAACCGGGACTGTCGGGAGGAGCATAAGGGGACTTGCCTCCATTCCCGAAGACCCCCAAATACCTAGTTTACTCCAGATGAATCTGACTGCCCTAAACTGTGTCGACTGTCACCAGGAGGCTCGAAGCCTGACACACTGGCAAGTGTGACAACCCTGGGTGTTTTACTGATGTCAAGTCACTGATCCCTGTGTCCACTCGATGGGGAGCATTTCATAGCTTCTGAAGCTGCATTGGCAAGCTAAATATACACCTTCGAGAAAGACGATGCCTGACTTTCCTGTGGGTGCTCCATTGAACCCCAAGATTTATGTCAGCATGGGCGAGGAAACCTCAGGTACCGGTTTCAGCACCAGACGAGGACTGAAGACTCGGCGATGACTGGGGAGGAATCCCCAAAGGCGCATGGCAACTGGCAAGGAGACTGGACTCTCCTGAGGCCACAGGGGTGGGTCCATGTGCTCCCCGTCGTAACTTGAGAAACCCCGCCGCAACTCGAGAAAAAGCAGAAGCTTCTCCCTTGCAAGAGGGGTGAGGCCCTTATCCACTGCAGTGTCTCTGGGGAAAACAGTCCTTCCCTCTTGGACCTCGAAGGGATCTTTCACCCCCTTGCTGTGACCCAGGAATTACCCTGCCCCACCCGTCTCAAATAGATTGGAACAACAAGATATCAGCTGGGATTCAACAGAGCCCTGTTTGCCCCTGCTAAGCTCCAGTTGATCGTCCCTTTTCCTGCCCCTTAGGGAAAGATTCCCTGGAGTTCGCTCCAATACCAAGAGGAGGTGCTCACAACAGAAAAGTTGGGAGGAGCATCAGGGGATGGGCCTCCATTTCCGATGACCCTCACATCCCTTGTCCACTGCAGAAGAACCTGACTCTCCTGCACTTCCTTGACTGTCACCCCGAGTCTCGAAGCCTGACACATTGTCACGTGTGACAGCCCTGGGTATTACCTGAGGGCAAGCCATCGTTCACTGCGTCTGGTCTACAAGGAGCCTCACAGTACTGCTGCAGCTAGTCAGGCAAAGAGCTGTGCACGTGTCCAGGTGAGATGAGGCCTGCCTCCTCTGTGGTGGCATCAGGGGTACTCGAAGACCTAGGTCAGGGCCGCCGAGCAAAGCTGAGGCACAGGCCTCAACACAAGTCGAGGTCTCTGCACTCTGAAACGATTGGGTAAGAATCCCTAGAAGCGCCTTGAACCTGGCACGGAGACTGGCCTCTCCTGAGGCCACAGGGGCGATACCATTGTTTCCCCTTCGTAACTCGAGAGGACTTCGCCACAACTTGAGAAAAACCTATATATTCACCCCTACAAGCGGGGTGAGGACCCTGTCTGCTCTGGCGTCTCGGGGGAAATTACCCCTTCTCTCTTGGACATCAAAAGCGTGGTTCATCTCCTTCTGTGACCCAAGAAGTTCCCGGCCCCAACTGTCCCTACTATAGAGGAACACTGACAGTCCCGCCCAGAATGAAAAGGTGCCCCATTATCCCCTGCTGAGCCCCAGATGAGGGTCCCTTTTCTGCTCTTTCGGGAAAGGGTTCCCAGCGCTCCCCTCACATCCCAACAGGAGACACTCCCACCAGGAGGGTCGGGAGGAGCATCAGGGGTTTTGCCACCGTTCCCAAGACCCCCTAATACCTCGTTCACTCCAGATGAACCTGACTGCCCTGCACTGTGTCGACTGTCACCATGAGGCTCCTAAACTGACACAGTGGCACATGTGACAGCCCTGGGTAGTACCTCGAGCTCACGTCCCAGATCCCTGTGTCCACTTGCCTCGGAGCATTACACTGCTGCTGCAGCTGCGGGGGAAAGTGGCAGTGCACGTCTCCAGGCGAGACAAGAACTTACTCCCATGTGGGGGCTCCATGATAAACCCAAGATTTATGTCAGCATGAGTGAAGAAGCTCCGGTACCTGCTTCATCACCAGACGAGGACTGAGGACCCGCGATGACTTGGGAGGAATCTCCAAAGGCGCATGGCAGCTGGCACGGAGACTGCCCTGTACTGAGGACACAAGGGCGGGCCCATACTCTCCCCGTCGTAACTCGAGAAACACCGCCGCAACTCGAGAAAAACCAGAGCTTCTCCCTTGCAAGCGGGGTGAGGCCCTTATCAGCTGTGGTGTTTCAGGGGAAATCACCCCTTCCCTTTTGGACCTCGGAGTGCTCCTTCACCCATTTGCATTGACCAAAAAGTTCCCGCCACACCCGTCTCACCTCGAGGGGAAACCCAAGGAACCCGCTGCGACTCGAGAGGAGCCCTGTTTGCCCCTGCTAACCTCCAGATGATGGTCTATTTTCCTGCTCCTTAGGGAAAGGTTCCTTGGGTTTCCCTCGCATCCCAAAAGAAGGTGCTGGGACCCGGAAAGTCGAGAGGAGCATCAGGGGTTAGCCACCATTCCCCAAGACCCGCAAATGTCTTGTCCACTGCACATGAACCTGACAGCCCTGCATTGCCTTGACCGTCACCCCTAGGACCAACACCCGACACACTGGCATTGGACAGCCCAGGATAGGACCTCGAGGGCAAGCCACAGATTCGTGTGTCCGCTCAACATGGAGCCTGCCACTTCTCCTGCTTCTGGTCAGGCAAGTAGCCATGGACATGTTCAGGCGAGATGAGGCCTGTTTCCTCTGCGTGGGCCACAGGGGTACCCACAGGCCTAGATCAGGACGGTCGACGAAAGGGCAGGCTGGGGCCTCAACACAAGTCGAGTACTGAGCATCCTGAGATGATTGGGGAGGAATCCCCAGAGGTACCTGGAAACTGGCACGGAGACTCGCCTCTCCTGAGGACACAGGGGCGAGTTCTTGGGGTCCCGTCGTAACTAGGGAGGAACCCAACAAAACTTGAGAAGAACCAAAAGATTTTCCCATGCAAGCAGTGAGAGGACGTTGTCCATTGTGGTATCTCAGGAGAAATCACCCCTTCTCATTTGGACCTCAAAAGGGTCTTTCACCTTATTGCTGTGACCCTAGAAATTCCCCACCCCACCCGTCCCCACTCGAGAGGCACACCGAGAGTCCTGTCAAGAACGAAATGGGACCCGTTATTACCTACTGAGCTCCAGATGAGGGTCCCCTGCCTGCTCTGTCGGGAAAGGGAGTCCAGGGCTTCCCACACATCCCAAAAGGAGACACTCGCACCAGGACAGTTGCGAGGAGCATGAGCTATCTTGCCACCATTGCCAGCGCTCTCCTGCACTGCATCGACTGTAACCCCAAGGCTCGAAGCCTGACAAACTGGCACGTATGACAGCCCTGGGTGTTACACCGAGGTCAAGTCACAGATCCCTGTGTTCACTCGAAGGGGAGCATTTCACAGCTGCTGCAGCTGCAGAGGCAAGTGTATGTCTTCAAGCAAGACGAGGACTGACATTCTTGTGGGGGCTCCATGGGAACCCCAAGATTTATATCAGCAAGAGCGAGGAAAGCTCCGGTACCAGCTTCAGCACCAGATGAGGACTGAGGACCCGGTGATGACTGGGGATGAATCCCCAAAAGCGCATGTCAACTGGCAGGGATACTGGCTTTTCCTGAGGCCACAGGGGCGTGTCCATGGGCTCCCAGCCGTAACTCGAGAGGACCCCGCCACAACTTGAGGAAAACCAAAAGATTCTCCCCAGAAAGTGGGTTGAGGACAAGGTCCTCTGTCCGCTGTGGCCTCTCGGTGGAAATCACCCCTTCTCGCTTGGACCTCAAAAGGGTCGTTCACCTTCTTGCTGTGAACCAGGAAGTTACCCGCCACACCCGTCCACCTCGAAAGGAACACCGGGGGTCCCGCGAAGAATGAAAAGGAGCCCCGTTATCCCCTGCTGAGCTCCTGATGAGGGTCCCTTTCCTGCTCGGTCGGGAAGGGGTTCCCAGCGCTCCCCTCACATCCCAACGGGAGAAACTCACATCAGGACAGTTGGGATGAGCATCAGGGGTCTTGCCACCATTCCCCAGGAAACACAAATACCTCCCTATGTGCAGATGAACCTGACTGCCGTGTACTGCGTCGAGTGTCACCCCGAGGCTCAAAGCCTGACACACTGGCACGTGTGACATCCCTGGTTAGTACCCCGAGGTTAAGTCACAAATCCGTGTGTCCACTCAACGGGGAACATTACACTGCTGCTGCAGCTGCGGAGACAAGCGGCAGTGCATTTCTTCAGGAGGAAGGAGGCATGACTCACCTGTGGGAGTTCCAAGGGGACCCCAAAATTTATGTCAGCATGGGCAAGGAAAGCTCAGGCACTGGCTTCAGCACCAGATGAAAGAGAGTCATTTCCTAGGCAGGTTGATAAGTCTAGGGGTCCCCAAGGAGAGAGGAGTCTGGAATTCTCAAGGAGGAAGAAAATGAAGAAGGAAGTAAAATGTTTCCCAAGGAGTTGAATACTAGGTCAGCTTTACTGGGACGGAAAGCCCCCAAATTTTAAAGGAAACAATGGATACCCGGTGTGTCACTTCAATGTTTGCCCTGCAACCTAAGAAACAGGATCTAGCTCTAGGAAACAGGGCCTCAACGCTAACTGCAAATTGTCACCAATAGTTACATAAACCTTATCTGCCGGCCCACCAACCATGCTCTGCCGAGTAGCCTGGTACCCCTCCTCCCCTACACAACAGGATAAAAGGCTCCCAAAGCAGGTGTTCGGGGCTCCCCACCTTAGATTGGCTTGGTGGGGGCCCGGATCCGAAATTGCCAATAAATTTCTTTTCTGTGAACTCCGACTGGTGGTCTCTATCGGCAGCTAGTCTCCCACATTTGGGGGCTCGTCCAGGATAAGCTGCCTGGAGACTGCCAGCGGACTATTCATCTGGAACCCTGCACGGCGCCGGTAGGTCAGGCCTGTTTAATTATTTACTGATCTGGTATTAGTCTGCAGACTCTGTTCTGAGTTGTGTGTGGACGGTGGGATGCCGCCGGGAGGTCCCACACAATTGCCGAATGGAGTGACGACCCCGGGAGGCCTGGATCTGAGTTTCTGGTTTGAAGATTGCCTGTTTGGTTGTTTGGTGTCTGTTTTCCTGTCTGTTCCTTTTGTCTGATTGTCTAATTGTCAAATCTACCTCTCCCTCCCGGCCAGGATGGGTCAAGGTAGTTCGAGCGGTCCCTTGAACTCCCTCGAGTACTCAGTTGAGAACTTCGCCAATTTCAGGCGAAGGGTGGAAGGCTATGGCGCCTCAGTAAATGTGTTTGATCTAAAACAATTTTGCAAATTGGACTGGCCCACTTCGATGTGGGGTGGCCAAGTATGGGGACTCTCGATCTGGCTATAGCCAGGCGGGTTCAGCAAGTTTGTTACGGAAGTCCTGGCCACCCCAATCAGATCCCCTGTATCGATATGTGGGCTGAAATTATTTGAGATAATCCATCCTACCTAAAAGTGTGCGGGTGCCAGGAACCTGTGAGGGTGGGAGGCTGGGGAAGGCAGTCATCTAGCATTATGGTAATGCGCCAGTTAAAACCTAAGAAGCCGACTGCTCTCCTGTTGCCTCCTGCCCTGGAGTGTCCTCCCCACCAGCGACCTGTGCCCTACCCGGAGCGGGAGCTGGAGGGGAGGCGATCCCAGTTCCCTGATTCGACCGAGGCCGCTGCAACTGCTGCCCCGATGACTAGCCCTTCCCACACTCGGGCTGGGACCCCTTGCGGGCCTACTGGGGTGGCAGGGATATACCCCCTGAGGAAGACTGGGGAGGTAAGTCCCACCAGTAGGCCCGTCCGAACCTATATCCCCTTTAGCACTTCAGACCTATATAATTGAAAAGTCAAAATCCCTCCTTTTCAGAGGATCCCCAGGCAGTTATAACTCTTTTAGAGTCCGTTTTCTATACTCACCAGCCCACTTGGGATGACTGCCAACAAATCCTCAGCACCTTATTCACTACTGAGGAGAGAGAGAGAATAAAAAACGAGAGTAGGAAGCAGGTCTGAGACAATCAGGGAGAGCTGACTACAGACCCTAGACTGGCTGATGAAATATTTTTCCCCCAGCTGTCCTAACTGGGATCAAAATGGGGCTGGAGGGCTGGGCTCCCTCAACTGGTACCACCAGACTATATTAGCGGGACTACTCGCAGCTGCCTGGAAGCCCACTAATATGGCAAAGATAACTGAGGTTAGATCTATACTGTTACTGTGTACTGTGGCAAACTTAGATTGGTAGTCAAGAAAGCGCCTAGCCTCACTAGAAATTGAAAGTTTGGAAGCTAGATGGAGCTTTAGCCCCAAAACATCTCAGAGGTTAAAGGTTACTCTATGAGATTTAATATGCCTTTTCCTTATCAAGAAAAAAAAAAATCAAGGAGGATCTGGGAGACTATTTATAGGGCCCAGAAAAATATATTAGAGCTTTTAAAGGTGTTATTCTGCTTTATGACCTTACTTGGAAGGATATGACCTTTCTTGGAAGGATGTGATGTATATCTTGGGACAAACGCTGACTCCTAACTCAAAGACTCGAGTTTTGGGAAAAGCGGTTTCTTATGCAGATGAATGGCTTGGTAATGAATCAGTAGGAAAGCGGGAAAATGAGATAGCGTCCCTCCCCCCTGGGAATCAGGCGGTCCCAACTATAGAACCAGAATGGGACTACAACACAGCTAAAGGAAGATGGGATCAGAGTCATTTTGTCAGATGTATTCTTGAAGGACTCAGGCAGGCCCGTTCTAAACCTTTAAACTACAGCAAATTGGCAGACATAGAACAGGAAGAGAAGGAAGCTCCTGGTAAATTCCTAGATAGACTAAAATAAAAAGCTCTTCACAGATTCACTGAGATTGACCCCGAAAGTAAAAAAGAAAAAGTGATCTTTAAAGATAGATTTATCACTCAGTCGGCTCCAGATATCCTCCATAAGCTACAAAAAACGGGCGTATGGACCAAATCAGTCTTAGATACTCTGTTACAACTGGCTCAGACGGTCTATTACGGTAAAAAAAAAAATAATAAGAAGAAAAAATGCTCAGAGGGACCTAGGTAAAAAGGGATGGGCTTGCTATTCCTGTGGAAAGGAGGGGCACCTCAAGCGAGATTGCCCTCAGGCATCTAAGCCACCGCCGGCTCCATGTCCAGTCTGCAAAGGACCACACTGGAAGAGAGACTGCCCACAGAGGCGTAGGTCTCCAGGGTCAGACTCTCAAGACAATCAGGACTGAAGGTGCCTGGGGGTCCCCACACAAGCTCCCGTCCTAATTACACCTGAGGAACCCTGGGTATTGATAATTGTGGGGGGCCAATCCGTCAATTTCCTTTTAGATACTGGGGCAACTTACTCTGTGCTTACTGAAGCTCCTGGCCCACTTTCTTCCCAATCCACTTCCGTAATGGGACTGTCTGGACGAGCCAAAAGGTATTGTTTCAGTTATTCTTTATCTTACAACTGGGAGTCTGTGCTATTTTCACATGAGTTTCTGACCGTGCCAGAATCTCCCTCACCCTTTTTGCGGAGGGATATACTGAGCAAGGTCCATGCCTCTGTTTTTATGAATATGGAGCCCTCCCTTCCTCTCCCTCTAGTTGAACATTTATAAAAGGCCTTTCTTATGCACAGACATTGTTATAGACCCTGAAGCCTTAGAATTAACTAATTATGTAACTCAGCTCTTAGCTTTTCAACAGGCATTAACAGAACTCCGGGAGACGACTCCAAACCCTGCCTCTGAGTCAAGCAAGCCTCTATTTGGTCCAGGAATTGAGCTGTCAAAGTGCCAGGAATTGATTCGTGGATACATCACACTCGAGTTAAGAGGTGACACCCTGACCAAAACTAAGTAACATAATTTTATGTCTTTACTTTCTATGCTCTGACTTTGTACTTTTCAGATAGGCCTGATAACCTGTGTGAGCTTACTTCTGCTGACTCCAAAAGTCCTGAGTCTGCCGTTTGATCCCCAAGACAATACCTTCCTGTCCTGGGCTCACTCCTACGCTGCATTCCACAATCGTTCTAACTGCTGGGTCTGTGGAGCACTCCCCTCTTCATCAGTAAAAGGATTTCCATGGTGGCATCTCCACTTCAAAAAAAAAAAAAAAAAGACTTTCTCCAATTCTGTAAATACCTTTGATGTTGCCTTACACCTGTAACTGTATAACTGGATTTGTTTCTAGCCGCATGAAATCTTTTAAGTGACAAATGGCTGCTCAAACTCCTGCTACTGCTACAACTTCCTCCAACTACTACTTGGGTCCCCTGGATCAGATATCCTCAATATGAGGATTAGGAGACTATGTTGCCTCCCCAATTTAGGGACAACGCCCCTTCTCAGCTTGAAAGCAGTTACGGAACGAAAACGACGCCCCTTTTCCCTAGGCAACATAATTCTCCTAAAAGAAAAGGGGGGAAAGAAAGAGAGTCATTTCCTAGGCAGGTTGATAAGAAGTCTAGGGGTCCCCAAGGAGAGAGGAGTCTGGAATTCTCAAGGAGGAAGAAAATGAAGAAGGAAGTAAAATGTTTCCCAGGGAGTTGAATACTAGGTCAGCTTTACTGGGATGGAAAGCTCCCAAATTTTAAAGGAAACAATGGATATCAGGTGTGTCGCTGCAATGTTTGTCCTGCAACCTAAGAAACAGGATCTAGCTCTAGGAAACAGGGACTCGACGCTAACTGCAAATTGTAACCAATAGTTACATAAATCTTACCTGCCGGCCCACCAATCAAGCTCAGCCGAGTAGCCTGGTCCCCTCCTCCCCTGCACAACATGATAAATGGCTCCCAAAGCAGGTGTTCGGGGCTCCCCACCTTAGATTGGCTTGGTGGGGGCCCAGATCCGAAATTGCCAATAAACTGTTTTTCTCTGAACTCCGACTGGTGGTCTCTATTGGCAGCTAGTCTCTCACACCAGACGAAGACTGAGGACTTGGCGATTACTGGGGAGGAGTCCCCAAAGGAGTATGGCAAATGGCACGGAGACTGGCCTCTCCTGAGGCCACAGGGGTGAGTCCCTGGGGTTTGAATCGTAACTAGAGAGGAACGCAACACAACTTGAGAAGAACCAAAAGATTCTCCCCTGAAAGCGGGGAGAGGACGCTGTCCCCTGTGGCGTCCCAGGAAAAATCACCCCTTCTCATTGGACCTCAAAAGGGTCATGCACATTATTGCTGTGACCCAAGAAATTCCCCGCCCCACCATCCCCATTCGAGAGGAACATCGAGGATACCAACATGAATGAAAAGGAGCCCCGATATCCCTGCTGAGTTCCAGATAGGGTCAATTTCCTGCTCTGTTGGGAAAAGGTTCTCAGCGCTCCCCTCTCATCCCAAAACGAGACACTAGAAACAGGACTGCCGGGAGGAGCATAAGGGGTCTTGCCACCATTCCCCAAGACGCTCAAATACCTTGTTCACTCCAAATGAACCTGACTGTCCTGCACTGTGTCGACTGTCACCCCGAGGCTCGAAGACTGACACACTGGCAAGTGTGACAACCCTGGGTGTTACACCGAGGTCAAGTCACAGATCCCTGTGTCCACTCGAAGGGGAGGATTTCACAGCTGCTGCAGATGCAGAGGCAAGCGCAAGTGTATGTCTTCAGGCAAGATGAGGACTGACTTTCCTGTGGGGGCTCCATGGGAACCCCGAGATTTATGTCAGCACGGGCAAGGAAACCTCAGGTACTGGCTTCAGCACCAGACGAGTACTGACGACTCGGCAATGACTGTGGAGGAATCCCAAAAGGCGCATGGCAACTGGCAAGGTGACTGGCCTCCCCTGAGGACACAGGGGCGGGTCCATGGGCTATCCGTCGTAACTCCAGAAACCCCGCCGCAACTCGAGAAATACCAGAAGATTCTCCCTTGCAAGCCGGGTGAGGCCCTTATCCACTGCGGCATCTCTGGGGAAAATGCTCCCTCCCTCTTGGATTTCAAAGGCCTCTTTCATCTCCTTGCGGTGACCCAGGAATTTCCCTTCCACACCCGTCTCAACTCGAGAGGAACAACAAGGGATCCACTGCGACTCAACAGAGCCCTGTTTGCCCCTGTTAAGATCCAGAAGATCGTCCCTTTCCCTGCCCCTTAAGGATAGGTTCCCTGGGGTCTTCACTCAAATACCAAGAGAAGGTGCTCCCAACAGGAAAGTCGGGAGGAGCATCAGGGGTTGGGTCACCATTCCCCACGACCCACAAATGCCTAGTCCACTGCAGATGAACTTGACAGCCCTTCACAGCCTTGACTGTCACCCCGAGGCTCGACGCAGAACACTGTCAGGTGTGACAGCATTTTGGACCTCGAGGGCAAGCCACAGATACCTCTGTCCTCTCGAATGGAGCCTGACACTGCTGCTGCAGCTGGTCAGGCAAGTAGCCTGCACGTTTCAAGGCTAGATGAAGCCTGTCTCCTTTGTGGGAGCCTCAGGGGTACCCCAAGACCTAGGTCAGGACAGTCGAGGAAATCTCAGGCTCAGGCCTCAAGAAAAGTTTAATACTGAGCACAGAGACGATTGGGGCGTAATCCCCAGAGGAGCCTGGCAACTGGCACGGAGACTGGCCTTCCTGAGGCCACATGACGAGTGCCTGGGGTCCCCATCGTAACTCGAGAGGACCCCACCACAACTTGAGAAAAACCAAAAAATCCTCTCCTGCAAAAGGTTTGAGTACCTTGTCAACTGTGGCGACTTGAGGAAAATCACCCATTCTTTCTTAAAGCACAGGAGGGTCGTTTACCTTATTCCTGTGACCCATAAAGATCCCCGCCCCACCCGTCCCCACTAGAGAGGAACACCGAGTGTCCTACCAAGAATGAAAAGGAGCCCCGTTATCCCCTGCTGAGTTCCAGATGAGGGTCCATTTCCTGCTCTGTCGGGAAAGGGTTCCCAGTGCTCCAGTCACATGCCAACAGGAGACAGTTGCACCAGGACAGTTGGGGGGAGCATCAGAGTTCTTGCCACCATTCCCCAAGACCCCCAAATACCTCGTTCACTCCAGATGAACCTGACTGCCCTGTACTCCGTCGACTGTAACCCTGAGGCTGGAAGCCTGACACACTGGCACGTGTGACAGCCCTGGGTTCAAGACACAGATCCCTGTGTCCACTCGACGGTGAGTCTTACACTGCTGTTGCAGCTATGGAGGCAATTGGCAGTGCACGTCTCCAGGCGAGATGAGGCCTGACTCCCCTGAGGGGGCTCCATCGGTACCCCAAGATTTATGCCAGCATGGGCGAGGAAAGCTCAGGTACCTGCTTCAGCACCAGACGAGGCATGAGGACCCAACTATGTCTGGGGAGGAATCCCCAGAGACTCCTGGCTACTGGCACGGAGACTGGCCTCTCCTAAGGCCACAGGGGCGGCTAAATGTGCTCACCGTCTTAACTCAAGAAACCCCGTCCCAACTCGAGAAAAACCTGAAGCTTCTCCCTTGCATGCGGTGGGAAGCCCTTATCTGCTGTGGCTTCTCAATGGAAATCAACCCTTTCCTCTTGGACCTCGAAGTGCTCTTTCACACCCTTGCTCTGACCCAACGAATTCCCTGCCTCACCCCTCTCAACTCGAGAGGAACCCCAAGGGATCCTCTGCAACTCAACAGAGCCCCATTTGCCCCTGCTAAACTCCAGATGATTGTCCCTATTCCTGCTCCTTAGGAAAAGGTTTCCTGGGGCTTCCCTCTCATCTCAAGAGGAGATGCTCGCACCAGGAAAGTCAGGAGGAGCATCAGGTGTTGGACCACCATAACTTAAGACCCCCAATGCTTTGTCCACTTCAGATGAACCTGACTGCCATGCACTGTCTTGACTGTCACCCCGAGGCTCGACGCCCGACCCAATGGCACATGTGACAGCCTTGAGTAGAACATCAAGGGCAAGCCAAATATCCCTGTGTCCGCTCGACATGGGGCCTGTCACTGCTATTGCAGCTGGTCAGGCAAGTAGCCATGCAGGTGTCCTGGCGAGACCAGGACTGTCTCTTCTGTGGGGGCCTCAGGGGTTCCCCAAGACAGTGGTCAGGATGGTCGAGGAAAGCTCAGGCACTGGCCTCAGCACAAGTCCAAAACAGGGCACCATGAGACGATTGGAGAGGATCCCCAGAGGCAAATGGCAACTGGCACGGAGACTATCCTCTCCTGAGGCCACAGGGGCGAGTCCATGGGTTCCCCGTCGTAACTCGAGAAACCCCACAGCAACTCGAAAAACACCAGATGCTTCTCCTTTTGAATCGGGCTGAGGCCCTTATCTGATGCGGCATCTCGTGGGAAATCACCCCTTAATTCTTGGACCTCAAACTGCACCTTCACTCCCTTGCTATGACACAAGAAGTTCCCCACCCCATCCGTCTCAATTCGAGAGGAACCCCAAGGAACACAATGCAACTCAAGAGGAGCCCATTTTGCCCAGCTAAGCTCCAGATGATGGTCCCTTTTCCTGCTCCTTAGGGAAATGTTATCTGGGGCTTCCTTCGCAACCCAAGAGGAGATGCTCACAACATAAAAGTCGGGAGGAGCATCAGGGTTTGGGCCACCATATCCCAAGACACACAAATGCCTTGTCCACTGCAGATGAACCTGACTGCCCTGCAATGCCTTGACTGTCTCCTCGAGGCTCGACGCCCGACACAGTGGCACGTGTGACAACACTTTGGACCTCGAATGTTAGCCACGATCCCTGTGTCCGCTAGATATAGAGTCTGACTTTGCTGCTGCAGCTGGTCAGGCAAGTAGCCGTGCACGTGTCCAGGCGAGACGAGGAATATTTTCTCTTCGGGGGACTCAGTGGTACCCCAAGACCCTGGTCAGGACGGTCGAGGGAAGCTCAGGCTCTGGCCTCAGCACAAGTCAGGGACTGAGTACCCTTAGATGATTTTGGAGGATCCCAAGAGGCGCCTGTCAACTGGCATGGAAACTAGCCTCTCCTGAGGCCACAGGGGCGAGTGCCTGGTGTCCGTGTCATAACTCGAGAGGACCCCACCACAACTTGAGAGGAACCAAAAGATTCTCCCCTGCAAGCGAGGTGAGGACAATGTCCGCTGTGGCTTCTTGGGCGAAATCACACCTTATCTATTAGACCTCAAAAGTGTCGTTCACCTTCTTGCTGTGACCCAAGAAGTTCCCTGCCCTACTCGTCCTCACTCGAGTGGAACACCGTGAGTCCCGCCAAGAATGAAAATTAGGGGCATTTTCCCCTGTTGAGCTCCAGATGAGGGTCCCTTTCCTGCTCTCTTGGGAAAGAGTTCCCAGCACTCCCGTCACATTCCAACAGGAGACACTCGCACAAGGACAGTCAGGGGGAGCATCAGGGGTCTTGCCACCATTCCCCAAAACCCCCAATACCTTGTTCATTCCAGATGAACCAGACTGCCCTGCACTGCGTCGACTGTCACACCGAAACTCCACTCCTGACATACTGGAACGTGTGGAAGCCTTCGGTAGTACCTCAAGTTCAAGTCTCAGTTCCGAGTGTAGACTCGACGGGGATCCTTACACTGCTTCTGCACCTGCGGAGGCAAGCGGCAGTGTACATCTATAGGCGAGACGAGGCCTGAATCCCCCGTGGGGGCTCCATGGGAACCCCAAGATTTATGTTAGCATGGGTGAAGAAAGCTCAGGTACCGGCTTCAGCACCAGACGAGGACTGAGGACCCAGCATGACTGGGGAGGATTCCCCAAAGGCGCATTGCAACTGGCACAGAGACTGGCCTCTCCTGAGGCTAGAGGGACGGGTCCATGGTCTCCCCGTCGTAACTCTAAAAACCCCACCGCAATTCGAGAAATACCAGAAGCTTCTCCATTACAAGCGGGGTGAGGCACTTATCAACTGAGGCATCTCTAGGGAAATCACTCCTTCCTCTTGGATCTTGAAGGGATCTTTCACCCCCGTGCTATGACCCAGGAATTTCCCCGCCCTACCCGTATCAACTCGAGAGGAAGTATAAGAGATCCGCTCGACTCAACAGAGCCCTGTTTGCCCCTGCTAAGCTCCAGATGATCGTCCCCTTTACTGCCCCTTAGAAAAAGTTTCCCTGGAGCTTCGCTCGAACACCAAGAGGAGGTGCTAGCACCATAAAAGTCGGGAGGAGCATCATGGTTTCGGCCACCATTCACCAAGGCCCCCAAATGCCTTGTCCACTGCAGATGAACTTGACAGCCCCGCACTTCCTTGACTGTCACCCCAAGGCTCAACGCCCAACACCCTGGCACGTGTGACAGCACTTTGGACCTCGAGAGCAAGCCACAGATCTCTGTGTCCACTCGACATGGAGCCTGACACTGCCTCTGCAGCTGGTCAGGCAAGTCATCGTGCACGTGTCCAGGTGAAATGAAGCCTGTCTCCTCTGTCGAAGCCTCAGCGGAACCCCCAAGACCTAGGTCAGGACGGTCAAGGGAAGCTCAGGCACTGGCCTCAGCAAAAGTCGAGGACAGGGCACACAGAGATTACTGGGGAGGAAACCTCAGAGGTGACTGGCAACTGGCATGGAGACTGTCCTACCTTGAGGCCACAGGGGCGCATTTCTGGGCTCCCCGTTGTAACTTGAGAAACCACACCAAAACTCGAGAAACATCAGAAGCTTCTCCTTTGCAAGTGGGGTGAGGCCCTTATCTGATCCGGGGTCTCATGGGAAATCACCCCTTCCCTCTTGGACCTCAAAGGTCTCCTTCACTCCCTTGCTGTGACACAAGGAGTTCCCGGCCACAACCGTCGAAACCAAGAGGAACCCCAGTAGACCCAATGTGACCCAAAAGGAGACCAGTTTTCCCTGCTAAGCTCTAGATGATAGTCCCTTATTCTGCGCCTTAGTATAAGGTTTCCTGGGGCTTCTGTCGCATCCCAAAGGGAGGTGCTCCAAGTAGGAACGTTGGGAGTATCATCTGGAGTTTGGCCGCCATTCTCCAAGAACCCCAAATGCCTTGTCCACTGCAGATGAACTTGACTGCCCTGCACTGCCTTGACTGTCACCCCGAGGTTTGACGCCCGAAACACCTGCTCGTTTGACAGCAGTTTGGGCCTTGAGGGCAAGCCACATATCCCTCTGTCCATCCGACCTGGATCCTGACACTGCTGCCCCAGATGGTCAGGCAAGTAGCCGTGCACATGTCCAGGTGAGATGAGGACTGTCTCCTCTGTGGGGCCCTCAGGGGTATGCCAAGACCTACGTCAGGACGGTGGAGGAAATCAGGCTCCAGCCTCAGCAAAAGTCGAGGACTGAACACCGAGACGATTAGGGAAGGGTCCCTAGAGGTGCCTTGCAACTGGCATGGAGTCTGTCCAATCCCGAGTGCACAGGGGCAAGTTCCTGGGTTCCCTGTTGTAACTCGAGAAGACCCCGCCACATGTTGAGAAAAACCAAAAAATTCTACCCTGTAGGCGGTGTGAGGACCTCGTCTTTTGTGGCGTCTTGGGGGAAAGAACCTCTTCTCCCTTGGACCTCCAACCTGTCGTTCACCTTCCTGCTGTGACCCAAGAAGTTTCTTGCGATGCCCGGTTCACTTTAGGGGAATATTGAGGGTTCCGCCATGAATGTAAAGGAGCCCTAGTATACCTGCTGGGCTCCAGATGAGGGTCCCTTTCCTTCTCTGTCGGAAAACTGTTCCCAGCATTTCCCTCACATCCCAACAGGAGACACTGCAACCAGGACTGTCAGGAGCAGCATCAGGGGTCTTGCCACCATTCCCCAAGACCCCCAAATACCTCCTTCACTCCAGGTGAACCTGACTGCCCTATACTGTGTCGACTGTCCCGCTGAGGCTCGAAGCCTGGCACACTGGCACGTGTGACAGACCTGGGTGGAACTTCGAGGTCAAGCCACAGATTCCTGTGTCCACTCGACTGGGAGACTGTCACAGTTGCTGCAGATGCGGAGGCAGGCGCAAGTGTACATCTCCAGGCAAGACGAGGCCTGACTATCCTGTGGGGGCTCCATGGGAACCCCAAGATTTATGTCAGCATTGGCGAGGAAAGCTCAGGTACCAGGTTCAGCACCAGACGAGTACTGAGGACTTTGCGTTGACTGGGGAGGAATCGCAAAAGGCACATGGCAACTGGCAAGAAGACTGGCCTCTCCTGAGGCTACAGGTGCAGGTCCATGGTCTCCCCTTCGAAACTCTAGAAACCCCGCCGCAACTCGAGAAATACCAGAAGCTTCTCCATTGCAAGCGGGGTGAGGCACTTATCCAATGAGTCATATCTGGGGAAATCACTCCTTCCCTGTTGGATATCGAAGGGATCTTTCACCCCCTTGCTCTGACCCAGGAATTTCCCCACCCTACCCATATCAACTCGAGAGGAATGATAAGAGATCCGCTCGACTCAACAGAGCCCTGCTTGCCCCTGCTGAGCTCCAGATGATCGTCCCATTTACTGCCCCTTAGAAAAAGTTTCCCTGGAGCTTCGCATTAATACCAGGAGGAGGTGCTCCCAACAGAAATTTCGGGATGAGTATCAGGGTTTCGGCCACCATTCACCAAGACCCCCAAATGCCTTGTCCACTGCACATGAACTTGACAGCCCTTCACTGCCTTGACTGTCACCCCGAGTCTCGATGCACGACACCCTGGCACATCTGATGGCACTTTGGACCCCGAGAGCAAGCCACAGATCCCTCTGTCCGCTCAACATGGATCCTGACACTGCTGCTGCAGCTGGTCAAGTAAGTCGCCGTGCACATATCCAGGTGAGACGAAGCCTGTCTCCTCTGTCGGAGCCTCAGCGGAACCCACAAGACCTATGTCAGGATGGTCGAGGGAAGCTCAGGCACTAGCCTCAGCACAAGTCGAGGACAGGGCACACTGAGGGCACAATTGGGGAGGAATCCTCAGAGGTGACTGGCAACTGGCACGGAGACTGTCCTCTCCTGAGGCCACAGGGGCCCGTCCCTGTGCTCTGCATCGTACCTCGAGAAACCTCACCACAACTCGAGAAACACCAGAAGCTTTTCATTTGCAAGTGGTGTGAGGCCCTTAACTGATCCGACGTCTCGTGGAAAATCACACCTTCCCTCTTGGACCTCGAAGGGCTCCTTCACTCCCTGGCTGTGACAGAAGGAGTCACCTGCCACAAACATCGCACCCAAGAGGAATGCCAGTGGACCCCATGGGACTCAAGAGGAGCCCAGTTTGCCCCTGCTAAGCTCTAGATAATAGTCCTTTTTCTTGCTCCTTAGTATAACGTGTCCTGGGACTCCCTTCGCATGCCAAAAGGAGATGCTCACAGTAGGAACGTCGGGAGGAGCATATGGGTTTCGGCCACCATTCTCCAGGACACCCAAATGCCTTGTCCACTGCAGATGAACCTGTCTGCCCTGCACTGTCTTGACTGTCACCCCGAGGCTCAACGGCAAAAACACCTACACATGTGACAGCACTTTGGGCCTCGAGGGCAAGTCACAGATCCCTGTGTCCATTCGACAGGGAGCTTGACACTGCTGCTGCAGGTTGTCAGGCAAGTAGCCGTGCACTTGTCCAGGCGAGTCGAGGCCTGTCTCCTCTGTGAGGCACTAAGGGTTAATCCAAGACCTATGTCAGGACGGTCGAGAAAAGCTCAGGCTCCGCCCTCAGCAAAGCTCGGTGCTCCGCCCTGAGCACTGAGACGACTATGGAAGAATCCCCATAGGTGTCTGGCAACTGGAACGGAATTTGTCCAATCTTGAGTGCACAGAGGCGAGTCCCTGGGTTCCCTGCTGTAACTCGAGAGGACCCCTCCACAACTTGAGAAACACCAAAAGATTTTCCCATGCAAGTGGGGTGAGGACCTCGTCTGCTGTGGCATCTCGGGGGAAAGAACCTCTTCTCTCTTGGATCTCCAAAGTGTCGTTCACCTTTTAGCTGTGACCCAAGAAGTTTCTCGCACTGCCTGTCCTCACTCGAGGTGAACACCGAGGGTCCCGCCATGAATGTAAAGGAGCCCCAGTATCCCTGCTGAGCTCCAAATGAGGGGCCCTTTCCTGCTTTGTCGGGAAAGGGTTCCCAGCACTTCCCTCACATTCCAAGAGGGGACACTCGAACCAGGGCTGTTGAGAGCAGCATCCAGGGTTTTGCCACCATTCCCCAAGACACCCAAATACCTCGTTCACTCCAGATGAACTTGAATGGCCTGCACTTGGTCGACTGTCACACCGAGGCTCGAGGCCCGACACATTGGCATGTGTGACAGCACTTTGGACCTCCAATGCTAGCCACGATCCCTGTGTCCGCTAGACAGAGTCTGACATTGCTGCTGCAGCTGGTCAGGCAAGTAGCCGTGCACGTGTCCAGGCGAGATGAGGCCTATTTTCTCTTTGGGGGACTCAGTGGTACCCAAAGACCTCAGTCAGGATGGTCAAGGGATGTTCAGGCTCTGGCCTCAGCACAAGTCGGGGACAAGTACCCTTAGACGATTGGGGAGGATCCCTAGAGGCGCCTGTCAAATCGCATGGAAACTAGCCTCTCCTGAGGCCACAGGGGCTAGTACCTGGAGTCCGCCTCGTAACTCGAGAGGACCCTGACACAACTTGAGAAAAACCAAAAGATTCTCCCCTGCAAGCGGGGTGAGGACAATGTCCACTGTGGCTTCTCGGGTGAAATCACACCTTATCTATTAGACCTCAAAAGTGTCGTTCACCTTCTTGCTGTGACCCAAGAAGTTCCCTGCCCCACTCGTCCCCACTTGAGTGGAACACCGTGAGTCCCACCAAGAATGAAAATTAGGGGCATTTTCCCCTACTGAGCTCCAGATGAGGGTCCCTTTCCTGCTCTCTCAGGAAAGGGTTCCCAGCACTCCCGTCACATTCCAACAGGAGACACTCGCACAAGGACAGTCAGGGGGAGCATCAGGGGTCTTGCCACCATTCCCCAAAACCCCCAATACCTTGTTCATTCCAGATGAACCTGACTGCCCTGCACTTCGTCGACTGTCACACCGAGGCTCCACGCCTGACACACTGGAATGTGTGGAAGCTTTCGGTAGTACCTCGAGGTCAATTCTCAGTTCCGAGTGTACACTCGACGGGGATCCTTACACTGCTGCTGCACCTGCGGAGGCAAGCGGCCATGTACATCTATAGGTGAGATGAGGCCTGGATTCCCCGTGGGGGCTCCATGGGAACCCCAAGATTTATGTCAGCATAGGCGAGGAAAGCTCAGGTACCGGCTTCAGCACCAGACGAGGACTGAGGACCCGGCATGACTGGGGAGGATTTCCCAAAGGCACATTGCACCTGGCACGGAGACTGGCCTCTCCTGAGGCCACAGGGGCTGGTCCATGTGCTCCCTGTCATAACTCGAGAAACCCGCCAAAACTCGAGGAAAATTGTAAGCTTCTCCCTTGCAAGTGGGGAGAGGCCCTTATCCGACGCAACGTCTCGGGGGAAATCACCCCTTCCCTCATGGAACTCGAAGGACTTTTTCACCCCCTTGCAGTGACACAAGAAGTTCCCCACCCCACCTGTCTCAACACCACAGGAACCCCAAGGACCCGCTGTGACTCAAGAGGAGCCCCATTTGCCCCTGCTAAGCTCCAGATGATGGTCCCTTTTTTGCTCCTTAAGGAAAGGTTTCCCGTGGCTTCCTTCTCATCCCAATAAGAGTTGCTCGCACCATGAAATTAGGGAGGAGCATCAGGGGTTGGGACACAATTCCCCAAGACCAGCAAATGCCTAGTCCATTTGAGATTGACCTGACAGCCCTGTAATGCCTGGACTGTCACCCCCAGGCTCGATTTTCAACACACTGGCACGTGTGACAGCCCTGGGTACTACCTCAAAGGCAAGCCACAGATCTCTGTTTCCGTTCGACATGGAGCCTATCACTGCTAGTGCAGCTGCTCAGGCAAGTAGCCGTGCACGTGTCCAGGTGAGTCGAGGCTTCTCTCCTTTGTAGGGCCCTCAGGGTAGCCCAAGACCTAGGTCAGGACGGTCGAGGAAAGATCCAGCACCGTCCGAGCACAAGTCGAGGAATGAGCATGCTGAGACGATTGGGGAGGTATCCCCAGTGGCGCCTGCTAACTGGAACAGAAACTGGTCTCTCCAGAGGCCACAGGGTCGGCTCCATGGGCTGTCCGTTGTAACTCGAGAACCCCATTGCAACTCGAGAAAAAACCAGAATCTTCACGGTTGCAAGCATGTTGAGGCCCTTATCTGCTGTGGCGTCTTGGGAAAATCACCCCTTCCCTCTTAGACCTCGAAGGGCTCCTACATCCCCTTGCTGTGACACACGGAGTTCCCCGCCCCTACCGTCTCAACTCAAGAGGAACCCCAAGCGAATGGCTGCAACACAAAAGGAGGCCCTTTTGCCCCTGCTAAACTCCAGATAATGGTCCCTTTCCTACTCTGTCGGGATAGGGTTACCAGCGCTCCCCTCATATCCCAACGGGAAACACTGCCACCAGTACAGCACTTTGGACCTCGAGAGCCAGCCACAAATCCCTCTCTCCACTCAACATGGAGCCTGACACTGTGGCTGCAGTTGGTCAGGCAAGCAGCGGTGCACATGTTCAGGTGAGATGAAGCCTGGCTCCTATGTGGGAGCGTTAGGGGAGCCCCCAAGACCTAGGTCAGGATGATCAAAGGAAGCTCAGGCACTGGCCTCGCACAAGTCAAGACTCGGCACCCAGAGACAATTGGGGAGGAATCCCCAGAGGTGACTGGCAACTGGCCCGGAGACTGTCCTCTCCTGTGGCCACCAGGGCGTGTTCTGAGCTCCCTGTCATAACTCGAGAAACCCTGTGCAACTAGAGAAACACCAGAAGCTTCTCCCTTGCAAGTGGGTTGAGACCCTTATCTGATCTGCAGTCTCGTGAGAAATCACCCCTTCCCTCTTAAACTTCGAAGGGCTCCTTCACTCCCTTGTTGTGACACAAGGAGTTCCCGGCCAAAACCGTAGCACCAAAGAGGAAACACAGTGGACCCCCTGCATCTCAAAAGGAGCCCAGTTTGACCCTGCTAAGCTTTATATGATAGTCCCTTTTCCAGGTCATTAGTACAAGGTGTCCTGGGGCTTCCGTCGGACCCCAAAAGGATGCAGTCGCAGGAGGAATTCGGGAGGAGCATCTGGGGTTCGGCCGACCCTCTCCAAGATTCCCAAATGCCTTGTCCACTGAGTTGAATCTGTCAGCCCTGCACTGCCATGAGTGTCACACCGATGCTCCACTACCGAAACACCTGCACGTGTGACAGCACTCTCGGCCTCGAATGCAAGCCACAGATCACTGTGTCCGCTCGACATGGAGCCTGACACTGCTGCTGCAGCTGGTCAGGCAAGTAGCCGTGCACGTGTCCAGGCGAGAGAAGCCTGTCTCCTCTGTGGTGCCCTCAGCAGTACACCAAGACCTAGATCAGGACGGTCGAGGAAAGCTCAGGCTACGGCCTCAGCAAAAGTCGAGGACTGAGAACAGAGACGATTAGGGAAGAATCCCCAGAGGCACTGGACAACTGGCACGGAGACTGTTCAATCCTGAGTGAACAGGGGCGAGTCCCTGGGTTCCACGTTGTAACTCGAGAGGACCCCGCCACAACTTGAGAAAAACCAAAAGATTCTACCCTGCAAGCGGTGCTGAGGACCTCATCTGCTGTGGCGTCTCGGGGGAAAGAACCTCTTCTCTCTTGAACCTCCAAAGTGTCGTTCACCCTTCTTGCTGTGCCCCAAGAAGTTCCTCATTCCACCCGTCATCCCTCGAGGGGAACACCGAGGGTCGCGCTATGAATGTAAATGAGCCCCAGTATCCCTGCTGAGCTACAGATGAGGGTCCTTTTCCTGCTCTGTCGGGAAAGGGTTCCCAGCACTTCCCTCACATCCCAACAGGAGACACTCGAACCAAGACTGTATGGAGCATCATCAGGGTTCTTGCCACCATTCCCCGAGACCCCCAAATTCCTCGTTCACTTAGATGAACCGGACTGCCATGCACTGGGTCGACTGTCAACCCGAGGCTCGAAGCCTGACACTCTTTCACATGTGACAGACCTGGGTGGTACCTCGAGGGCAAGTCACAGATCCCTGTGTCCACTCGACGGGGAACTTTTCACAGGTGCTGCAGCTGCAGAGGCAAGTGCAAGTGTACATCTCTAGGCAAGACGAGGCCTGACTTTCTTGTGGGGGCTCCATGGGATCCCCAAGATTTATATCAGCATTGGCGAGGAAAGCGCAGGTACAAGGTTCAGCACCAGATGAGGACTGAGGACTCTGCGTTGAATGTGGAGGAATCCTGAAAGGCACATGGCAACTGGAAAGAAGACTGGCCTCTCCTGAGGCCACAGGGACGGGTCCATGGTCTCTCCGTCGTAACTCTAAAAACCCCACCACACTCGAGAAATACTAGAAGCTTCTCTATTGCAAGCGGAGTGAGGCACATATCCGCTGAGGCATCTCTGGCGAAATCACTCCTTCCCTCTTGGATCTAGAAGCGATCTTTCACTCCCTTACTGTGACCCAGGGATTTCCCTGCTCTACCTGTATCAACTCGAGAGGAACAATAAGAGATCCACTCGACTCAACAGAGCCCTGTTTGCCCCTGCTAAGCTTCAGATGATCATCCCGTTTACTGCCCCTTAGAAAAGTTTCCCTGAAGCTTCCCTCGAATACCAAGAGGAGGTGTTCGCACCAAAAAAGTCGGGAGGAGCATCAGGGTTTCGGCAACCATTCAAAACTACCCCCAAATGCCTTGTCCACTGCAGATGAACTTGACAGCCTCGCACTGCCTTGACTGTCACCCCGAGGCTCAACGCACGACACCCTGGCACGTGTGACAGCACTTTGGACCTTGATAGCAAGCCACAGATTGCTCAGTCCGCTCGACATGGAGCCTTACACTGCCTCTGCAGCGGGTCAGGCAAGTCGCTGTGCACGTGTCCAGGTGAGATGAAGCCTGTCTCCTCTGTCGGAGCCTCAGAGGAACCCCAAGACCTAGGTCAGGATGGTCGAGTGAAGCTCAGGCACTGGCCTCAGCAAAAGTCGAAAACAGGGCACACTGAGACGATTGGGGAGGAATCCTCAGAGGTGACTGGCAACTGGCACGGAGATTGTCCTCTCCTGAGACCACAGGGGCGCGTCCCTGGGCTCCCCGTCATAACTCGAGAAACCATGCCACAACTCGAGAAACACCAGAAGCTTCTTTGCAAGTGGGTTGAGGCCCTTATCTGATCCTGCGTCTCGTGGGAAATCATCCCTTCCTTCTTGGATCTCGAAGGTCTCCTTCACTTCCTTGCTGTGACACAAGGAGTCCCCGGCCACAACCGTCGCACCCAAGAGGAACCCCAGTGGACCTGCTGCGAACCAATAGGAGCCCAGTTTGCACCTGCTAAGCTCTAGATAATAGTCCCTTATCCTGCGCCTTAGTATAAGGTGTCCTGCGGCTTCTGTCGCATCCAAAAGGGAGGTGCTCATAATAGGAACGTTGGGTGTATCATCTGGGGTTTGGCCGCCATTCTCCAAGAACCCCACATGCCTTGTCCATTGCAGATTAACTTGTCTGCCCTGCATTGCCTTGACTGTCACCCCCAGGTTCGACGCCCGAAACACCTGCACGTTTGACAGCACTTTGGGCCTCGAGGGCAAGCCACAGATCCCTGTGTCCATTCGATCTGGAGCCTGACACTGCTGCTCCAGCTGGTCAGGCAAGTAGCCGTGCACGTGTCCAGGCGAGACGAGGCCTGTGCCCTCTGTGGGGCCCTCAGGGGTACACCAAGACCTAGGTCAGGATGGTCGAGGAAATCTCAGGCTCCGGCCTCAGCAAAAGTTGAGGACTGAGCACCGAGAACATTAGGGAAGAATCCCCAGAGACGCCTGGCAACTGACATGGAGACTGTCCAATCCCGAGTGCACAGGGGCGAGTCCCTGGGTTACCAGTTGTAACTCGAGAGGACCCCACCACATCTTGAGAAAAACCAAAAATTCTCCCTTGCAAGTGGTGTGAGGACCTCGTCTGCTGTGGCATCTCAGGGGAAAGAACCTCTTCTCTCTTGGACCTCCAAGCTGTCGTTCACCTTCTTGCTGTGCCCCAAGAAGTTCCACATTCCACCCGTCATCCCTCGAGGGGAACACCGAGGGTCCCGCCATGAATGTAAATGAGCCCCAGTATCCCTGCTGAGCTCCAGATGTGGGTCCCTTTCCTGCTCTGTCGCGAAAGGTTTCCCAGCACTTCCCTCATATCCAACAGGAGACACTCGAAGAAAGAATGTCTAGAGCAGCATCAGGGGTCTTGCCACCATTCCCCAAGACCCCCAAATTCCTTGTTCACTCCAGATGAACCAGACTGCCATGCACTGGGTCGACTGTCACCCCGAGGCTCGAAGCCTGACACATTGGCACGTGTGACAGACCTGGGTGGTACCTCGAGGTCAAGTCACAGATCCCTGTGTCCACTCGACGGGAAACCTTTCACAGCTGCTGCAGCTGCAGAGGCAAGAGCAAGTGTACATCTCCAGGCAAGACGAGGCCTGACTTTCCTGTGGGGGCTCCATGGGATCCCCAAGATTTATGTCAGCATTGATGAGGAAAGCTCAGGTACCAGGTTCAGCACCAGATGTTTACTGAGGACTCTGCATTGACTGTGGAGGAATCCCGAAAGGCACATGGCAACTGGCAAGAAGACTGGCCTCTCCTGAGGCCACAGGGGCGGGTCCATGGTCTCCCCGTCGTAACTCCTGAAACCCCGCCGCAACTCCAGAAATACCAGAAGTTTCTCCATTGCAATCGGGGTGAGGCACTTATCCAATGAGGCATCTCTGGGGAAATCACTCCTTCCCTCTTGGATCTCGAAGGAATCTTTCACCCCCTTGCTGTGACCCAGGAGTTTCCCCGCCCTAACCGTATCAACTCGAGAGGAACAATAAGAGATCCGCGCGGCTCAACGGAGCCCTGTTTGCCCCTGCTAAGCTCCAGATGATCGTCCCCTTCCTGCCACTTAGGGAATGGTTCCTTGGAGCTTCGCTCGGATACCAAGAGGAGGTGCTCACAACAGGACAGTCGGGAGGAGCATCATGGTTTCGGCTACCATTCACCAAGACCCCCAAATGCCTTGTCCACTGCAGATGAACTTGACAACCCCACACTTCCTTGACTGTCACCCTAAGGCTCGACACACGACACCCTGGCATGTGGAACAGCACTTTGGACCTCGAGAGCAAGCCAGATATCCCTCTGTCCTCTCAACATGGAGCCTGCTGCAGCTGGTCAGGCAAGTAGCTGTGCACGTGTCCAGGTGACAGGAAAACTGTCTCCTATGTGGGAGCCTCAGGGGAATCCTCAAGATCTAGGTCAGGACGGTCGAGGGAAGCTCAGGCACTGGCCTCAGCACAAGTCGAGGACCGGGCCCCCAGAGACGATTGGAGAAGAATCCCCAAAGGTGACTGGCAACTGGCACGGAGACTGTCCTTTCTGGAGGCACAAGAGGTGCCTCCCTTTGCTCCCCATCCTAACTCGAAAAACACCGCCGAAACTCGAGAAACACCAGAAGCTTCTCCCTTGCAAGTGGGGTGAGGCCCTTGTCTGCTGTGACATCTCAGGGGAAATCACCCCTTCCCTCTTGTACCTCAAGGGGCTCCTTCACCCTTTTGCTGTGACCCAAAAAGTTCCCAGCCCCACACTTTGGAGAGCGGGAGGCTTCTCTGCCCCTATATACCTAAACAAGACTTGTGTGCATAGATGGATGGGAAGCCCCTGTCCTCTTTCCAGGTGGAGACCCTGGACGGAGTCCCGTGTTGCGAGTGGGCTTTCACAGGCACAGCCCATGCCCCAGACCCCCAGGTTCATGTCAGGGTGGGTGGGCAATTCGGGGGCTTTGGTTTGTGGCCCTTCGATGCAGTGGGGAGTAGAATCCACCCTGGGCTCATGGGCTCTCATCAGTGCCAAAAGTACTAACTGCCCGGGAACTCCCCTAGGTCCCTTTGATGTGGCTGCCCACGCCCCGTTTCCCAACCTTCCTTACCTTCCAATCCGCTCTGGAATTTCCCACCTTTTCACATGCCACAGGTCCCTTGTCCTCAATAGGCCCGATGTCTTTGGAAATGAAAGTCTCATCTCTCGATCTCCCCTCAGTGGATCCCTGGGTCCTGCACCTGTAGCACCCACTGCTGTAGGGAAAGGACTTGGAATTGGAATCTGGTTGTAATGAGAAGCCAGTGCTAGAGCTGTGAGAGAAGAGTAGGTTACCCATCGCCAGCATTTTGATGCCTGTATTCGGGGTCAGAAAGCTTCCCAGAGAATCACAAAGAATACCCAGCATAGGATTCACTCTGACTGCCACGTGAAAGATGGGTGGTGTGAGACCAACCTTTGTTCCAGGCCCAGACCCAGCTCTGGGGTCTCCTTCCTGTGTAGCTCAGCACCCCTCCCCACATACTCACATGCACAGCCCCAGCCTCCTCAACTCTGTGCTCTGCCATGCTGGGCTGCAGGTCCTCCTGCTGATTCAGAGGCAGGGGTTCTTGGGGCTCATGGTCAGAGCCGGGTGTGCTAAGCTCCATTGCAGCTTGAGACTGTGCCCCAGGGTGTGTCCTGGGTGGTGTTTGTGAAGCTGGCCTTTCCACTTCCTCTTCATTCCCAGTTGGGCTGATTCCTCCATGGGCACGTTCATTTGGAGCCTGCCCTGGGCCTCACGGGCAGGGGACTGGAGATCAGACGCCTCCCTGGGGAGGTGAATCGGGTGCCCCCCTCATTGGCCACATCAACTGGGAAGTGCTGAAATGACACTGACCATCAGTCAGCCCTGCCTGAAGTCTACTGAGCTGGGCCTCACCAGTATGGCAGCTGCTTCTGCCCCCTCGAAATTCTGCTACCAGTAGAAACATGTGCCTGCTCAGGAACCCACCCTGGATGAAGCAGAAGCCCCTGAGGGCGTGGGGTTTTCCTGGGCAGCTGGTGCTACCTGGACTTTCCCCATGCCACCTACTTTGCTCTCCCCTTGGCTGTGGACACACCCAGCCCACAGACTTCTGAGCCACACCCGCAGGGGCTTGCTTGAAGCAGAGATACCCCAGGAAAACCCCATCCACACACACAGGGAAAGCACTCATGTTTAACCTGGTGGGATGCGAGAGGGGGCCTGGCCCAGGTTGGAGCTCCCGTGTTACCTTTCTGTTCCTTTAGGCAAAGGGCCAGAGTCCTCTTGGGGGGTCCTGAGGCAACAGCAAGTTCTTTCCCACACACTCTGCCTGTGAGCTCTCCCGAAGCCCCTGTTTCTGGGAAGGGGCAAACAGCAAAGAAACCTGGCTTCCCGTGAACTGGCTGGGGGCTCCTCTCAGCTGTGAGGCCTGGGGATCTGATTTTCGTGTTCTGTTGGGTTCTGTTGCCAGGAAGTGAAGTCATTTCCCGGTTTCCCTGCGGAGGTCCCTTACACAAAGCTCCCCAAGAGAATCTCTGGGTTTCTGTCTGTTCACGCAACCCCTTAGACCATGTGCAGGCACAGTGTCACCCAGAGCGCTCACCCCACAGTTTTGACAGGCCTGTGTGCCGCCTGGACCTGATCTCTGAGGCACAGCTCTTTCAGACAGGCTCTTCTCATCTGTGGTGTGGCCCTTGACAAGCCATATGCCTCTCAGGGATTCCATAGTCTCTCCATTTGCAGAGTTGGTTCAATCTCTCATCTACTGCCTTGGTCTGTCAGCCTACTACACCTACATGCCTTTCAACCTGGGGCGGGTATCACAGGGAGCTTGTTCCCTGGGACTTCCCAAAGGCAAGATTCAATACATGGCTGACCTAGCATAGAATGTGGCAGAAGCAGGCCTGGATGGGCTCTGGGTCCTCAAAAATCACTCCCCTTCCTGCCTATTTTGAGACAAGCCCCCCCTTCCCCCAAAGGAGGAATGAAAGTAAGACTAGAAGGTCACCTTCTCTTATTTAAAAGAAAACCTAACTTTCTGGTCCTCTTTTTTCCATTGAGATTTTTGTTCAAGTGCCCCATCTCGGCTTTTATGAGTGGCTGCGCCTATAACTGCTCGCTGCTTTCTATTACTCTCATAAGCTTGGGTCATGTTCCCACTTCTTCAGTGGATGCGCACTGTCGTTGATTCTAACTTACAGATAGATTTATGAAAAGGTCTGTGAAATCTACTAATTTCCTCTGTCTTGTTCAGTGTCTCTCTCTAGAAATGCTTTTCTTTTTCATTCGAAATTCAGTCTTTGTCTTCCTTTTTCTCTTTCTCTCTGTGTCTCCTGTGGATGGATGGATGCATCTGAATTCACATGGATATTATGAGCTTAGGGTTAGGTTTTAGGAATAGATTAGAGTGAGATCAAGTGTTTAGGTTGGAGTTGGTGTTGGGGGATGGGGCAAGGATGGTGTGTTTTTTCTTGGAGACTTTAGTGTTGTTTGTTTGTAGTCTATTTTACATAGGAACCGCTCATCAGATACATCACTTGCAAGTCATCTCTTATGTTTAGTTTCCTATCTTTTTGATTTGTAAAATCTTGATTCCCTGGTGGCTCAGATGGCAAAGTGTCTTCCCGCAATGTGAGACCCTGGTTTGATCCCTGGGAAGGGAAGTTCCCTGGAGAAGGAAATGGCAACCCACTCCAGTCCTCTAGCTGAGAAAATTCCATGGATGGAGGAGTCTGGTGGGATAGAGTCCATGTAGTCACAAAGAGTTAGACACGACGGAGCCACTTGACTTTACTTGTGGTTAGCACACAGATTTGTAGTTTTGACACCACTTAAAGTTGTGTTGGGTGCAGAAGGACCAAGAACTCCATGTTCAAGGTCAGGAGGGGCGGCCCTGATGAGATATCCCTCGTCCAAGGAAAGCATCATTGGCTGTACTTTGCTGGAGCAACCCTGAAGAGATACCCCACAACCAAGGTAAGAGAACCCGAAGTAAGGTGGCATCAGATGGCAGACACACTGACAACTAGCCAATCTGATCACATGGACCACAGTTTTGTCTAACTCGATGAAACTAGGCCATGCATGAGGGGGTCACCCAAGGCGGACGGTCATGATGGAGAGGGCTGACAGAATGTGGTCCACTGGAGAAGGGAATGGCAAACCACTTCAGTATTCTTGTGTTTAGAATCACGTGAACAGTATAAGAAGGCAACATGAGAGGGTACTGAAAGAGGAACTCGCAGGTCAGTTATTGCCCAATATGCTATTGGAGATCAGTGTGGAAATAACTCCAGAAAAACTGAAGTGATGGAACAAAAGAAAACCCAATACCCCGTTGTGGATGTGACTGGTGAAACAAGCAAGGTCCCATGGTGTAAAGAGCAATATTGCATAGGAACCTGGAATGTTAGGTTCAGGAATCAAGGTAAAGTGGAAGTGGTTAAAAATGGGATGGCAAGAGTAAACATAGACATTCTAGGAATCAGCGAACTACAATGGACTGGTATCAGGGCCCAGCCCCGGTGGATCTAGGGTGATTCGAACCTGGGAACGGAGTCAGCGTCCTTGGAAAAATACATATATAATTACAGATATTTAGAGAGATTAGAAACGGATCGTGTAGTAGAAAAATTAGTGGAGAAAAAGTCGCTGAATAACTTGGTTTATGTGGAATAGCATCCATGCTCCAGATGGGAATTCAGTCAGAAAAACGAGGAGCAGAAAAGAACGCCATGAGGGAATCAGTCTTTCCGGAAACTGATCTGATTTCTTTAATTTTGGGTTTGCTTATATACCTTTTGTTACACATAGGGATGAATACAGAGTCACGCGTGGGTCAGTAGTCCTGACCTTATTAAAATCAGTTGCTTCACATAAAAAAGGTCTTAGGGGTTTTACATCATCTTCAAGCCATGTCTGCCTGCTGACATTTACAAACCTTTCTTTCTGATAACCAAGAAACTTATTTTTTGCAAGGGTGATTTTCTTAACCCAGGCATCACCCTCCAAATAAAGTTGTATACCTATAGGGTGAGGGTGTAGTGAGTTACAATCAAGATAGGAATTTTTTTAAGCCAAGGTTAACGTGATTAATCTTAAAGCTTAATTCTTATTTCTCCTATATACTTATCCCTCCTATATGCTTAAAGGTTAATGCTCATTTTCCTATATGCTAATTATATTCATTATAAGGACAGGGAATATGGAGATTTAGCAGCAAACAGCAGCCCAACAAACAATAATCCTTTCACCAATGTTCCTGTTAAGATCTACTTAGTCTTAAAATAGTGATAAAGTTACATTTTCATATACCAAGGAGAGAGTGATTTATAACAAAATACAGTGATCTATTACAAAAGAGAAAGTCAATTTACTCAAGAAGTCTAGTATTGCTAACCTTAAAAATTACTATATGCCATCTTCTATATTCCAAATACATTGATTAATATATTCCCAGGTGCATAGGGATACGGAGGTCTGGCAACAATCATTGACACAACAAGAAGAAAAAGCCCTATTAAAATTAAGACTCTCAAAATAATCCAAAGCCCTCTTTGCTGTTTATGGTTGAGAGGTAGTAAATAATCATGTTTCATCAGAGAGGTTTAACCTGAGAGCTCTTATGCCATCTAGGGCATGGAATTAGCAGCAACTATTCACACAACAGATGAAAAAACGCTTCACCAATATAATTCACAACCAACCCACTGTACAAATAATTTCTAACTTCCCATAAGAATTTGCCTTTAGGAAGTCTAAAACATCATGTGCCTCTCAAAGCTGGGACTGACCCACCCGAACCCACTCAAGAGGAATACCGAGGGTCATGTCTCAACTCAAGAGGAGCCTCCTTTTCCTCTTCTCAGCTCCAGATGAGGATCCCTTTCCCCGCTCCATCAGGAAAGGATGCCTGGCGCTCCTCTCTCATCCCAAGAGGTGGTGCAAACAGCAAGAGATTCGGAAGGACTCCAGGGATCGAGCCCCCATTCCCCAAGACCCCCAAATGTCCCAGTCCACTCCAGATGAACCTGGTTGCCCTGCACTACCTCGAGTGTCCCCCGGAGGTTCGACTCACACAATGCTGGTACGTGTGACAGACCTGTGGCACATCGAGGGAAAGCAACAGATCTCTGTGTATGCTCGTAATCAAATCCTGACACTGCTGCTGCAGCTTGGGAGGAAAGCGTTTGTGCACATCTCCACGCGAGACAAAACCTGACTCCACTGTGGAGGCTCCAGGGGAACCCCAAGACCCATGTCAGCATGGGCGAGGAAAGCTAAGGCTCTGGCCTCAACACCAGATGAGGACTGAGGACCTGGCTCCGACTGACAAGAAATCCCCAGAGGCCCCTCGCAAGTGGCAAAACAACTGGCCTCTCTTGACGCCACAAAAGCGGTTCCCTCAGGTCCTCCTCATAACTCGAGAGGACCCAGCCACAACTCGAGAAAAACCAGGGGCTTCTCCCTTGCAGGTGGGCTGAGGATCTTGTCCAGTGTGGCGTCTTGAGGGAAATCACCCCTTCCCTCTTGAACCTCGAAAGAGTCCTTCACACCCTTGCTGCGACCCACAAAGTTCTCCGTTCCACCCATCCACACTCGAGAGGAAGAAGGAGGGTACCGCCACGACTCAAGAGGAGCCCAGTTTTCCCTGCTCAGCTCCAGATGAGGGTACCTTTCCCTGCTCCACCGGGAAAAGATTCTCGGCACTCCCGTCGCTTCCCAAGAGGAGAGGCTCTGCACAGGAGTGTATAAAGGAATTCCAGGGGTCGTGCTACTATTCCCCAAGAACCCCAAATATCTCAGTCCACTCCAGATGAATCTACTTGCCCTGCACTGCCATGACTGTCACCAGGAGGACTGACTCACGCCATGCTGCAAGTGTGACAGCTCTATGGCACTTCAAGGGATAGTCACAGATCCATGTGTCCTCTCGATGGGAAGACGGACACTGCTGCTGCACCTCAGGAGGAAAGCAGCCGTGCACGTCACCAGGTGACAGGAGTCCTGACACCCCTGTGGAGGCTCCAGGAGAACCCAAAGACCCATGTTAGCACGGGCCACGAAAGGTAAGGCTCCAACCTCAGCTGCAGATGAGGACTGAGGACCCTGCACCGAGTGGGGATAAATCAGGACAGGCCCCTCACAACTCACACGGAGACTGGCCTCTCCTGAGGCCACAGGTGCAGGTCCCTGAGGTCCACGTCGTAACTCAAGAGGACCTCTCCGAAACTTGAGAAAAAAAAAAAAAAAGGAGCTTCTACCCTGCAGGCGGGCTGAGGCCCTTGTCTGCTGCAGCGTCTCAGGGGAAATCACCCCTTTCCTATTGAACCTCGAAAATGTCCTGCACACCCTTGCTGCGACCTACGAAATTCCCCGACCCACAAGTATCCTTCAGGAAGAACACCGGGGGTTTTGCCGTGATTAAAGAGGTGCCCCGTTTTCCACTGCTAAGCTCCATATGAGGGTCCCTTTCCATGCCCTGTCGGAAAAGGATTCCCGGCACTCCCCTCGCATCCCAAGAGGAGGTGCTCTTCCCAGAATAGTCAGGAGGAGTTCCAGGGGTCGTGGCACAATTCCCCAAGATCCCCAAATGATTCAGTCCACTCCACATGAACTTGATTGTCCTGAGCTGCCTCGACTCAGACCGAGGATCTATTCACGGCATGCTGGCACGTGTGACAGCCCAGTGGCACCTCGAGGGAAAGCCTAAATTCCCTGTGTCCGCTCAAATGGGAAACCTGAAACTGCTGCTGCAGCTCGGGATGAAAAGAGCCATGCATGTTTCCTCACGACATGAGACCTGACTCCCCTGTGGAGGCTCCAGGGGAACTCCAAGACCCATGGCACCATGGATGATGACAGCTCAGGCTTCAGCCTCAGCTCCATACGAGGACTGAGGACCCAGCACCGATTGGGAAGGAATTTCCAGAGGACCCTGGCAACTCGCTCGGAGACTGGCCTCTGCTGAGGCCACAGGGTAGGTCCCTAAGGTTCACAAAGTAACTTGAGAGGACCACACCACAACTCGAGAAAATCTAGGAGCTTCTCCCCTGCAGGCAGGGCGAGGTCCTTGTATGCTGCGGCTTCTCAGGGAAAATCGTCTCTTCCCTCTTGAACCTCAAAAATGTCCTTCACATCTTTTATTCGACCCATGAAGTTTTCCGATCCAAACGTACTCCTCGAGAGGAACACCGAGGGTTCTGCCGTGATTATCCCCTGCTCAGCTTCAGATGACGGTCTCTTTCCCTGCTACATCTGGAAATAATTCCTGGCACTCCCCTAGCAAACTAAGAGGAGGTGCTCTCCATAGGACAGGCAGGAGGAACTCCAGGTGTCGTGCCACAATTCCCCAAGACACCCAAATGTCTAGTCAATTCCAGATGCACCTGACTGCCTTCACTGCCTCGACTGTCACCCCGAGGATTGACTCAGGCCATGCTGGAGCGTGTGACAGTCCTGCGGCACCTCAATTGAAAGCAAAAAATCCCTGTGTTCGCTCAAATGGAAAGCCTGATACTGCTGCTGCAGTTCGGGGGGAAGCGGCCGTGCACCTCTCCAAGAGAGACGAGACCTGATTCCCCATTGGAGGCTTCAGGGGAACCCCAAAACCCATGATAGCAAGGGCAAGGAAAGCTCAGCCTCCTGCCTCAAATCCAGACGAAGACAGACGACCCGGCATCGACTACAGAGGAATCCCCAGAGTCCACTAGCAACTCGTACAGAGACTGGCCTCTCCTGAGGCCACAGGGGCGGGTCTCTGAGGTCCCTGTCGTTACTCGAGAGGACCCCACCACAACTCGAATAAAAACATGAGCTTCTCTCTTACAGGCAGGGTGAGGCCCTTGTCTGTTGTGGCATCTCGGGGGAAATCACCCCTTCATTCTTGAACTTGGAAAGGGTCCTTCACACTCTTGCTGCGACCCACAAAGTTCCCCGATCCACCTGTCCACACTCGAGAGGTAAAAGGAGGGTAATGTCGCGACTCATGAGGAGCCCCGTTTTCCCCTACTCAGCTCCAGATGAGGGTTCCTTTCCCTGCTCCGTCGGGAAAGGATTTCCGGTGCTCCCCTCACCTTCCAACAGGAGGCGCTGTCCCCAGGAGTGTCTAGAGGAATTCCAGGGGTTGTGCGACCATTTGCCAAGACCCCCAGTTTTATCAGTTCACTCCAAATGAATCTTATTGCCCTGCACTGCCTCGACTATCACCCTGAGGATCGACTCACGCCACACTGGCACATGTGACAGCCCTGTGGCACCTCGGGGGCAAGCCACAGATCCCTGTGTCCACCCGAATGGGAAGGCTGACACTTCTGCTGCAGCTCAGAAGGAAAGCGGCCGTGCACGTCTCCACGGGAGATGAGGCCTGACTCACCTGTGGAGGCTCCAGGGGAACCCCAAGACCCAGTCAGCACAGGCGAGGAAAGCTCAGGCTCTGGCCTCAGCAACAGACGAGGGCTGAGGACCTGGCATCGACTGGGGAGGAATTTCCAGAGTCCCCTCGCAACATGCACAGAGACTGGTTTCTCCTGAGGGCACAATAGCGGGTCCCTGAGGTCCTGAATTAACTCAAGAAGGCTCCACCCCAACTGGAGAAAAACCAGGAGCTTCTCCCCTGCAGGCGGGGTGAGATCTTCGTCCAGTGTGGCGTCTCGGGGGAAAACACCCCTTCTCTCTTGAACCTGGAAAAGGTCATTCACACCCTTGCTGCGATCCACGAAGTTCCCCAACACACCCTTCCTCACCCGAGAGGAACACTGAAGGTCTGCACTGACTCAGGAGGAGCTCGGGTTTTCCCTACTCATCTCCAGATGAGCGTCCCTTTCCCTGAACCATTGGGAAAGTAATCACGGCGCTCGGCATCCCAAGAGAATGCATTCTCCCCAGGAGAGTCGGGAGGTACTCTAGGGGACGTGCCACCATCTCCAAGACCCTAAAAGTCTCAGTCTTCTCCAGATGAACCTGATATTCCTGCACTGCCTCGACTGTCACACTGAGGATCGACTCATGTCACGCTAGCGTGTGTGACAGCCCTGTGGCACCTCGAGGGAAAGCCTCAGATCCCTGTGTCCACTTGATGGGAAGCCTGACACTGCTGCTGCAACTCGGTAGGAAAGCGGACACGCACATCTCCACACAAGACGAGGCCTGAATCCCCTGTGCAGTTTTCAGAGGAACCGCAGGGCCCATATCAGCAATGGTGAGGAAAACTCAGGCTCTGATATCAGATCCAGATGATGACTGAGGACCCGGCATCAACTGTGGTGTAATCATCAGATGCTCCTCGCAACTCGCGTGGGGACTGTCCTCTTGTGAGGCCACAGGTCGGGTCCCTGAGGTCCCTGTCATAACTCAAGAGACCCCGACACAACTCGAAAAAATCCAGGAGGTTCTCACCCGCAGGTGTATTTATGCTGTGGTACCCTGCAGCGTCTCAGGGGGAAATCACCCCTTCCCTCTTGAACCTCCAAATAGTTCTTCACACCCTTGCTGCGACACACAGTTTTCCAAGACATACCGGACCCCACATGAGAGGAACACTGAGGATTCCATACTACTCAAGAGCAGCCCCGTTTTTCCCTGCTTAGCTACAGATGAGAGTCCCTTTCCCTGCTTCCGCGGGAAAGGTTACCCAGGGCTCCCCTTGCATCCCAGGAGAAGGCAATCTCCCTAGGAGAGTCGGGAGAAACTACAGGGGTCATGCCACCATTTCCAAAGATCTCCAAATGTCTCAGTCCACACCAGATGAATCGGATTGCCCTGCACTGCCTCGACTCTCACCCTAACGATTGACTCACGCCATGGTAGCATGTGTGAAAGCCTTGTGGCACCTCGAGGGAAAGGCACAGATCCCCGTGTCCACTCAATGGGAAGCCTGACACTGCTGCTGCAGCTTGGGAGGAAAGCAAACATGTTCTGGCTTCCTGAGAGATGAGGCCTGACTCCCGTGTGGAGACTCCAGGGGAACACCAAGACACGTGTCAGCATGGGCGAGGAAAGTCAGGCTCAGGCCACAACTCCATACGAGGACTGATGACCCAGCACCGACTGGGTAGGAACCCTGAGAGGGCCCTCGCAAGTCGCACAAAGACTAGTTCTCCTGAGGCCACAGAGCAGGTCCCTGGGGCCCTGATAAAACACGAAAGACCCTGTGGCGACTAGAGAAAAACCAGCAGCTTTTCCCCTGCAAGTTCAGTCAGGACCTTGTCCACTGCAGCGTCTCAGGGGAAATCACCCCTTCCTTCTTGGACCTAGAAAGGCTGCTTCACACTCTTGCTGTGACCCACGAAGTTCCCCAACCCATCCGACCCCACTAGAGGGGAACACCGAGGGTCCCGCTGCCAACTGGGAAGGAATCCCGAGAGGACCCTCACAACTCGCACAGAGACTGGCCTCTCCTCAGGCCACAGGGGCTGTTTCCTGGGTTCACAGTTGTTACTAGAGAGGACCCCGCCGCAACTCAGAAAAACCAAGAGGATCCCCGATTTCCCCTGCTAAATTTCAGATGAGGGTACCTTTCCCTGCTCTGCCGTGAAATGATTCCCAGCGCTCCCCTCGCATCCCAAGAGGAGGCACTTAACCAAGGAAGTGGGGGGGAACTCCAGGGGTCGTGCCACCATTTGCCAAGACCCCAAATGCCTCAGTCCACTCCAGATAAACATGATTGCCCTGCACTGCCACGACTGTCACCATAGGATCGACTCACACCACGCTGGCATGTTTGACTGCCACGTGACAAATACAGGGCAAGACACGAATCCTTGTGTCCACTCACTGGGGAGCCTGACACTGATGCTGCAGCTCGGGAGGAAAGCGGCCATAAACGTCGCCACACGACACAAGACCTGACTCCACTGTGGAGGCTCCAGGGAAACGCCAAGACCCATGTCAGCACTGGAGAGGAAAGCTCAGGCTCTGGCCTCAGCTCCAGACGAGGACTGAGGATGCGGCGCCAACTGATGCAGAATCCCCAGAGGACCATCGCAACTCACATGGAGACTGGCCTCTCCTGAGGCCACAGGGGTGGGTCCCTCGCGTCACCGTAGTAACTCGAGAGGACCCCTCCGCAATTTGGGAAAACAAGCAGCTTCTCTCCTACAGCAAGTGAGGCCCTTGTGCTTCGTGGCCTCTCGGGGGAAATCACCCCTTTCCTCTTGGACCTCAAAAGGCTCCTTCACACACTTGCTATGACCCACGAAGTTCCCCGAACCACCCTTCACTTCGTGAGGAACACCGAGGATCCTGCCGCGACTCAAGAGGTGCCCCGTGTTCCTCTCCTCAGCTCCAGATGAGGGTCACTTTCCGTCCTATATCGGGAAAGGATTCAACGCCCTTCCTTCGCATTCCAAGAGCAGGTGCTCTCCCGTGGAGTGTGAGGAAGAACTCCAGGCCTCGTTCCACCATTTCCCCAGTCCCCCAAAAGCTTCAGTCCACTCCAGATGAACCTGATTGCCCTGTGCTGCCTGGAATATCACCCCGAGGATCAACTCACGCCACTCTTGCACGTGCGACAGCACTATGGCACCTCGAGGGCAAGCCACAGATGCCTCTGTCCGCTTGACGGGAAGCCTGACACTGCTGCTGAGGCTCAGGAGGAACTCAGGCGTACACGTCTCCACGCAAGAAGAGGCCTCTCACCCCTGTGGAGGCTCCAGGGAACCCCAAATTCAAGTCAGCACGGGTGAGGTAAGCTCGGGCTCCGGCCTCTAGCTCCATAAGAGGACTGAGGACTCGGCGTCGACTGGGGATGAATCCCCAGCGGCCTCTCGCAACTCGCACAGAGACTGGCCTCACCTGAGACCACAGGAGAGGGTCCCTGGGGTCCGCTTCAACTCAATAGGATCCCGCCGAAACACAAGAAAACCAAGAGCGTCTTCCCCGCATGCAGGTTGAGGCCCTTTTCCACTGCGGTGTCTCTGGGGAAATCACCCCTTCCCTCTTTGACCTCGAAAGGCTCCTTCACACCCTTGCTGTGACCCACGAAGTTCCCTGACCCACACGTCCCCACTCAAGAGGAACACCGAGGGTTTTGCCATGACTCAAGGCAACCCCGTTTTACCCTGCTTATCTCTAGATGAGGTTCTCTTTCCTTGCTCTGCTGAGAAAGGTTTCCCTCACTTCCTTAGCATCTGAAGGTGGCACTCGACCCAGGAATCTCGGTCAGAACTCCATGGGTCGTACCACCATTCCCCAAGACCCCCAAATGCCTCAGTCCACTCCAGATGAACCTGAATGCCATGAACTGATTCGACTCTCACCCCTAGGATCGACTCAAGCCAAGCTGGCAAGTGTGACAGCACTGTGGCACGTTGGGGGCAAGCCACAGATCCCAGTGTCCGCTCGACAGGGAGACTGACACTGCTGCTGCAGCTTGAGAGGAAAGCGGCCATACACGTCTCCATACGAGACAAGGCCTGACTCCACTGTAGAGGCTCCAGGGGAACCCCAAAACCCATGTCAGCATGGGTATTGAAAGTTCAGCGTCTGGCCTCCGATTTAGACAAGGACTGAGGACCTGGCACAGACTGGGGCAGGAATCCCCATAGGCCTCTGGGAACTTGCACAGAGACAGGCGTCTCCTGAGGCCACAAGGGCGGGTCCCTGTGGTACAAGACATACCTCTAGGGGACCCCACCACAACTCGAGAAAAACCAGGTGTTTCTACCCTGCAGGCAGGGTGTGGCCCTCGACTGCTGTGTCGTCCAGGGCAAATCACACCTTTTTTCTTGGACGTTGAAAGGCTCCTTCACATGCTTGCTGTGACCCACAAAGTTCCCTGACCCACGTGCCAACACGAAAAAACAACAAGGCACCCACTGTGACACAAGAGGAACTCCCATTTCCCCTGCTCAGCTCCAGATGAGGGTCCTTTTCCCTGGTCCGTCAGGAAAGGATTCCCGGCACTCCCCTCGCATTCCCAGAGGAGGTGATTGCAAGAGGAGACTCGGGAGGAACACCAGGGGTCGTGCCACCATTCCCCAAGACTCTCAAATGCCTCGAGCACTCCAGATGAAACTGACAGCCCTGCACCGCCTCGACTGTCACCCCGAAGATCGACTCACTCCACGCTGGCAAGTATGTCAGACCTGGGCTACACTGAGTGCAAGCCACAGATCCCTGTGTCCACTTGAAGGAGAGCCTGACATTGCTGCTGCAGCTCGGGAGGAATGTGGCGGTGCACATCTCAGCGTGAGACGTGGCCTGATACCCTTGCGGGGTCTCCAGGGGAACCCCAAGTCCCTTGTCAGCATGGGCGAGGAAAGCTCAGACTCTGGCCTCAGCTCCAGACGAGGGCTGAGGACTCGGCACAGACTGGGGAGGAATCCCCAGAGGCCCCTCGCTATTTGTACAGAGACTGAAATCTCCTGAGTCCACAGGGGCGGTCCCTGGAGTCCCCACTGTAACTTGAGAGGACCCCGCCACAACTCGAGAAAAACCAGGAGCTTCTCCCCTGAGGCGGGGTGAGGCCCTTGTCCTCTTAGGTATCTCGGGTTAAATCACCCCTTCCCTCTTGAATCTGGAAACGCTCCTTCACACCCTTGCTGTGACTCACGTATTTCCCAACCCACTTGTAGCCACTTGAGAAAAACACCGAGGGTACCACCATGACTCAAGAGGAGCCCTGTTTTCCCCTTCTCACCTTCAGATGAGGGTCCCTTTCACTGCTTCATCAGGAAAGGATTCTCGGTGGTCCGCACACATCCCAAGAGGAGGTGCTTGCAAGAGGTGAGTCGGAAGGCACACCAGGGGTCGTGCCACCATTCCCCAATACCCCAAAATGCCTTGTCCACTCCAGGTGAACATGAATGTCCTGCACTGCCTCGATTGTCACACTGAGGTTCTACTCACACCACGCTGGAACGTGTGACAGCCCTGGGGTACATTGAGGGCCAGACACAGTTCCCTGTGTCTGCTAGACGGGGAGACTGACACTGCTGCTACCGCTTGGGAGGAAAGCGACCATACATGTCTCCATGTAAAATGAGGCCTGACACCCCTGGGTGTTCTCCACGGGAACCAACAGACCCATGTCAGCACAGGAAAGGAAAGCTCAGGGTCTGGCCTCAGCTCAGGAGGAGGACTGCCAACTTTACGCCTATTGGGAAGAAATCCCTAGAGGCCCCTCGCACTGTTACTGGCCTCTCTTGAGGCCACAGGGGCAGATCTCAGGGGTCCTTGTCGTAACTCGAGAGGACCCCTCCACAACTTGAGAAAAACCAGGAGCTTCTCCCCTGCAGGAGAGTCAGGCCTTTGTCTGCTATGGCGCCTTGGGGGAAATCACCCCTTCCCTCTTGGACCTCGAAAGGCTCATTCACACCCTTGCTGTGACCCACGAAGTTCCCCGACCTACCCATCCCCAATCGAGAGGAACACCAAGGATCCCGCCGTGACTCAGAAGGAGCCCAGTTTTCCACTGCTGCGCTCCAGATGAGGGTCCCTTATCCTGCTCCGTCAGGAAAGGATTCTTGGCGCTCCCCTAGCATCCCAAGAGGATGAGCTTGCACCAGAAGAGTCAGGAGGAACACCAGGGATCGTGCCACCAATTCCCAAGACTCCTGAATGCCCCATCCACCCCAGATGACCTTGACTGCCCTGCACTGCTTCAACTGTCATGCGGAGGATCGACTCACACTACACTGGCACGTGTGACATCTCTGGGATACCTTGAGGCAAGCCACAGATCCCTGTGTCCGCTCGACGGGGAGCCTGTCATTGCTGCTGAAGCTCGCTTGGAAAGCAGCCGTGCATGTCGCCTTGCGAGATGAGGCGTGATCCCCTGTGGGTTCTCTAGGGGAACCCACAGACCCATGTAATCACAGGCGACCAAAGCTCAGGCTCCGTCCTCAGCACCAGACGAGGACTNGCTCTGTCGAGAAAGGATTCCTGGCGCACCCCTCGCATCCCAAGAAGATGTGCTAGCACCAGGAGTATTGGGAGGAACTCCAGGGGTCGTGAAACCATTCCCCAAGACCCCCAAAAGCCTCGTCCACTCCAGATGAATCTGAATGCCCTGCACTGCCTCGACTGTCACCCCAAGGATCGACTCCCGACACGGTCACGTTTGACAGCCCTGGGGTACCTCGAGGGCAAGCCACAGATCCTTGTGTCCTCTCAATGGGAAACCTGAAACTGCTGCTGCAGTTCGGGCAGAAAGCAGCCATGCACGTCTCCACACGAGAGGATACCTGACTCCCCTGTGTGGACTCCAGGGAAACCTCGAGACCCATGTCAGCTCGAGCGAGGAAAGCTCAGGTTCCAACCTCAAATCCAGACAAAGTCTGAGGACACAGTGCCGACTGGGGAGGAATCCCCAGAGGCGCCTAGACTCGCACGGAGACTGGCCTCTCCTGAGGCTACAGGGGCTGGTGTCTGTGGTCCCCGTCGTAACTAGAGTGGACCCTGCACTAGTCGAGAAAACCAGGAGCTTATCTCCTGCAGGTGAAGTGAGGACCTTGTCTGCTCTGGCATCTCAGGGGAAACACGCCTTCTCTGTTGGACCTCGAAAGGCTCCTTCCCACCCTTGCTGTGACCCATGATGTTCCCCCACCCACAAGGCCCCATTCAAGAGGAACACCAAGAGTCCTGCTGTGACTCAAGAGGAGCCGCGTTTTCCAATTCTCAGCTCCAGATGAGGGTCCCTTTCTCTGCTCCACCGGGAATGGGTTCCCGGAGCTCCCTCACATCCCAAGAGGGGGCGCTCCCGCCAGGAGACTCGGGAGGAGAACCAGTTGTCAGGCCACCATTTCCCAAGACACCTAAATGTATTGTCCAGTCCACATGAACCTGACTGCCCTGCACTGCCTCGACTGTCCCCTCAAGGCTCGACTCTGGACACACTGGCACGTGTGACAGCCCTGGGGTACCTTGAGGGTAAGCAACAGACACCTGTACCGCACGAAGGGGAGTCTGTCTCTATTGCTGCAGCTGGGGAGGTAAACGGCCGTGTATGTGTCCAGGTGAGAAGAGGCCTGTTTCCCTTGTTGGAGCTCTGGGGGAAACCCAAGACCTTTGTGAGCATGGGCAATGAAAGCTCAGGCTCTGGCCTCAGTACCAGACGAGGACTGAGGACCAGTCAACTACTGAGAAAGAATCCCCAGGGGAGCCTTGCAACTGGCATAGAGACTGGCCTCTCCTGAGACCACAGGGGTAGGTTGCTGGGGTCGCTGTCATTACTCAAGAGGACCCCGACTCAACTCGAGAAAAATTAGAAGCTTCTCCCTTGCAGGAGGGGTGAGACCCTTGTTCGCTGCTGCATCTCGGGGGATATCACCCCTTCCCTCATGGACCTGGAAAGCCTCCTTTACAACATTGCTCTGACACAAGAAGTTTCATCCCCACTAGAGAGGAGCCTGGAGGGTCCCTCTGAGACTCAAGATATGTCTCGTTTTCCCCTGCTCAGCTCCAGATGAGTGTCCCTTTTGAGGCTCCTTCAGGAAAGGGTTCCCGGCGCTCCCCTTGCATCCCAGGATGAGGTGCTCACACCAGGAGAGACGGGAGTATCATCAGTGGTGGGGCCACTATTCCCCAAGGCCCCCAAATGCCTCGTCCACTCCAGATGAACTTGACTGCCCTGCACTGCCTCGACTGTTACCCTGAGGCTTGAAGCCTGACACACTGGCACGTGTGACAGCCCTGGGATACCTCAAGGGCAAGACACTGATCCCTGTGTCCACTTGACAGGGAGCCTGACACTGCTGCTGCAGTTAAGGAGGCAAGCGGCCGTGCACGTCTCCATTTGAGACGAGGCCTGACTCCCCTGTGGGAGCTCCAGGGAAACCCCAAGACTGACGTCAACATGGGCAAGAAAAGCTCAGGCTGCAGCCTCAGTACCAAACGAGGATTAAGTACCCAGCAACGAATGGGCAAGAACCCCCAGAGGCACCTGGCATCTTGCACAGAGACTGGCCTCTCCCAAGGGCATAGGGCCGGGTCTCTGAGGTCCCAGTCATAAATCGAGATGACCCCGCTGCAACTTGAGAAAAAACAGAAGCTTCTCATCTGTAGGAGATGTGAGGCCCTTTTCCGCTGCGACCTCTCAGGAAAATCACCCCTTTCATCTTAGACCTCGAAACGCTCCTTCAAACCCTTGCTGTGACCCAAGAAGATCCCCACCTCACCGTCCTCACCTGAGAAGAACAACAATAGTTCTGCCGCGACCCAAAAGGAGCCACGTTTTAACCTGCTAGCTCCAGAGGGGGGTCCCATTCCCTGCTCTGTCGAGAAAGGGTCCTCAGCACTCTGCTCGCATCCCAAGAGGAGGCACTCTCATCAGGATTGTCAGGAGGAGCATCAGGGGTTGGACCATCATTCCCAAAGAACCCCAAATGCCTCCTCCACTTCAGATGAACCTGACTTCCCTGCACTGCCTCGACAGTCACCCTGAGGCTCGACGCCCGACACACTGGCAAGTGTGACAGCCCAAGGGTACCTCGAGGGCAAGCCATAGGTCCCTGTGTCCACGCAGTAGGGAGCCTGACACTGCTGCTTCAGCTGGGGAGGAAAGTAGCCGTGCATGTCTCCAGGAGAGACGAGGCCTCACTCTCCGTGTGGTCTCGAGGGGAACCCAAGACCTATCTCAGCACGGGCAAGGAATGCTAATGCTCCGGAATCACAACCAGACGAGGACTGAGGACCCGGTGACAACTGGGGAGGAATCCCCAAAGGCGCCTGGCAACTGGCATGGAGACTGGCCTCTCCTGAGGCCACAGGGTTGGGTCCCTCGGGTCCCCATCGTAACTCGAGAGGATCCCACCGCAACTCGAGAAAAATCAGAAGATTCTCCCCTGCAGGCGGGGTGAGGTCCTTGACCACTGAGGCATCTCGGGGAAAATCACCCTTTCCTTCTTGGACCTCAAAAGGCTCCTTCACACCCTTGCTGTGACCCAAGAAGTTCCTCGCCCCACCTGTCACCACTCGAGAGGAACTCCGAAGGTCCTGCTGTGACTCAATAATAGCCCCGTTTTCCCCTGCTCAGCTCCAGATGAGGGTCCATTTCTCTGCTCCGTCGTGCAAGGTTTCCCGGCGATTTCCTCGCATCCCAGGAGGAGGCACTCGCACCAAGAGTGTCGGGAGGAGCATCAGGGGTCGGGCAACCATTTACCAAGTCCCCTAAATGCCTCGCCCCCTCCAGATGAACCTGACTGCCCTGCACTGCCTCGACTTTCACCCTGAGTTTCGACGCCCAACACACTGGCACGTGTGACAGCCTGGGATAACTTGAGGGCAAGCCACAGATCCCTGTGTCCACTTGATGGGGAGCCTGACACTGCTGCTGCAGCCAGGGAGGCAAGCAACCATGCACATCTCCAGACAAAACGAGGATGACTCACCTGTGGTGGCTACAGGGGAACATCAAGACCTATGTCAGCACAGGCGAGGCAAGCCCTGGCTCCGGTCTCAGTACCATACAAGGATTGAAGACCAGGCAAAGGCTTGGGAAGAATCCCCAGAGGGGCCAATCAACTGGCACAGGAACTGGCCTCTTTTGAGGTCACAGGGGCGGGTCTCAAGGGTCCCCATCGTAACTCGAGAGGACCCCACTGCAAGTCGAGGAAAACCAGAAGCTTCTCCCCTGCATGTGGGGTGAAGCCCTTGTCCACTGCGGTGTCTCGAGGGAAATCACCCCTTCCCTCTTGGACCTTGAAAGGGTCCTTTTCACCCTTGCTGTAACGTAAAAAGTTCCCCACCCCATCCATCCCCAATTGAGAGGCAACCCGAGGGTCCTGTTGAGACACAAGAGAAGCCCCATTTCCCCTGTGCAGCTCCAGAAGAGGGTCCCTTTCCCTGCTCCGTCGGGAAAGGGTTCCCTGTGATCTCCTAGCATCCAAAGCGGAGCTGCTTGCACCAGGAAAGTCAGGAAGAGAATCAGGTTTCTGGCCACCATTCCCCAAGACCCCCAAACGCCTCCTCCACTCCAGATGAACCTGACTGCCCTGCACTGCCTCAACTGTCATCTCGAGGCCTGACGCCCCCTACACTCTCACGTGTGACAGCCCTGAGGTATCTCGATGGCAAGCCACAGATCCCGGTGTCCTCTCGACGGGGAGCCTGACACTGCACCTTCAGCCAGGGACGAAAGTGGCTGCATATGTCTTCGAGCAAGACGAGGCCTGACTCCCCTGTTGGGACTTCAGGAGGCCCCAAGACCTATATCAGAATAGGTGAGGAAAGCTCAGCATCTGGCCTCAGCACCATACGAGGAATGAGGACCCAGGGACGACTGGGGAGGGATCCCCAGAGGTGTCTCACAACACGTTCGGAGACTTGCCTCTCCTGAAGACAAAGGGGTAGGTCCCTGGTGTCCCCGTCATAACTCGAGAGGACCCGACCTCAACTCGAGAAACACCAGAAGCTTCTCCAATGCAGGCGGGGTGAGTACCTTGTCTGCTGCGGCGCCTTGGGGGAAATCACCCCTTCCTTCTTGGACCTCGAAAGGCTCCTTCACACCCTTGCTGTGACCCAAGAAGTTCCCCGCCCCACTCGCCCCACTTAAGACGAACGCCGAGGGTCCAGCCATGATTCAAGAGGATCCCCGTTTTCCCCTGCTCAGCTCCAGATGAGGGTCCCTATCCCTGCTCCGTCGGGAAAGGGTTCCCAGTGCTCCCCTCGCATCCAAAGTGGAGGCCCTTGAACCAAGAGAGTTGGGAAGAGAATCAAGTTTCCGGCCACCATTCCCCAAGATGCCGAAATGCCTCGTCCACTCCAGTTGAACCTCAATGCGCTGCACTGCCTCGAATGTTATCTCGAGGCCTATCACCCAATACATTGGAAGGTGTGACAGCCATGAAGTATCTCGAGGGCAAGCTACACATCCCTGTGTCCGCTCGACGGGGAGCCTGACACTGCTGCTGCAGCTGGGGAGGCAAGAACGCCACACTTTTCCAGGTGAGACGAGGACTGACTTCCCTGTGGGGGCTCCAGGGGAAGCCCAAGAGCTATGTCAGCAGGGATTAGGAAAGCTCAGGTTCTAGCCTCAGCACCAGACTAGGACTGAAGACGAGGTGATGACTGGGGAAGAATACCCAAATGAGCCTGGAAACTGACATGGTGACTGGCCTCTCCTGAGGCCTCAGGGGTGGGTTCCTGGGGTCCCCGTCTTTACTCGAGAGGACCACGACTCAATTCGAGAAAAACTGGAAGCTTCTCCCTTGCAGGCGGGGTGAGGCCCTTGTCCACTGAAGCATCTCGTGAGATATCGCCCCTTCCCTTTTGAACCTGGAAAGCCTCCTTTACACCATTGCTCTGACCCATGAAGTTTTCACCCCACCAGTCCCCACTAGAGTGGAGCCCAGAGGGCCCCGCAACAACTCAAGAGGAGACTTGTTTTCCCCTGCTCAGGTCCTGATGAGGGTCCCTTTCCCTGCTGCGTCGAGAAAGGGTTCCCGGTGCTCCCTTCACATCCCAACAGGAGGTACTCACGCCAGGACAGTTGGAAGGAAAATCAGTATCGGGCCACCATTCCCCAAGACACCCAAATGCCTCGTCCACTCCAGATGAACCCGACTGCCTGGCACTGCCTCGACTGTCACCACGATGATCGACGCCCAACACACTGGCAAGTATGACAGTCCTGGGGTACCTCGAGGGCAAGACACAGATCCCTGTGTCCGCTTGACTGGGACGCAGACACTGCTGCTGCAGCTGGGGAAGCAAGCAGGTGGGCACGCCTCAAAGGCAAAACGAAGCCTGACTCCCCTGTGGGGCTCCAGGGGAACCCCAAGACTGATGTCAACACGCGCGAGCAAAGCTCAGGCTCCGGCCTCCGTACCAGATGAGGACTAAGTACCCGGCAGCTACTGGGCCGTAATCCCCAGAGGCGCCTGGCAATTGACACAGAGACTTGCCTCTCCTGAGGCCACAGGGCCGGGTCCCTGGGGTCCCACTCGTAACTCGAGAGGACCCCGCTGCAACTTGAGAAAAAACAGAATCTTCTCCTCTGCAGGCGTTGTGAGGCCATTTCCGCTGCGGCCTCTCGGAGAAAATCACCCCTTCCCTCTTAACCTCGAAAGGCTCCTTCACACCTTTGCTGTGACCCAAGAAGTTCCCCGCCCCACCCATCCCCACTCGAGAGAAACCCCAAGGGTCCCGCCACGACTGAAGAGGAGCAACGTTTTAACCTACTAGCTCCACATGAGTGCCCATTTACCTGCACCGACTTGAAAGGCTTCCCGGCCCTCCCCTCACATCCCAGGATGAGGTGCTTGCCCTAGGAGAGTTGGGAGGAGCATCAGGTATCAGGCCACCATTCCACAAGTCCCCCAAATGCCTCGTCCACACGAAATGTACCTGACTGCCCTGCACTGCCTTGATTGTCACCCCGAGGTTTGATGCCTGACACACTGGAACGTGTGAAAGCCCTGGGGTACCTCAAGGGCAAGCCACAGAACCCTGTGTGCACTCGACGGGGAGCCTGAAATTTCTGCTGTAGCTGGGGAGGCAAGAAGCTATGCGCGTCTCCAGGTGAGACGAGGCCTGACTCACCTGTGTGTGCTCCAGGGGAACCTCAGTACCTATGTCAGCATAGGCGAGGAAAACTCAGGCACCGGCCTCAGCATTAGACGAGGACACAGGACATGGTGACGACTGGAAAGGAATATCCTGAGGGGCCTGGCAACTGTCACGGAGACTGGCCTCTTCTGAGGACACACGGGTAGGTCCCTGGGGTCCCCGTTGTAACCCGAGTTGATCCTGCCACAATTCGTGAAAAACCAGAAGCTTCTCCACTTCAGGTGGCGTGAGGCCTTTGCTGTGGTGTCTTGGGGGAAATCTCCCCTTTCATCTTGGACCTCGAAAGGCTCCTTCACCCCCTTGCTGTGACGCACGAAGTTACCCCCCCCATCCATCCCCACTCGAGAGGAACCCAAAGTGTCCCTCTGCTACTCAAGAAAAGCCCTGTTTTCCCCTGCTCAGCTCCAGATGAGGGTCCCTTTCCCTGCTCTGTTGGGAAAGGATTCCCAGTACTCCCCTCACATCCCAAGAGGAGGCGCTCCCGCCAGGAGAGTCAGGAGGAGCATCAGGGTTCGGGCCACCATTCCCTAAGAACCCCAAATTCCTCGTCACTCCAGATGTACCTGAATGCCCTGCACTGCCTCGATTTTCACCCCAAAGCTCGAAGCCCGACACATGGAACGTGTGACAACCCAGGAGTACCTCGAGGGCAAGCCATAGATCCCTGTTTCCGCTCAACAAGGAGCCTGATTCTGATGCTGCAGCTGGGATGGAAAGTGGCCGTACATGTCTCCAGGCGAGACAAGGACTCACTACCCATGTGGTGTCCAGGGTAATGCCAAGAACTATGTCAGCATGGGCGAGGACAGCTCAGGCTATGGCCTCAGCATGAGACGAGGACTGAGGACCCAGCGAGGACTGGGGAGAAATCCCCATCGGTGCCTGTCAACTGGCACGGAGACTTGCCTGTCATGAGGCCACAAGGGCGGATCCGTGGGGTCCCTGTTGTAACTCAAGAAGACCGCTGCATACATCGAGAATAACCAGAAGTTTCTCCCCGTCAAGCGGGGTGAGGCTTTTGTCCACTGCTGCCTCTCTGGGAAAATCACCACTTCCCTCTTAAACCTCGAAAATCTCCTTCACACTCTTGCAGTGAAAAAAGAAGTTCTCCACCACAACCTTCTCCAATCGATAGGAATGCCGCGGGTCACACCGCGACTAAAGGGGAGCCCCATTTTCCCCTACTCAGCTCCAAAAGAGCGTCCCTTACACTTCTCCTTCGAGAAAGGATTCCCGGCACTCCACGTGCATCCCAAGTGGCAGTGCTCGCACCAGGAGAGTCGTGAGGAGCATGAGGGTTCCGGCCAACATTCTCCAAGATTCTCAAATGCCTTGCCCACTGAAGATGAACCTGTCTGCCCTGCACTGCCTCAACTGTCACCCCGAAGCTCGACGCCAGAAACACCTGCACGTGTGACAGCACTTTGGGCCTCGAGGCCAAGCCACAAATCCCTGTCACCGCTCGACATGGACCCTGACACTGCTGCTGCAGCTGGTCACGCAAGTAGAGGTGCACGTGTCCAGGTGACACGAGGCATGTCTCCCCTGTGGGGCCCTCAGGGGTACACTAAGACCTAGGTTAGGACCATCGAGGAAACCTCAGGCTCCGGCCTCAGCAAAAGTCGAGGACTGAGCACCGAGACGATTAGGGAAGTATCCCCAGAGGCGTAGGAAAACTGGCAAGGAGACTGTCCAAACCTGAATGCACAGGGACGAGTCCCTGGGTTCCAAGTAGTAACTCGAGACGACCCCGCCAGAACTTGAGAAAAACCAAAAGATGCTCCCATGCAAGCGGGGTGAGGGCCTCGTCTGCTTTGGTGTCTAGGGGGAAAGAACCTCTTCTCTCTTGGACCTCCAGAGTGTCGTTCACCTTCTTCCTGTGACCCAAGAATTTCGCGCCGCCCGTCCTCACTCGAGGAGAACACCGAGGGTCCCGCCATGAATGTAAATGAGCCCCAGCACTTCCCTCACACCCTAACAGGAGACACTCAAACCAGTACTGTCCCGAGCAGCATCAGGGGTCTTGCCACCATTCCCCAAGACGCCCAAATACCTAGTTCAATCCAGATGAACCTGATTGCCCTGCACTGGGTCGACTGTCACCCCGATGCTCGAAGCCTGAGACACTGGCACATGTAACAGACCTGGGTGTTACCTCAAGGTCAAGTCAAAGATCCCTGTGTCCACAGGACGGGGAGCCTTTCACAGCTGCTGCAGCTGCAGAGGCAAGCGAAGTGTACATCTCCAGGCAAAACGAGACCAGACTTTCCTGTGGGGGCTCCATGGGAACCCCAAAATTTATATCAGCATGGGCGAGGAAAGCTGAGGTACCAGCTTCAGCACCAGACGAAGACTGAGGACTCAGAGATGACTGGGGAGGAAGCTCCAAAGGCGCATAGCAACGTGCAAGAAGACTGGCCTCTCCTGAGGCCACAGGGGCCAGTCCATGGGCTCCCCATCATAATTCTAGAAACTCCGCTGCAACTCGAAAAATACCAGAAGCTTCTCTCTTGCAAGCGGGGTGAAGCCCTTATCCACTGTGGCATCTCTGGGGAAATCACTCCTTCCCTCTTGGACCTCGAAGGGCTCTTTCACCCCCTGCTGGGACCCAGGAATATCACTGCCATACCCGTCTCAACTCGAGAGGAACAACAAGGGATCCGCTGCGACTCAACAGAGCCCTGTTTGCCCCTGCTAAGCTCCAGATGATCCTCCCTTTTCCTTCCCCTTATGGAAAGCTTCCCTGGAGCTTCACTCAAATACCAAGAGGAGGTGCTCGCAACAGGAAATTCGGGAGAAGCATCAGGGATTCGGCCACCATTCACCAAGATCCCCAAATGCTTTGTCCACCACAGATGAACTTGACAGCCCCGTACTGCCTTGACTGTCTCCGCAAGGCTCAACGCACGACACACTGGCACGTGTGACAACACTTTGGAACTCCAGAGCAAGCCACAGATCCCTCTGTCCGCTCGACATGGAGCCTGACGCTGCTGCTGCAGCTGGTCAGGCATGTAGCCGTGCACGTGTACAGGTGAGACAAATCCTGTCTCCTCTGTGGGAGCCTAACGGGAACCCCAAGACCTAGGTCAGGACGGTCGAGGGAAGCTCAGGCAATGGCCTGAGCACAAGTCGAGGACAGGGCACCCAGAGACGATTGGAGAGGAATCCCCAGAGGTGACTGGCAACTGGCACGGAGACTGTTCTCACCTGATGCCACAGGCGTGCGTCCCTGGGCTCCCCGTCGTAACTCGAGAAACCCTGCCGAATCTCGAGAAACACCAGAAGCTTCTGCCTTGTACGCGGGGTGAGGTCCTTATCCGATCCGTCGTCTCGTGGGAATTCACCTCTTGCCGCCTGGACCTCGAAGGGCTCCTTCACTCCCTTGCTGTGACACAAGGAGTTGCTGGCCACAACCGTCGCACCCAAGAAGAATTGCAATGTACCCGCGGCGACTCTGGAGGTGCCCAGCTTGACCCTGCCAAGCTCTAGATGATAGTCCCTTTTCCTGACCTTAGTCTAAGGTGTCCTGGGGCTTCTATCATATCCCAAAAGGAAGTGCTCCAAGTAGGAAAGTAGGGAGGAGAATCTGGGCTTCGGTGACCATTCTCCAAGACACCCAAATGCCTTTTCCAATGCAGATGAACGTGTCTGCCCTGAACTGCCTTGACTGTCACCCCGAGGTTCGACGCCTGAAACACCTGCACGTGTGACATCACTTGGGCATCAAGGGCCACCCACAGATTCCTGTGTCTGTTCGACACGGAGCCTGACACTGCTGCTGCAGCTGGTCAGGCAAGTAGCCGTGCACGTGTCCAGGCGAGACAAGGCCTGTCTTCACTGTGGGTCCCTCAGGGGTACACAAACACCTAGGTCAGGACAGTCGAGGAAATCTCAGGCTCCAGCCTCAGCAAAGTCGAGGACTGAGCACAGAGACGATTAGGGATGAATCCCCAGAGGCGCCTGGCAACTGGCAAGGAGACTGTCCAAACCTGAGTGCACAGGATCGAGTCCCTGAGTTACCCGTTGTAACTCGTGAGGACCCTGCCACAACTTGAGAAAAAGCAAAGAATCCTCCCCTGCAAGCGGGGAGGATTGTGGCATATCGGGGGAAAGAACCTCTTCTCTCTTGGACCTCCAAAGTGTCATTTACCTTCTTTCTGTGACCCAAGATGTTTCTCCCGCTTCCCGTCCTCACTCGAGGGGTACATCGAGGGTCCCACCATGAATGTAAAGGAGCCCCAGTATCCCTGCTGAGCTCCAGATGAGGGTCCCTTTCCTGCTCTGTCGGGAAAGGGTTCCCAGCACTTCCCTCACGTCCCAACAGGAGACACTCGAACCAGGACTGTCGGGAGCAGCATCAGGGGTCTTGCCACCATTCCCCAAGACCCACAAATACCTCATTCACTCCAGGTGAACCTGACTGCCATGCACTGGGTCGACTGTCACCCCGAGGCTCGAAGCCTGACACACTGGCACGTGTGACAGACCTATGTGGTACCTCGAGTTCAAGTCACAGATCCCTGTGTCCACTTGACAGAGAGCCTATCACAGCTGCTGCAGCTGCAGAGGCAAGAACAAGTGTACCTCTCCATGTAAGACGAGGCCTGACTTTCTTGTGGGGCTTCTTGGGAACCCCTAGATTTATGTCAGTATGGGCGATGAAAGCTCAGATACAAGCTTAAGCATCAGACGTGGACTGAGGACTCGGTGATGACTGGGAAGGAATCCTCAAAGGCACATGGTGACTGGCACGGAGACTGTCCTCTCCTGAGGCCACAGGGGCGGGTCCAAGGGCTCCCCGTCATAACACGAGAAACTCCGCCGCAACTCAAGAAATACAAGAAGCTTCTCCCTTGAAAGCGGGGTGAGGTCCTTATCCACTGTGGCATCTCTGGGGAAATCACTCCTTCCCTCTTGGACCTCGAAGGCGTCTTTCCCCCGCCTCCTGTGACCCAGGAATTTCCCCACCCTACCCGGCTCAACTCCAGAGGAACAACAAGGGATCCACTGCGACTCAACAGAGCCCTGTTTGCCCCTGCTAAGCTCCAGATTATCGTTCCTTCTCCTGCCCCTTAGGGAAAGGTTCCCTGGAGATTCGATAGAATACCAAGAGGAGGTGCTCGCAACAGGAAAGTTGGGAGGAGCATCAGGGGTTTGGCCACCATTCGCCAAGATGCCCAAAAGCCGTGTCCACTGCAGATGAACTTGACAGCCCTCACTTCCTTGCCTATCAACCCGAGGCTCGACGCACGACACACTGGCACGTGTGACAGCACCTTGGACCTCGAGAGCAAGCCACAGATCCCTCTGTCGGCTCGAAATGGAGCCTGATGCTGCTGCTTCAGCTGGTCAGGCAAGTTGCCAGGCACGGGTCCAAGTGATGGGAAGCCTGTCTACTCTGTGGGAGCCTCAGGGGAATCCCCAAGTCCTAGGTCACGACGGTCAAGGGAAGCTCACGCACTGGCCTCAGCACAAGTCGAGGACAGGGCACCCAGAGACGATTGGGGAGGAATCCCCAGAGGTGACTGGCAACTGGCACGGAGACTGTCCTCTCCTGAGGCCACAGGGGCGGGTCCAAGGGCTCCCCGTCATAACACGAGAAACTCCGCCGCAACTCAAGAAATACCAGAAGCTTCTCCCTTGCAAGCGGAGTGAGGCCCTTATCCGATCCGGTGTCTCGTGGGAAATCACCCCTTCCCTCTTGGACCTCGAAGGGCTTCTTCACTTCCTTGCTGTGACACAAGCAGTTCCTGGCCACAACCGTCACACCCAAGAGGAACCCCAGTGAACCCGCTGCGACTGAAGAGAAGCCGAGTTTTCCCCTGTTAACCTCTAGATGATAGTCCCTTTTCCTTCTCCTTAATATAAGGTGTCCTGGGGCTTCTGTCACATCACAAAAGGAGGTGCTCGCAGTAGAAAAGTCGGGAGGAGCATCTGGGGTTCGGCCACCATTCTCTAAGATGCCCAAATGCTTTGTCCACTGCCGATGAACCTGTCTGCCTTGCACGGCCTTGACTGACATCTGGAGGCTCGACGCCCGAAACACCTGCACATATGACAGGACTTTGGGCCTCGAGGGCAAGCCACAGATCCCTGTGTCCGATAGACATGGAGCCTGACACTGCTGTTGCAGCTGGAAAGGCAAGTAGCCGTGAACGTGTCCAGGCGAGACAAGGCCTGTCTCCACTGTGGGGCCCTGATGGGACCACCAAGACCTAGGTCAGGATGGTTGAGGAAAGCTCAGGCACCGGCCTCAGCATAAGTCGAGGAAAGAGTGCCGAGACGATTAGGGAAGAATCCCCAGAGGCTCCTGGCAACTGGCACGGAGACTTTCCAATCCTGAGTGCACAGGGGCGAGTTCCTGGGTTCCCCTTTGTAACTCGAGAGGACCCCGCCACAACTTGAGAAAAACCAAAATATTCTCCCCTGCAAGCGGAGTGAGTACCTCGTCTGCTGCGGTGTCTCTGGTGAAAGAACCTCTTCTGTCTCAGACCTCAAGACTGTCGTTCACCTTTTATTGTGACCCAAAAAGTTTCTATCGCCGCCTGTCCTCACTCGAGCTGAACACCATGGGTTCCGCCAGGAATGAAAGGAGCCCCAGTATCCCTGCTGAGCTCCAGATGAGGGTCCCTTTTCTGCTCTGTCGGGAAAGGGTTCCCAGCTCTTCCCTCACATCCCAATAGGAGACACTAGAACCAGGACTGTCAGGAGCAGCATCAGGATATTTCCACCATTCCCCAGGACCCACAAATATCTCGTTCACTCCAGGTGAACCTGACTGCTCTGCACTGTGTCGACTGTCACCCCGAGGCTCGAAGCCTGACACACTGGCACGTGTGACAGAAATGTGTGGTACCTCGTGTTTAAGTCACAGATCCCTGTGTCCACTCAAAGGGGAGCCTTTCACAGCTGCTGCAGCTGCAGAGGCAAGTGCATGTGTTCGTCTCCAGGCACGACGAGGCCTGACTTTCCTGTGGGGGTTCCATGGGGACCCAAAGATTTATGTCAGCTTGAGCTAGGAAAGCTCAGGTACCAGCTTCAGCACCAGACGAGGACTGAGGACTCGGTGATGACTGGGGAGGAATCCCCAAAGGCGCATGGCAACTGGCAAGAAGACTGGCCTCTCCTGAGGCCACAGGGGCGGGTCCATGGGCTCCCCGTCATAACTCAAGAAACCCTGCCGCAACTCTAGAAATAACAAAAGCTTCTCCCTTGCAAGCGGGGTGAGGTCCTTATTCACTGCGGCATCTCTGGGGAAATCACTCCTTCCCTCTTGGACCTCGAAGGGCTCTTTCACCTCCTTGCTGAGACCGAGGAATTTCCCCGCCCTACCCGTCTCAACTCGAGAGGAATAACAAGGGATCTGCTGCGACTCAACAGAGCCCTGTTTGCCCCTGCTAAGCTCCAGATGATCCACCCTTTTTCTTCCCCTTATGGAAAGGTACCCTGGAGCTTCGCTCGAATACCAAGAGGAGGTTCTCACAACAGGAAAGTCGGGAGGAGCATCAGAGTTTCAGACACAATTCATCAAGACCCCCAAATGCCTTGTCCACTACACATAAACTTGACAGCCCCGCACTGCCTTGACTGTCACCCAGAGGCTCGACACACGGCACACTGGCACGTGTGACCGCACTTTGGACCTCGAGACCAAGCCACAGATCCCTCTGTCTGCTCGACATGGAGCCTGACACTGCTGCTGCAGCTGATCTGGCAAGTAGCCGTGCACGTGTCCAGGTGAGATGAAACCTGTGTCCTCTGTGGCAGCCTAAGGCGAACCCCAAGACCTAGGTCAGGACGGTGGAGAGAAGCTCAGGCACTGGCCTCAGCACAAGTCGAAGGTAGGGCACCCAGAAACGATTGGAGAGGAATCCCCAGTGGTGACTTGCAACTGTCACGGTGAGTGTCCCCTATTGAGGTCACAGGGGCGGGTCCCTGGGTTCCCCGTCATAACTCTAGAAACCCCAACGCAACTCCAGAAACACCAGAAGCTTCTCCCTTGCACAAGGGGTGAGGCCATTATCCGTTCCAATGTCTCATGGGAAATCACCACTTGCCTCTTTGACCTCGAAGGGCTCCTTCACTCCCATGCTTGACACAAGGAGTTCTCAGCCACAAACGTCGCACCAAGTGGAACCCCAGTGTACCTGCTGCGATTCAAGAGGAGCCCAGTTTGCCCCTGCTAAACTCTAGATGATAGTCCTGTTTCCTGCTCCTTAGTCTAAGGTGTCCTGGGGCTTCTGTCACATCACAAAAGGAGGTGCTCCTAGTATGAAAATCAGGAGGAGCATCTGGGGTTCGGCCACCATTCTCCAAGACCCCCAAAGGCCTTGTCCACTGCAGATGATCCTGTCAGCCCTGCACTACCTTGACTGTCACCCCGAGGCTAAACGCCAGAAATACATGCTCTTGTGACAGCACTTTGGGCCTTGAAGTCAAGCCACAGATCCCTGTGTCTGATAGACATGGGGCCTGACACTGCTGTTGCAGCGTGTCAGGCAAGTAGCCGTGCACGTGTCCAGGCGAGACAAGGCCTGTCTCCTCTGTGGGGCCCTCAGGCATACACCAAGACCTAGGTCAGGATGGTTGAGGAAAGCTCAGGCTCTGGCCTCAGCAAAAGTCAAGGACTGAGCACCGAGATGATGAGGGAAGTATCCCCAGAGGCGCCTGTCAACTGGTACGGAGACTGTCCAATCCTGAGTGCAGAGGGGCGAGTCCCTGGGTTCCCCGTTTTAACTCGAGAGGACCCCGTCACAACTTGAGGAAAACCAAAAGATTCTCCCCTGCAAGCGGGGTGAGGACCTCGTCTGCTGTGGCGTCTTGGGGGAAAGAACCTCTTCTCTCTTGGACCTCCAAAATGTCCTTCACCATCTTGCTTTGACCCAAGAAGTTTCTCGCCCCACCCGTCCCCACTCGAGAGGAACCCCATGGGTCCTGCCAAGATCGAAATGGAGCCCCATTGTCCCCTGATGAGCTCCAGATAATGGTCCCTTTCTGCTCTGTCGGGAAAGGGTTCCCAGTTCTCTGCTCACATCCCAACAGGAGACACTCGAACCAGGAGAGTCGGGAGGAGCATCAGGGGTCTTGTCAAAATTTCAAACACCGCGAGATACCTCATTCACTCCAGATAAACCTGACTGCCCTGCAATGAGTCGACTGTCACCCCGAGGCTCGAAGCCTGACACACTGGCACGAGTGACAGCCCTGGGTAGAACCGCGAGTTCAAGTCACAGATCCCTGTGTTCACTCGACGGGAGCCTTACACTGCTGCTGCAGCTGCAGAGGCAAGCGGCAGTGCACATCTCCAAATGACACAAGGCCTGACTCCCCTGTGGGGTCCCTATGGGTACTCGAAGATTTAGTTTAGCATGAGCGAGGAAAGCTCATGTACCGTCTTCAGCACCAGAGGAGGACTGAGGACCCGTCGATGACTAGGGAGGAATCCCCAAAGGCGCATGGCAAGTGGCACAGACACTCGCCTCTCCTGAGGACACAGGGGCGGGTCCATGGGCTCCCCGTTGTAACTCGAGAAACACCGCCGCAACTCGAGAAAAACCAGAAGCTTCTCCCTTGCAAGCGGCTTGAAGCCCTTATCCTCTGGGGCATCTTGGGGAAACTCACTCCTTCCCTCCTGGACCTCGAAGGTCTTTTTCACCCCCTTGCAGTGACCAAAGAAGTTCCCCGGCCCACCCATCTCAACTCGAGAGGAACACCAAGGGACCCAATGTGACTCAAGAGGAGCCTCGTTTGCCCCTTCTAAGCTACAGATGATGGACCCTTTTCCTGTTCATTAGGGAAAGGTTTTCTGGGGCTTCCCTTGCATTCCAATAGGAGGTGCTCACACCAAGAAATACAGGAGGAGCATCAGGGTTTGGACCATCATTCCCCAAGACAACCAAATCCTTTTCCCCTGCAGCTGAACCTGACTGCCCCTGCACTGCCTTGACTGTCACGGAGAGGCTTGAGCCCCTGACACACTGGAATCAGTGACAGCACATTGGACCTTGAGGTCAAGCCAGAGATCCCTGTGTCCGCTAGACATGGAGCCTGACACTGCTGCTGCAGCTGGTCAGGCAAGTAGACGTGCACGTGTCCAGGCGAGACAAGGCCGGTCTCCTCTGTGGGGGCCACAGGGGTACCCCAAGGCCTAGATCAGGATGGTCGACGAAAGCTCAGGCTGCTGCCTCAGCACAAGTCAAGGACTGAGCACACTGAGATGATTGTGGAGAAATCGCCAGAGGTGACTGGCAACCTGCATGGATACTGGCCTCTCCTGAGGCCACAGGGGCGAGTCCCTGGGGTCCTAGTCATAAATAGAGAGGAACTCAACACAACTTGGGAAGAATCAAAAGATTCTCCAGTGCAAGCGGGGAGAGGACGTTGTCTGCTCTGGCGTCTCGGGAGAAATCACCCCTTCTCACTTGGACCTCAAAAGAGTCATTCTCCTTATTACTGTGACCCATGAAATTCCCCGCCCCACCCGTCTCAACTCTAGAGGAACAACAAGGGATCCGCTGCGACTCAACAGAGCCCTGTTTTCCCCTGCTAAGCTCTAGGTGATTGGCGCTTTTCCTGCCCCTTAGGGAAATGTTCCCTGCGGCTTTGCTCGAATACCAAAAGGAGGTGCTCCCACTAGGAAAGTCGGGAGGAGCATCAGAGGTTGGGCGACCATTCCCCAAGTACCCCAAATGCCTTGTCCACTCCAGATGAACTTTACAGCCCTGCACAGCCTTGACTGTCACCCCGAGTCTCAACAAACGACACACTGGCATGTGTGACAGCACTTTGGACATCGAGGGCAAGCCACAGATTCCCGTGTCCGCTCGACATGGAGCCTACACTGCTGCTGCAGCTGGTCAGGCAAGTAGACGTGCACGTGTCCAGGTGAGACGAAGCCTGTCTCCACTGTGGGAGCCTCAGTGGAACCCCAAGACCTAGGTCAGGATGGTCGAAGAAATCTCAGGCTCAGGCCTCAGCACAAGTCAAAGACTGAGCACCGAGACGATTGGGGAGTAATCCTCAGAGGCGCCAGGCAACTCGCACGGAGATTGGATTCTCCTGAGGCCACAGGGGCGAGTCCCTGGGGTCACCATCGTAACTGGAGAAGACCCCGCCACAACTTGAGATAAACCAAAATATTCTCCCCTGCAAGCGGGGTGAGGACCTTGTCTGCTGTGGCATCTTGATGGAAATCTGTCATTCTCTTTTAAAGCACAAGATGGTTTTTCCCCTTCTTTCTGTGACCCAAGAAGTTCCCGCCCCACCCGTCCTCACTAAAGAGGAACACCTAGTGTCCCACCAAGAATGAAAAGGAGCCTCGTTATCCCCTGCTGAGCTCCACATGAGGGTCCGCTTGACATGGAGCCTGACAGAGCAGGAAAGGGTTCCCAGCACTCCCGTCACATACCAACAGGAGACACTCGCACCAGGACAGTCAGCAGGAGCATCAGGCTTGCCACCATTCCCCAAGACCCCCAAATAACTCGTTCACTCCAGATGAACCTCACGGCCCTGCACTTCGTAGACTGTCACCCAGAGGCTTGAAGCCACATAAATTGGCCCGTTTGACAGCCCTGGGTAATACCTCGAGTTCAAGTCACAGATCCCTGTGTCTACTCGACGGGTAGCCTTACACTGCTGTTGCAGCTTTGGAGGCAATCGGCAGTGCACGTCTCCAGGAGAGCCGAGACCTGACTTCCCTGTGAGGGCTCCATGGGTACTCCAAAAGTTATGTCAGCATGGGCGAGGAAAGCTCAAGTACCAGCTTCAGCACCAGACGGGGACTGAAGACCAGGCGATGTCTGGGGAGGAATCCCCAAAGGTACATAGCAACTGGCACGGAGACTGGACTCTCCTGACGCCATAGGGGCGGGCCCATGGGCTTCCCGTCATAATCGATAAACCCCGCCCCACCTAAAAAAAAAACAACCCAGAAGCTTCTCCCTTGCAAGCAGGGTGAGGCCGTTATCCGCTGCGGCATCTCGGGGGAAGTCATCAATTCCCTCTTGGACTGGGAAGGGCTCCTTCACTCACTTGCTGTGACCCAAGAAGTTACCCACCCTACCCGTCTAAACTTGGGAGGAACCCCAAGGATCCTGCTGCGACTCTAGAGGAGCCCCCTTTGGCTCTTCTAAGCTCCAGATAATTGTCCCTTTTCCTGCTCTTTAGGGAAATGATATCTGGGGATTCCCTCGCATCCCAAGAGGTGGGGCTCACACCAGGAAAGACGGGAGGAGCATCAGGGGTTGGACCACCATTTCCAAGACCCCCAAATGCCTTGTCCGCTGCAGATGAACCTGACTGCCCTGCAATGCCTTGACTGTCACCCCGAGGCTCAACGCCAGACACACTGGCACGTGTGACAGCACATTGGACTTCGAGGGCAAGCCACATATGTCCGCTCGATGGGGACCCTGACACTGCTGCTGCAGCTGCAGAGCCAAGCGGCAGTGCACATCTCCAGGCGAGACGTGGCCTGACTCCCCTGTGGGGGTTCCATGGGAAGGCCAAGATTTATGTCAGCATGGGCGACGAAAGCTCTTGTACCGGCTTCAGCACCAGAAGAGGACTGAGGACCCGGCAATGACTGGGGAAGAATCACCAAAGGCTCGTGGCAACTGGCACTGAGACTGGCCTCTTCTGAGGCAACAGGGGCGGGTCCATGGGCTCCCCATCGTAACACGAGAAACCCCGCTGCAACTGGAGAGAAAACAGAAGCCTCTCCCTTGCAAGCGGTTTGAGGTCCTTATCTGCTGAGGCGTCTAGGGGGAAATCACCCCTTCCATCTTGGACATCGAACGGCTCCTTCACCCCATTGCTGTGACCCAAGAAGTTCCCCACCCCACCCTTCTCAACTTGGGAGGAACGCCAAGGGACCTGCTGCGACGCAAGAGCAGCCCCAATTGCCCCTGCTAAGCTCCAGATGATGGTTCCGTTTTCTGCTCATTAGGGAAAGGTTTCCTCGGTCTTCCCTCACATCTCTAGAGGATATGCTCCCCCCAGGAAAGTCGGAATTAGCATCAGTGTTTGGGCCACCATTCCCCAAAGCCCCCAAATGCCTTGTCCGCTGTAGAAGAACCTGACTGCCCTGCACTTCCTTAACCAGCACCCAAAGGCTCGACGCCGGACACACTGGTACGTGTGACAGCCCAGGGTAGGACCTCAGGGCAAGTCACAGATCCCTGAGTCAGCTCGGCATGGAGTTTGCCACTGCTTCTGCAGCAGGTCAGGCAAGTTGCCATACATGTGTCCAAGCGAGACGAGGCCTGTATCCTAAGTGGGGGCCTCAGGGGTACCCCAAGACCTAGGTTAGGACGGTCAATAAAAGGTCAGGCTCCCGCCTCATCACCAGTCGAGGACTGAGCATCCTGAGATGATTGGGGAGTATTCCCAGAGTCGCCTGTCAACTGGCACGGAGATTGGCCTCTCCTGAGGCCACAGGGCCGAGTCCCTGGGTTCCTCATCCAAACTGGAGGGGACCCCACCACAACTTGAGAAAAACCAAAATATTTTCCCTTTCGAGCGTGGTGAGGACCTTGTCCGCTGTGGCATCTCTAGGGAAATCAATCCTCCTCTCTTGGACATCAAAAGGGTCATTCAGCTTCTTGCTGTGACCCAAGAATTTCCACTTCCCAACCGTACCCACTCTAGAGGAACCCCGATGATCCCCCAACAATGAAATAGAGCCCCGTTATCCCCTACTGAGCTCCAGATGAGGGTCCCTTTCCTGCTCTGTCGGGAAAAGGTTCCCTGCGCTCTGTTCACATCCCAACAGGAGACACTCGAACCAGGAGAGTCTGGAGGAGCATCAGGGGTCTTGCCACCATTCCAAAGACCGCCAAATATCTCGTTCACTCCAGATAAACATGACTGCCCTGCCCTGCATCGACTGTCACCCCGAGGCTCAAAGCCTGACACACTGGCTCAGGTGAAAGCCCTGGGTAGTACCTCGAGATCAAGTAACAGATCCCTGTGTCCATTCGACCCCAAGCCTTACACAGCCGCTGCAGCTGCAAAGTAAGCGGCAGTGCACGACTCCAGGCGAGACGAGGCCTGAATCCCCTGTGGGGGCTCCATGGGAACCCCAAGATTTATGTCAGCATGGGCGAGGAAAGCTCAGGTACCGCCTTCAGCACCAGACGAGGACTGACGACCCAGCGATGACTGGGTAGAAATCCCCAAAGACGCATGCAACTGGCAGGGAAACTGGCCTCTGCTGAGGCCACAGGGGCGGGTCCATGGTCTCCCCTTCGTAACTCGAGAAATCCCGCTGCAACTCGAGAAAAAGCAGAAGCTTCACCCTTGTGAGAGGGGTGAGGCCCTTATCCACTGCGGCGATTCGGAGGAACTTACCCCGTTCCTCTTGGACCTCGACGGGCTCCTTCACCCTCTTGCTGAGATCCAAGAAGTTGCCTGCTCCACCCTTCTCAACTCCAGAGGAACGCCAAGGGACCCGCTGAGACTCAGGAGGAGCCCCATTTGCCCCTGCTATGCTCCAGATGATGGTTCTGTTTTCTGTTCCGTAGGGAAAGGTTTCCTGGGTCTTCCCTCGCATCCCAAAAGGAGGTGCTCCCACCAGGAAAGTAGGAAGGAGCATCAGGGTTTGTGCCACAATTCCCAAAGGCCCACAAATGCCTTGTCCACTGTAGATGAACCTGACTGATCTGCATTTCCTAGACCATCACCCCAAGGCTCAATGCCGTACACATTGGCACATGTGACAGCCCAGGGTAAGAACTCGAGGGCAAGCCACAGATCCCTGTGTCTGCTCGACATGGAGCGTGCCACTGCTACTGCAGCTCTTCAGGCAAGTTGCCATGCACGTGTCCAGGCGATATGAGGCCTATCTCCTAAGTGGGAGCCTCAGGGGTATCCCAAGACCTAAGTCAGGATGGTCCAGGAAAGCTCAGGCTCTGGCCTCATCACCAGTCGAAAACAGCACCCTGAGACGATTGGGGAGGAATCCCCAGAGGTGAGTGGCAACTGGCACGCAGACTGTCCTCTCCTGAGGCCGCAGGGGTACATCCCTTGGCTCCCCGTCATAACTCGTGAAACCCCGCCACAACTCGAGTAACATCAGAAGCTTTTCCCTTGCAAGCAGGGTGAGGCCTTTATCCCATCTGGTGTCTCGTGGGAAATCACCCCTTCCCTCTTGGACCTCGAAGGGCTCCTTCACTCCCTTGCTGTGACACAAGGAGTTCCCAGCCAAAACCGTCCCACCAAGAGGAACCCCAATGTACCCGCTGCGACTCAAGAGGAGCCAAGTTTGCACCTGATAAGATCTAGATGATAGTCCCTTTTCCTGCTCCTTAGTATAAGGTGTCCTGTGGCTTCCGTGGTATCCCAAAGAGGTGCTCGCAGTAGGAAAGTCAGAAGGAGCATCTGGGGTTAGACCACCATTCTCCAAGATCCCCAAATGCCTTGTCCACTGCAGCAGATGAACCTGTCTGCCCTGAACTGCCTTGACTGTAACCCTGAGGGTAGACGCCCGAAACACCTGCACGTGTGACAGCTCTTTGGGCCTCGAGGGCAAGCCATAGATCCCTGTGTCCACTCAACATGGATCCTGACACTGCTGCTGCAGCTGGTCACGCAAGTAGCTGTGCACGTGTCCAGGCGAGACGAGGCCTGTCTCATAAGTGGTTGCCACAGGGGTACCCCAAGACCTAGGTCAGGATGGTCGAAGAAAGCTCAGGCACCGGCCTCAGCACAAGTCGAGTACTGAGCACCCTGAGATGATTTGGGAGTAATCCCCAGAGGTACCTGGCAACTGGCACGGAGACAGGCCTCTCCTAAATCCACAGGGGCGAGTCCCTGGCCTCCACTTCTTGACTCGAGAGGACTTTGCCACAACTTGATAAAAACCAAAGATTCTGCCCTGCAAGAGGGGTGAGGACCTTGTCAGCTCTGGCGTCTTGGGGGAAATCACACCTTTCCTATTCCAGCTCAAAACGATCGTTCACCTGCTTGCTGTGAACCAGGACGTTCCCTGCCACACCTGTCCAACTCAAAATGAACACCGAGTGTCCCGCCAAAAATGAAAAGGAGCCCCGTTATCCCCTGCTGAGCTCCTGATGAGGGTCCCTTTCCTGCTCTCTCAGAAAGGGTTCTCAGCGCTCCCTTCTCATCCCAACAAGAAACACTGGCACGAGTACATTCGGGAGAGGCCTCAGGGATATTGCCACAGTTCCCTAAAATCCCCAAATACCTCGTTGACTCCAGATGAACCTGACTGCCCTGTACTGCGTTGGCTGTCACCCCGAGGCTCCAATCGTGACATCCTGGCACATGTGACATACCTGGTTAGGACCTCGAGGTCCAGTCACATATCCCCGTGTCCACTTAACGTTGAGCCTTACACTGCTGCTGTGGCTGCAGAGGCAAGCGGCAGCACACATCTCCAGGTGAGACGAGGTCAGAAGCATGATTCTCCCTGCAAGCGAGTTGAGGATCTTGTCCGTGTTGGCGACTTGGGAGAAATCACTCCTTCTCAGTTGGATCTCAAAGGGCTGTTTCACCCCCTTGCTGTGACCCAAGAAGTTTCCCTCCACAACCGTCTCAACTCTAGAGGAACCCCAAAGGACCCGCTCTGACTCAAGAGAATCCCCGTTTGCCCCTTTTAAGCTACAGAAGATGGTCCCTTTTCCGGCTCCTAAGGGAAAGGTTTCCAGAGGCTTCCCTCGCATCCCAATAGGTGGTGATCGCACCAGGAAAGTCAGGAGCAGCATCAGGGTTTGGGATATCATTCCCCAAGACCCCCAAATACCTTGTCCACTGCAGATGAACCTGACTGCCCAGCACTGCCTCGACTGTTAGGGAGAAGCTCGACCCCAGACACCCTGGAACGTGTGATAGCATATTGGACCTCGAGGTCAAACCAGAGATCCCTGTGTCTGCTCAATATGGAGCCTGAAACTTCTGCTGCAGCCGTTCAGGCAAGTTGCCGTGCACGAGTCCAGGCGAGACGAGGCCTGTCTCCTCTGTGGGGGCCTCAGGGGTACCTCAAGACCTATGTCAGGAAGGTCGAGGAAAGCTCAGGATTCAGCCTCAGCACAAGTCCAGGACTGAGCACCGAGACGATTAGGGAAGAATCCGCAGAGGCGCCTGGCAACTGGCACGGAGACTGTCCAAGCCTGAGGTCCAGGGACGAGTCCCTGGGTACCCCGTTGTAACTCGAGAGGCCCAGACGCAACTTGAGATAAACCAAAAGATACTCCCCTGCAAACGGGGTGAGGTCCTTGTCTGCTATGGCGTCTCGGGCAAAAGCACCTCTTCTCTCTTGGACCTCAAAAGGGATGATCACCTTCTTGCTGTGACCCTAGAAGATTCCCCCCTCACTCGAGGGGAACATCGAGGGTCCAGCCATGAATGAAAAGGAGCCCCGATATCCCTCCTGAGCTCCAGATAAGGGTCCCTTTCCTGCTCTGTCGGGAAAGGGTTCCCAGCGCTTCCTTCTCATCCCAACAGGAGACACTGGAACCAGGACTGTCGGGAGGAGCATCAGGGGAATGGCCTCCATTCCCGAAGACCTCCAAATACCTCGTTTACTCTAAATGAACCTGACTGCCATGCACTGCATCGACTGTCACCAGGAGGCTCGAAGACTGACACACTGACAAGTGTGACAACCCTGGGTGTTACACTGATATCAAGTCATAGATCCCTGTGTACACTCAAAGGGGAGCATTTCACAGCTGCTGAAGCTGCAGTGGCAAGCGTAGATGTATGTCTCCAGGCAAGACAATGCCTGACTTTCCTGTGGGGGCTCCATGGAACCCCAACATTAATGTCAGCATGGGCGAGGAAACCTCAGGTACCGGTTTCAGCACCAGACGAGGACTGAGGACTCGACAATGACTGGCGAGGAATCACCAAATGCGCATGGCAACTCGCAAGGAGACAGGCCTCGCCTGAGGCCACAGGGGCGGGTCCATGTGCTCCCCGTCGTAACTCGAGGAACCCCGCCACAACTCGAGAAAAAGCAGAAGCTTCTCCCTTGCAAGCGGGGTGAGGCCCTTATCGACTGCAGTGTCTCTGGGGAAATCATTCCTTCCCTCTTGGAGCTTGAAGGTATCTTTAACCCCCTTGCTGTGACCCAGGAATTACCCTGTCCCACCCGTCTCAACTGGAGAGGAACAACAAGATATCTGCTGGGACTCAAAAGAACCCTGTTTGCCCCTGCTAAGCCCCAGATTATCATCCCTTTTCCTGCCCCTTAGGGAAAGATTCCCTGAAGCTTCGCTCCAATACCAAGAGGAGGTGCTCTCAACAGTAAAGTCGGGAGGAGCATCAGGGTTTGGACCACCATTCCCCAAGATCCCCAAATGACTTGTCCACTGCAGATGAACTTGACAGCACTTCACTGCCTTGACTGTCACCCTGAGGCTCGATACACAACACACTGGTACGTGTGACAGTACTTTGGACCTTGCGGGCAAGCCACACATCTCTGTGTCTGCTCGACATGGAGCCTGACACTGCTGCTGCAGCTAGTCAGGCAAGTCGCCGTGCACGTTTATAGGCAAGACGAAGCCTGTCTACTCTGTGGGAGCCTCAGGGTTACCCCCAGACCTAGGTCAGTACGGTCAAGGAAATCTCAAACTCCGGCCTCAACAATAGTTGATGACTGAGCACTGAGACAATTGGGGAATAACCCCCGGAGAAGCCTAGCAACTGGCACGGAGACTGGCTTCTCCTGAGGCCACAGGGGCGAGTCCCTGGGGTCCTTGTCGTAACTCGAGAGGTCCCCGCCACAACTGAGAAAAACCAAAATATTCTCCCCTGCAAGCGGGTTGAGTACCTTTTCCCCGGTGGCATCTTGAGGGAAATCACCCATTTTCTCTTAAACCACAAGAGGGTCGTTCACCTTCTTGCTGTGACCCAAGAAGTTCCCCGCCCCACCTGTCCCCACTGGAGAGGAACACCGAGTGTCCCGCCAAGATTGAAAAGGAGCCCCTTATCCCCTGCTGAGCTCCAGATGAGGTTGCCTTGCCTGCTCTGTCGGGAAAGGGTTCTCAGCGCTCCCATCACATACCAACAGGAGACACTCGCACCAAGACAGTCAGGAGGAGCATCAGGGCTCTTGCCACCATTCCCCAAGACCCCCAAATACCTCGTTCACTCCATGTGAACCTGACTACCCTGCACTCCGTAGACTGTCACCCCGAGGCTCGAAGCCTGACACACTGGCACGTGTGACAGCCCTGGGTAATACCTCGAGTACAAGTCACAGATCCCTGTGTCCACTCAACGGGGAGCATTACTGCTCTTGCAGCTATGGAGGCAACCGGCAGTGCACGTCTCCAGGCGAGAAGAGGCCTGAATTTCCTGTGGGGGCTCGACGGGTACCCCAAGATTTATGTCAGCATGGTCGAGGAAAACTCAAGTACTGGCTTCAGCACCAGATGAGGACTGAAGACCAGGCAATGTCGGGAGGAATCCCCAAAAGCACATGGCAACTGGCACGGAGACTGGCCTCTCCTGAGGCCACAGGGGCGGGTCCATGGGATCCCCGTTGTAACTCGAGAAACCCGGCCCCACCTCGAAAAAAAACAGAAGCTTCTCCCTTGCAAGCAGGGTGAGGCCCTTATCCGCTGTGTTTTTTCGGGGGAAATCACCTGTTCCCTCTTGGACTGGGAAGGGCTCCTTCACTCCCTTGCTGTGACCCAAGAAGTTACCCACCCTACCCGTCACAACTCGGGAGGAACCCAAAGAGACCCGCTGGGACTCAAGAGGAGCCCTGTTTGCGCCTGCTAAGCTCCAGATGATGGTCCCTTTTCCTGGTCCTAAAGGAACATTTTCCTGTGGATTCCCTCGCATTCCAAGAGGAGGTTCTCGCACCAAGAAATTCGGGAGAAGCATCAGGGTTTGGAGTACCATTCCCCAAGACCCCCAAATGCCTTGTCCACTGCAGATGAATCTGACTGCCCTGCACTGCCTTGACTGTCACACCGAGGCTCACCGTGTGACACACTGGCACGTCTGACAGCCTTAGGTAGTACCTCGAGTGCAAGCCACAGATCCCTGTGTCCGCTAGACCTGGAGCCTGACATTTCTGCTGCAGCTGGTCAGGCAAGTAGCCGTGCATGTGTCCAGGCGAGACGAGACCTCTCTCCTGTGTGGGGGCCTAAGGGGTACCCCTTAGGAAAGCTCAGGCTCTGGCCTCAGCACAAGTCGAGGACTGAGCACCCTGAGACGATTGGGGAGGAATCCCCAGAGGCGCCTGGCTACTGGCACGGAGGCTGGCCCCACCTGAGGCCACAGGGGCAAATCCCTGGGTTCCCCATTGTAACTCTAGAGGACTCTGCCACAAATTGAGAAAAAGCAAAAGATTCTCCCCTGCAAGCGGGGTGAGGACCTGTTCCTCTGTGACGTCTCGGGGGAAATCACCCCTTCTCTCTTGGACCTCAAAAGGGTCGTTCACCTTCTTGCTGAGACCCAAGAAGTTCCCCGCCCCACCCATCGCCACGCGAGGGGAAAACTGAGGATCCCGCCATGAATGACAAGGAGCCCTGTTATCCCATGTTGAGTTCCAGATGAGTTTCCATTTGTGCTCTGTCTGGAAAGGGTTTCCAGCGCTTGTCTCACATCCCAACAGGAGACACTCGCCCCAGGACTGTTGGGAGGAGCATCAGTGTTCTTGCCACCATTCCACAAGACCCCCAAATACCTCATTCAGTCCAGATGAATCTGACTGCCCTGCACTGCCTTGACTTTCACCCCGAGGCTCAAAGCCTGACACACTGGCCCGTGTGACAGCCCTGGGTAATACTTCCTTGCCGAGTCACAGATCCCTGTGTCCACTCGACGGGGAGTCTTACACTGCTTCTGCAGCTGTAGAGGCAAGCGTTAGTGTACGTCTCCAGGCGAGACGAGGCCTGACTCCCCTGTGGGGACTCCTTGGGAACCCCTAGATTTATGTCAGCAAGGGCGAGGAAAGCTCAGGTACCGGCTTCAGCAGCAGACGAGGACTGAGGACTCGGCGATGACTGGGGAGGCATCCCCAAAGGCGCATGGCAACTGGCATGGAGACTGGCCTCTTCTGATGCCACAGGGGCGGCTAAATGGGCTCCCCGTCTTAATTTGAGAAACCCCGTTGCAACTCGAGAAAAACCTGAATCTTCTCTGTTGCATGCGGGGAGAGGCCCTTATACACGGTGGCGTATCGGTGAAAATCAACCCTTCCCTCTTGGACCTCGAAGGGCTCCTTCACCCCCTTGCTGTGACCAAGGAGTGCCTGCCCCACCCGTCTCAACTGGAGAGGAACACAGAGGATCCGCTGCAACTCAACAGAGCCCCGTTTGCCCCTGCAAATCTCCAGATGATTGTCCCTTTTCTGCTCCTTAGGGAAAGTTTTCCTGGGGATTACCTCGCATCTCAAGAGTAGGTCCTCCCAACAGGAATGTCTGGAGGAGCATCAGGGTTTGGACCACCGTTCCCCAAGACCTCCAAATGCCTTGTCCACTGCAGATGAACCTGACTGCGCTTCACTACCTTGACTGTCACCCCGAGGCTTGATGCCCGACACACTTGCATGTGTGACAGCACTTTGGACCTAGAGTGTAAGACGCAGATTCCTGTGTCCACTCGACCTGGAGCCTGACACTTCTGCTGCAGCTGGTCAGGCAAGTACCCGTGCACCTGTCCAGGCAATACGAAGCCTGTCTCCTCTGAGGGGGCCACATGGGTACCCCAAGACCTAGGTCAGGATGGTCGAGGAAAGCTCAGGCTCCGGCCTCAGCACAAGGTGAGTACTGAGGACCCTGATACAATTGGCGAGGAATCCACAGACATGCCTGGCAACTGGCACGGAGAGTGGCCTCTCCTGAGGACACAGGGGCGAGTACCTGGGGTCCCGTCATAAAATGAGAGGACCACACCACAATTTGAGAAAAACCAAATGGTTCTCCCCAGCAAGTGGGGTGAGGACCTTGTCTGCTTTGGTGTTTCGGTGGAAATCACACCTTCGCTCTTGGACCTCAGAAGCATCGTTCACCTTCTTGCTGTGATCCAGGAAGTTGCCCGCCCCACCCGTCCACCTCAAAAGGAACACCGAGGGTACCGCCATGAACGAAAAGGAGCCCCATTATCCCCTGCTGAGCTCCTGATGAGGGTCCCTTTCCTGTTCTGTTGGGAAAGATTTCCGGCGCCCCCCTCACATCCCAACAGGAGACACTCACACCACGAATCTGTATGAGCATCAGGGGTCTTGCCACAATTCGCCAGGAAACCCAAATACCTCCTTAAGTGCAGATGAACCTGACTGACATTCACTGCTTCGACAGTCACCCCGAGGCTCAAAGCCTGACACACTGGCACGTGTGATAGCCCTGGGTAGTACCTCAAGGTCAAGTCACAGATCCGTGTGTCCACTCGACGGGGAGACTTACACTGCTGCTGCAGCTGCGGAGACAAGCGGCAGTGCACTTCTTCAGGAGAGACGAGAACTGACTCCCCTTTGAGGGCTCCATGGGAACCCCAAGATTTATGTCAGCATGAGCGAGGTAAGCTTAAGCACCGGCTTCAGCCCCAGACGAGGACTGAGGACACGACGATGACTGGGGAGGAATCCCCAAAGGCACATGGCAATTGGCATGGAGACTGGCCTCTCCTGATGCCACAGAATCGAGTCCATGGGCTCCCCATCGTAACTCGAGAAACCCCCCCGCATCTCGAGAAAATCCGGAAGCTTCTCCCTTGCAAGCGGGGTGAGGCCCTTATCCACTGTGGCCTTTCAGGGGAAATCACCCCTTCCCTTTTGGACCTCGAAGGGCTCCTTCACCCACTTGCAGTGACCAAGAAGTTCCCCGCCACACCCCTCTCACCTCGAGAGGAAACCTAAGGAACCCACTGCGACTCGAGAGGAGCCCCGTTTGCCCCTGCTAACCTCCAGATGATGGTCAATTTTCATGCTCCTTAGGGAAAGGTTTCTTGGGTTTCCCTCACATCCCAAGAGAAGGTACAAGGACCAGGAAAGTTGAGAGGAGCATCAGGGGTTAGGCCACCATTCCCCAAGACCTGCAAATGTCTTGTCCACTGCACATGAACGTGACAGCCCTGCATTGCCTTGACCGTCACCCCAAGGCCCGACACCTGACACACTGGCATTGGACAGCCTGGGATAGGACCTCGAGGGCAAGACACAGATCCCTGTGTCCACTCGACATGGAGCCTGCCACTGCACCTGCAGCTGGTCAAGCAAGTAGCCGTGGACATGTTCAGGCGAGATGAGGCCTGTCTCCTCTGTGGGGGCCACAGGGGTACCCACAGGCCTAGATCAGGACGGTCGACGAAAGGGCAGGCTGGGGCCTCAGCACAAGTCGAGTACTGAACACCCTGAGATGATTGGGGAGGAATCCCCAGAGGTACCTGGAACCTGGCACGTAGACTGGCCTCTCCTGAGGACACAGGAGTGAGTTCCTGGTGTCCCCGTCGTAACTAGGTAGGAACCCAACAAAACTTGAGAAGAACCAAAAGATTTTCCCATGCAAGCGGGGTGAAGACGTTGTCCGTTGTGACGTCTCAGGAGAAATCACCCCTTCTCACTTGGACCTCAAAAGGGTCATTCACCTTATTGCTGTGACCCTAGAAATTCCCCACCCCACCCGTCCCTACTTGAGAGGCACACCGAGGATCCTGCCAAGAATGAAATGGGGCCCGTTATTACCTGCTGAGCTCCCGATGAGGGTCCCTTGCCTGCTCTGTTGGGAAAGGGATCCCAGGGCTTCCCACACATCCAAAAGGAGACACTCGCACCAGGAAAGTTGCGAGGAGCATGAGCTATCTTGCCACCATTTCCCAAGCCCCCCAAATACCTCGTTGACTCCAGATGAACCTGACTGCCCTGCACTGCATCGACTGTCACCCCGAGGCTGAAA
>SJYE01011888.1:251413-263012 GCA_006408755.1 Eudorcas thomsonii
TGTCACCCCGAGGCTTGACGCAGGACACTCTGGCAGGAGTGACAGCATTTTGGACCTCGAGGGCAAGCCACAGATCCCTCTGTCCGCTCGAATGGAGCCTGACACTGATGCTGCAGCTGATCAGGCAAGTAGCCGTGCACGTTTCCAGGCGAGATGAAGCCTGTCTCCTTTGTGGGAGCCTCAGGGGTACCCCAAGACCTAGGTCAGGACAGTCGAGGAAATCTCAGGCTCAGGCCTCAGCAAAAGTCGAAGACTGAGCACAGAGACGATGGGGGAGTCATGCCCAGGGGAGCCTGACAACTGGCACGGAGACTGGCCTTCCTGAGGCCACAGGGACTAGTGCCTGGGGTCCCCGTCATAACTCGAGAGGACCCCATCACAACTTGAGAAAAACCAAAAAATCCTCTCCTGCAAACTGTTTGAGTACCTTGTCCACTGTGGCGACTTGAGGGAAGTCACCCATTCTCTCTTAAAGCACAGGAGGGTCGTTTACCTTCTTCCTGTGACCCATGAGGTTCCCCACCCCACCCGTCCCCACTTGAGAGGAACACCGAGTGTCCTGCCAAGAATGAAAAGGAGCCCCGTTATCCCCTGCTGAGTTCCAGATGAAGGTCCATTTCCTTCTCTGTCGGGAAAGGGTTCCCAACGCTCCCGTCACATGCCAAGAGGAGACACTCGCACCAGGATAGTCGGGGGTAGAATCATAGTTCTTGCCACCATTCCCCAAGACCCCCAAGTACTTGGTTCACTCCAGATGAACCTGACTTCCCTGTACTCCATCGACTGTAACCCCGAGGCTCGAAGCCTGACACGCTGGCACGTGTGACAGCCCTGGGTTCAAGTCACAGATCCCTGTGTCCACTCGACGAGGAGTCTTACACTGCTGTTGCAGCTATGGAGGAAATCGGCAGTGCGCGTCTCCAGGCGAGACGAGGCCTGACTCCCCTGAGGGGGCTCCATCGGTACCCCATGATTTATGTCAGCATGGGCGAGGAAAGCTCAGGTACCGGCTTCAGCACCAGACGAGGCATGAGGTCCCGGCGATGTCTGGCGAGGATTCCCCAAAGGCACATGGCAACTGGCACGAAGACTGGCCTCTCCCGAGAGCACATGGGAGGGTCAATGTGCTCCCCGTCATTACTTGTGAAACATCGCCCCACCTCGAAAAAAACCAGAAGCTTCTCCCTTGCAAGCAGGGTGAGGCCCTTATCCGCTATGGCGTCTCGGGGGAAATCACCAATTCCCTCTTCTACTGGGAAGAGCTCCTTCACTCCCTCGATGTGACCCAAGAATTTACCCATCCTACCCGTCTCAACTCGGGAGGAACTCCAAGAGACCCGCTGCGACTCAAGAGGATCCCGTTTGCTCTTGCTAAGCTCAAGATGATGGTCCCTATTCCTGGTCCTTAGGGAAGGTTTTCCTGGGGCTTCCCTCTCATCCCAAGAGGAGGTTCTCACACCAGGAAATTCGGGAGGAGCATCAGGGTTTGGGCCACCATTCCCAAGACCCCCAAATGCCTTGTCCATTAAAGATGAATCTGTATGTCTTGCACTGCCTTGACTGTCACATCAAGGCTCATCGTGTGACACAGTGGCACATCGGACAGTCTTGGATAGTACCTCGAGTGCAAGCCACAGATCCCTGTGTCCGCTCGACATGGAGCCTGACACTGCTGCTGTAGCTGGTCAGGCAAGTAGCCATGCATGTGTCCAGGCGAGACTATCCCTGTATCCTCTGTGATGGCCTCAGGGGTACCCCAAGTCTTTGATCAGGAGTGTTGAGCAAAGCTCAGGCACTGGTCTCAGCACAAGTCGAGAACTGAGCACCCTGAGATGATTGGGGAGGAATCCCCAGAGGCTCCTGGCTACTAGCACGGAGACTGGCCTCTCCTGAGGCCACAGGGGCGGCTAAATGTGCTCACCATCTTAACTCAAGAAACCCTGTCCCAACTCGAGAAAAACTTCAAGCTTCTCCCTTGCATGCAGCGTGAAGCCCTTATCCGCTGTGGCTTCTCGATGGAAATAAACCCTTCCCTCTTGGACCTCAAAGGGCTCTTTCACACCCTTGCTCTGACCCAAGGAATTCCCTGCCTCAACCGTCTCAACTCGAGAGGAACCCCAAGGGATCCGCTGCAACTCAACAGAGCCCCATTTGCCCCTGCTAAACTCCAGATGATTGTCCCTATTCCTGCTCCTTAGGAAAACGTTTCCTGGGGCTTCCCTCACATCTCAAGAGGAGGTGCTCACACCAGGAAAGTCAGGAGGAGCATCAGCTGTTGGACCACCATAACTTAAGACCCCCAATGCTTTGTCCACTTCAGATGAACCTGACTGCCATACACTGTCTTGACTGTCACCCCGAGGCTCGACGCACGACACACTGGCACATATGACAGTATTTTGGACCTCGAATGCTAGCCACGATCCCTGTGTCCGCTAGACATAGAGTCTAACAATGCTGCTGCAGCTGGTCAGGCAAGTAGCCATGCACGTGTCCAGGCGAGACGAGGCCTATTTTCTCTTCGGGGGACTCAGTGATACCCCAAGACCTAGGTCGGGACGGTCGAGGGAAGCTCAGGCTCTGGCCTCAGCACAAGTCGGGGACTGAGTACCCTTAGACGATTGGGGAGGATCCCCAGAGGCGCCTGTCAACTGCTGTGGAAACTAGCCTCTCCTGAGGCCACAGGGGCGAGTACCTGGAGTCCCTCTCATAACTCGAGAGGACCCCGCCATAACTTGAGAAAAACCAAAAGATTCTCCCCTGCAAGAGGGGTGAGGACAATGTCCGCTGTGGCTTCTCGGGCGAAATCACGCCTTATCTATTAGACCTCAAAAGTGTCGTTCACCTTCTTGCTGTGACCCAAGAAGTTCCCTGCCCCACTCGTCCCCACTCGAGTGGAACACTGTGAGTCCCGCCAAGACTGAAAATTAGGGCCAATTTCCCCTGCTGAGCTCCAGATGAGGGTCCCTTTCCTGCTCTCTCAGGAAAGGGTTCCCAGCACTCCCGTCACATTCCAACAGGAGACACTCGCACAAGGACAGTCAGGGGGAGCATCAGGGGTCTTGCCACCATTCCCCAAAACGCCCAATACCTTGTTCACTCCAGATGAACCTGACTGCCCTGCACTGCGTCGACTGTCACACTGAGGCTCCACGCCTGACACACTGGAACATTTGACAGCCTTCAGTAGTACCTCGAGGTCAAGTCTCAGTTCCGAGTGTACACTCGACGGGGATCCTTACACTGCTGCTGCACCTGCGGAGGAAAGCGGCAGTGTACATCTATAGGCGAGACGAGGCCTGAATCCCCCGTGGGGGCTCCATGGGAACCCCAAGATTTTATCAGCATGGGCGAGGAAAACTCAGGTACCGGCTTCAGCACCAGACGAGGACTGAGGACCCGGCATGACTGGGGAGGATTCCCCAAAGGCGCATTGCAACTGACACAGACACTGGCCTCTCCTGAGACCACAGGGGCTGGTCCATGTGCTCCCAGTCGTAACTCGAGAAACCCGCCAAAGCTCGAGGAAAACCATAAGCTTCTCCCTTGCATGCGGGGTGAGGCCCTTATCCACCATAGCGTCTCGGGGGAAATCATCCCTTCCCTCATGGAACTCGAAGGACTTTTTCACCCCCTTGCAGTGGCCCAAGAAGTTCCCCACCCCACCCGTCTCAACACCACAGGAACCCCAAGGGACCCGCTGTGACTCAAGAGGAGCCCCATTTGCCCCTGCTAAGCTCCAGATGATGGTCCCTTTTTTGCTCCTTAAGGAAAGGTTTCCCATGGCTTCCTTCTCATCCCAATAAGAGTTGTTCACACCATGAAATTAGGGCGGAGCATCAGGTGTTGGGACACAATTCTCCAAGACCAACAAATGCCTAGTCCATTTGAGATGGTCCTGACAGCCCTGTAATGCCTTGACTGTCACCCCCAGGCTCGATATTCAACACACTGGCACGTGTGACAGCCCTGGGTACTACCTCAAGGGCAAGCCACAGATCTCTGTTTCCGCTTGACATGGAGTCTATCACTGTTGCTGCAGCTGCTCAGGCAAGTAGCCGTGCACGTTTCCAGGGCAGTTGAGGCTTCTCTCCTTTGTAGGGCCCTCAGGGTAGCCCAAGACCTAGGTCAGGATGGGCGAGGAAAGATCCAGCACCATCCCCAGCACAAGTCGAGGAATGAGCATGCTGAGACGATTGGGGAGGTATCCCCAGTGGCGCCTGCCCACTAGAACGGAGACTGATCTCTCCAGAGGCCACAGGGGCAGCTCCATGGGCTCCCCGTCATAACTCGACAACCCCGTTGCAACTGGAGAATATCCAGAAGCTTCTCGGTTGCAAGCGTGGTGAGGCCCTTATCTGCTGCGGCGTTTCGGGGGAAATCACCCCTTCCCTCTTAGACCTCGAAGGGCTCCTACATCCCCTTTCTGTGACACAAGGAGTTCCCTGCCCCTACCGTCTCAACTCCAGAGGAACCCCAAGGGAATGGCTGCAACTCAAGAGGAGTCCCTTTTGCCCCTGCTAAACTCCAGATAATGGTCCCTTTCCTGCTTTGTCGGGAAAGGGTTACCAGCGCTCCTCTCATATCCCAAAAGGAAACACTAGCACCAGTACAGCACTTTGGACCTCGAGAGCAAGCCACGGATCCCTCTGTCCGCTCGACATGGAGCCTGACACTTCAGCTGCAGCTGGTCAGGAAAGTAGCGGTGCACATGTCCAGGTGAGACGAAGCCTGACTCATATGTGGAAGCCTCAGGGGAGCCCTGAGACCTAGGTCAGGATGGTCAAGGGAAGCTCAGGCTCTGGCCTCATCACCAGTCGAAAACTGAGCACCCTGAGATGATTGGGGAGGAATCCCCAGAGGTGACTGGCAACTGGCCTGGAGACTGTCCTCTCCTGAGGCCCCAGGGGCGCGTCTCTGGGCTCCCCGTCCTAACTCGAGAAACCACGCCACAACTCGAGAAACACCAAAAGCTTCTCCTTTGCAAGTGGGGTGAGGCCCTTATCTAATCCGGCGTCTCGTGGGAAATCACCCCTTCCCTATTGGACCTCAAAGGGCTCCTTCACTCCATTGCTGTGACACAAGGAGTTCCCGACCACAACCGTGGCACCCAAGAGGAACCCCAGTAGACCCGCTGCGACTCAAGAGGAGCCCAGTTTTCCCCTGCTACGCTCTAGGTGATAGTCCCTTATCCTGCGCCTTATTATAAGGTGTCCTGGGGCTTCTGTCACATCTCAAAGGGAGGTGCTCGCAGTAGGAACGTCAGGAGGATCATCTGGGGTTAGGCCGCCATTCACCAAGAACCCCAAATGCCTTGTCCACTGCAGATGAACTTGTCTGCCCTGCACTGCCTTGACTGTCACCCCGAGGTTCGATGCCCAAAACACCTGCACGTGTGACAGCAATTTGGGCCTCGAGGGCAAGCCACAGATCCCTGTGTCCATTCGACCTGGAGCCTGACACTACTGCTCCAGCTGGTCAGGCAAGTAGCCATGCCCATGTCCAGTCGAGACCAGGCCTGTCTACTCTGTGGGCCCCTCAGGGGTACACCAAGTCCTAGGTCAGGACGGTCGAGGAAAGCTCAGGCTCCAGCCTCGGCAAAAGTCGAGGACTGAGCACCGAGATGATTAGGGAAGAATCCCCAAAGGTGCCTGGCAACTGGCACGGAGACTGTCCAGTCCCGAGTTCACAGGGACCAGTCCCTGGGTTCCTCGTTGTAACTCGAAAAGACCCCGTCACATCTTGAGAAAAACTAAAAGATTCTCCCCTGCAAGCGGGATCAGGACCTTGTCTGCTGTGGCGTCTCGGGGAAAAGAACCTCTTCTCTCTTGGACCTCCATGCTGTCGTTCACCTTCCTGCTGTGACCCAAGAAGTTTCTCTTGATGCCCGTCCTCACTTGAGGGGAACACCGAGGGTCATGCCATGAATGTAAAGGAGCCCTAGTATACCTGCTGGGCTCCAGATGAGGGTTCCTTTCCTTCTCTGTCGGAAAAAGGTTCCCAGCATTTCCCTCACATCCCAACAGGAGACATTCGAACCAGGACTGTCCGGAGCAGCATCGGGGATCTTGCCACCATTCCCCAAGACGCTGAAATACGTCCTTCACTCCAGATGAACCTGACTGCCCTGCACTGTGTCAACTGTCACCCCGAGGCTCGAAGCCTGACCCACTGACACGTGTGACAGACCTGGGTGGTACCTGGAGGTCAAGGCACAGATCCCTGTGTCCACTCGACAGGGAGCCTTTCACAGCTGCTGCAGCTGCGGAGGCAAGTGCAAGTGTACGTCTCCAGGCAAGACAAAGCCTGACTTTCCTGTGGGGGCTCCATAGAAACCCCAAGATTTATGTCAGCATGGGCGAGGAAAGCTCAGGTACCAGCTTCAGCACCAGAGGAGGAATGAGGAGTCAGCGATGACTGGGGAGGAATCCCCAAAGGCGCATGGAAACTGGCAAGAAGACTGGCCTCTCCTGAGGCCACCGGGGCGGGTCCATGGGCTCCCCATCGTAACTCGAGAAACCCCGCCGAAAATCGAGAAATACCAGAAGCTTCTCCCTTGCAAGGGGGGTGAGTCCTTTATCCACTGCGGCATCTCTGGGGAAATCATTCCTTACCTATTGGACCTCGAAGGGCTCTATACCCCCCTTGCTGTGACCCAGGAATTTCCCCGCCCTACCCATCTCAACGAGACAGGAACAAGGGATCCGCTGCGACTCAACAGAGCCCTTTTTGCACCTGCTAAGCTCCAGATGATCATCCCCTTTCCTGACCCATAGGGAAAGGTTCCCTGTAGCTTCGCTCAAATACCAAAAAATGGTGCTTGCAACAGGAAAGTGGGGAAGAGAATCAGGGTTTCGGCAACCATTCAACAGGACACCCAAATGCCTTGTAAAATGCAGATGAACTTGACAGCCCCGCATGCATTGACTGTCACCTTGAGGATCAACGCTCTACACACTGGCACGTGTGACAGCACTTTGGACCTCCAGAACAAGCCACAGATCCCTCTGTCTGCTCTAAATGGAGCCTGACACTGCTGATGCAGCTGGTCAGGCAAGGAGATGTGCACTTGTCCAGGTGAGATGAAGCCTGTCTCCTCTGTGCGAGACTGAGGGGAACCCCCAAGACCTAGGTCAGGAGGGTCGAGGGAAGCTCAGGCACTGCCCTCAGCACAAGTCGAATACAGGGCTCCGAGAGACTATTGGAGAGGAATCCCAGAGATGACTGGCAACTGGCATGGAGACTCTCCTCTCCTGAGGTCACAGGGGCGCGTCCCTGGGCTCCCCATCATAACTCGAGAAACCACACCGCAACTCGAGAAACACCAGAAGCTTCTCCCTTGCAAGTGGGGTGAGGCATTTATCCCATTCGCCATCACGTGAGAAATCACCCCTTCCCTCTTGGACCTCGAAGGGCTCCTTCACTCCCTTGCTGTGACACAAGGAGTTCCAATCCACAACCACTGCACCCTAGGGGAACCCCAGTGGACCCGCTGCGACTCAAGAGGAGCCCAGTTTGCTCCTGCTAAGCTCTAGATGATAGTCCCTTTTCCTGCTCCTTTGTATAAGTTGTCCTGGGGCTTCCGTCCATCCCAAAAGCAGGTGCTTGCAGTAGGGACGTCGGGAGGAGCATCTGGGGTTTGGCAACCATACTCCAAGACCCCCAAATGCCTTTTCCACAGCAGATGAACCTGTCTCCTCTGCACTGCCTTGACTGTCACCCTGAGGCTCCACGCCCGAAACACCTGCACGTGTGTCAGCACTTTGGGCCTCGAGGGCAAGCCACAGATCCCTGTGTCCGCTCAGCATGGAGCCTGACCTTGCTGCTGCAGCTGGTCAGGTAAGTAGCTTTGCACGTGTCCAGGTGAGACGAAGCCTGTCTCCTCTGCAGGGGCCTCGGGGGAACCCCCAAGACCTAGGTCAGAACTGTCGAGGGAAGCTCAGGCACTGGCCTCACCACAAGTCGAGGACAGGGCACCCAGAGACGACTGGGGAGGAATTCCTAGAGGTGAGAGGCAACTGGCAGGGAAACTCCTTTTCTGAGGCCACAGGGGCGTGACCCTGGGCTCCCCTTCAAAACTCGAGAAAACCCGCCGCAACTCGAGAAAAATCAGACTCTTCTCCCTTGCAAGAGTGGTGAGGCCCTTATCCGATCCGGCGTCTCCTGGGAAATCACCCCTTCACTCTTAGACCTTGGAGGGCTACTTCAGTCCCTTGCTGTGACACAGGAGTTCCCGGCCACAACCGTCGCACCCAACAGGAACCTCAATGGACCCGCTGCCACTCAAGAGTAGAACAGTTTGCCCCTGCTAAACTCTAGATGATAGTCCCTTTTCCTGCTCCTTAGTCATGGTGTCCTGTGGCTTTCATCGCATCCCAGAAGGAGGTGCTCACAGTAGGAATGTCGGGAGGAGCATCTGGGTTTTGACCACCATTCGCCAAGACACCCAAATTCCTTATCCATTTTAGATGAACCTGTCTCCCCTGCGCTGCCTTGAATGTCACCCCGAGGCTCGACCCCCGAAACACCTGCACATGTGACAGCACTTTGGACCTTGAGAGCAAGCCACAGATCCCTCTGTCCGCTCAACATGGAGCCTGACACTGCTGCTGCAGCTGGTCAGGCAAGTAGCCATGCACGTGTCCAGGTGAGATGAAGCCTGTCTCCTCTGTGGGAGCCTCTGGGTAACCCCAAGACCTAGGTCAGGACGGTCGAGGGAAGCTCAGGCACTGGCCTCAGCACAAGTCGAAGACAGGGCACACTGAGACGATTGGGGAGGAATCCCCAGATGTGACTGCCAACTGGCACGGAGACTGTCCTCTCCTGAGGCAACAGGAGTGCGTCCCTGGGTTCCCCGTTTTAACTCGAGAGGACGCCTCCGCAACTTGAGAAAAACCAAAAGATTCTCCCCTGCAAGCGGGGTGAGGACCTCGTCTGTTGTGGCATCTCGGGGGAAAGAACCTCTTCTATCTTGGACCTCCAAAGTGTCCTTCACCTCCTTGCTGTGACCCAAGAATTTTCTCAGGCCGCCGTCCTCACTCAAGGGGAACACCGAGGGTCCCGCCATGAATGTAAAGGAGCCCCAGTATCCTTGCTGAGCTCCAAAGGAGGGGCCCTTTCCTGCTCTGTTGGGAAAGGGTTCCCAGCATTTCCCTCACATCCCAACAGGAGACACTCGAACCTGGACTGTCCGGAGCAGCATCACGTTTTTACCACCATTCCCCAAGACCCCCAAATACCACGTTCATTCCATATGAACCTGATTGTCCTGCACTGGGTCAACTGTCACCCCGAGGCTCGAAGCCTGACAAACTAGCACGTGTAACAGACCTGTGTGGTTCCTCGAGGTCAAGGCAGAGATCCCTGTGTCCACTCGATGGGGAGCCTTTCACAGCTGCTGCAGCTGCAGGGGCAAGCACAAGTGTACGTCTGCAGGCAAGATGAGGCCTGACTTTCCTGTGGGGCTGCCTGGGAACCCCAAGATTTATGTCAGCATGGCCAGGTAAGCTCAGGTACCAGCTTCAGCACCAGACGAGGACTAAGAACTCGGCGATGAATGCGGAGGAATCCCCAAAGGTGCATGGCAACTGGCACAAAGACTGGCCTCTCCTGAGGCCAGAGCGGCGGGTCCATGGGCTCCCCGTCATAACTCGAGAAACCCCGCAACAACTCGAGAAATACGAGAAACTTCTCCTTTGCAAGCGGGGTGAGGTCCTTATCCACTGCAGCATCTCTGGGGAAGTAACTCCTTCGCTCTTGGACCTCGAATGACTCTTTCACCCCCTTGATGGGACCCAGGAATTTCACCGTCCTACCGGTCTCAACTCAAGAGGAACAACAAGGGATCCGCTGCTACTCAACAGAGCCCTGTTTTCCCCTGCTAAGCTCCAGATAATTGTCCTCTTTCCTGCCCATTAGAGAAAGGTTCCCTGGGGCTTCGCTTGAATACCCAGAGGAGGTTCTCGATCGAGAATGTCGGGGGGGGGCATCAGGAGTTCGGCCACCATTCACCAAGACACCCAAATGCCTTGTCCACTGCAGATGAAATTGACAGCCTCACACCGCCTTGACTTTTAGCCTGAGGCTCTACGCATGACACACTGGCACTTGTGACAGCAATTTGGACATCGAGAGCAAGTCACAGATCACTCTGTCCACTCGACATGGAATCTGACACTGCTGCTGAAGCTGGTCAGGCAAGTAGTCGTCCACGTGTCCAGGTGAGACAAAGCCTGTCTACTCTGTGGGAGCCTCATGGGAACCCCAAGACCTAGGTCAGGACGGTCGAAGGAAGCTCAGGCACTGCCCTCAGCATGAGTCGAGGACAGGGACCCCAGAGACGAATGGAAAGGAATCCCCAGAGGTGACTGGCAACTGGCAAGGAAATTGTCCTCTACTGAGGCCACAGGGGGCCATCCCTGGGCTCTCCGTTGTAACTTGAGAAACCACACCACAACTAGAGAAACATCAGAAGATTCTCCCTTGCAAGCGGGGTAAGGCCCTTATCTGATCTGGCGTCTTGTGGGAATTCACCCCTTCCCTATTGGACCTCGAAGTGCTCCTTCACTCCCTTGTTGTGACACAAGGAATTCCAGGCCACAACTGTCGCACCCAAGAGGAACCCCAGTGGACCTGCTGCGACTCAAGAGGAGCCCAGTTTGACCTTGCTAAGCTCTAGATGATAGTCCTTTTACTGCTCCTTAGTATAATGTGTCCTGGGGCTTCCATCCCATCCCAAAAGCAGTTGCTCCCAGTAGGAAAGTCGGGAGGAGCATCTGGGTTTCGGCCACCATTCTCCAAGACCACCAAATGCCTTGCCCACTGCACATGAACCTGTCTGCCCTCCACTGCCTTGACTGTCATCTGGAGGATCGATGCCCAAAACACCTGCGCGTGTGACAGCACTTTGGGCCTATTGTGCAAGCCACAGATCCCTGTGTCCGCTGGACATGGAGCCTGAAACTGCTGCTGCAGCTGGTCAGGCAAGTAGCTGTTCATGTGTCCAGGAGATACGAGGCCTGTCTCCTCTGTGGGGCCCTCAGTGGTACACCGAGAACTAGGTCAGGACGGTCGAGGAAATCTCAGGCTCTGGAATCAGAAAAAGTCGAGGACTGATCACCGAGACGATAAGGGAAGAATCCCCAGAGGCGCCTGGCATCTGACACGAAGACTGTCCAATCCTGAGTGAACAGGGGCGGGTCCCTGGGTTCCCCATTGTAACTCGAGAGGACCCCGCCACAACTTGTGAAAAACCAAAAGATTCTCTCCTGCAAGCGGGGTCAGGAACTCGTCTTCTGTGGCATCTCGAGGGAAAGAACTCTTCTCTCTTGTACTTCCATAGTGTCGTTCACCTCCTTGCTATGACCCAGAAGTTTCTCACGCCGCCCATCCTCACTCGAGGGAAACACCGAGGATCCCGCCATGAATGTAAAGAAGCCCCAGTCTCCCAGATAAGCTACAGATGTGGATCCCTTTCCTGCTCTGTTGGGAAAGGGTTCCCAGCAATTCCCTCACATCCCAACAGGAGACTCTCGAACCGGGACTGTCGGGAGCAGCATCAGGGATCTTCCCACCATTCCCCAAGACCCCCAAAAACCTC
>SJYE01011891.1:2999-22563 GCA_006408755.1 Eudorcas thomsonii
GATTTGGTTAGATTGTAATCCTCTGGCATTTACTCCAGGAGGGGCAAAGGGCAAAACAAATGGTGCACATATGGAACAAGAACGAGCAATGCGTTGAGATTGTTTTCCTGTTAATGAATGAGTTTTTTGTAATCGTTTAACATTCGTATGATGTAAGCAATGTTCTTGTGTTGCAGACGGTAATGGATAAAGTAAGGCATCTCTATTTGCCTTTCCTTGAGATAATGGTCCGGGGAGAGAAGAATGAGCTCAAAGATGAGTAAAAGAGACAGGGATTGGTCGCCTGAGTAATTACTATTGAACCTGAAAAAACGAATGTATCCATATTGGTTTTTAAAGTTCATGATAGCGTGGCTTCAGGAAGATGAACACATGAAAATACCTCATATTTAGAATCAGGAACAATATTAATAAGAACATCGAGAAAATCCTGTAGTGCCAGACAAATGGCCCAAAGCTCAGCAGACTGCATGGAAGAAAAGGAGTGTGGAACATCTTGAGAAGCAGTCTCAGTTCAATCGCCAGCAGGATTTGTATTAGTGTCTGTAAACATATTTTTCCCTTCAACTGGAATAGTAGATCTAGGAGATTTACAAACCATTGATGTATGTCGAAGAAAACCTATCAATTGAGATTGAGAATCATGATTCAAAAAAGTCCCTGAATACGATGCAAGAGCTACCTGCCAATTTTCATTAAACTGTAAGCGTATCGAGATTTGGGAAGAAGTACGTTGAGTAAGGATTGTTTGAGGGTCCCTTCCAATTAACTGTGTAATGCGGCCTCGACCTTTCAGAATGAGGAAAGCAGGTCTATCCATATAAGTAGTAAGCTTTTTTGTATTGTGATTGGGTAAAAATACCCACTCGATCAGCCCTGCAAATTGAACAATAACTGCAGTAGCAGACTAGGGAGTATGGAACAGCATGAAATATATAGGTTGATCCTGTTGTAGAGAAGTAAGAAATCCTTCTTTCAACCATCGCTCTACCGAGTGTCATTCCTCTATTGCTTCCAGCATCATCCCCTTCCAAGGTAGAAAATAAATGATGCAATTGATGCGTAAGGATCCCCAACAAGGGCCGTAACCAGTTAATCTCACGTGAAAGCTTCTGAACACCATTGAGTTTTCAAAGTATCTTGTCTAATTTGGACCTTTTGAGGTTTTCTTCTTTGTCGTCCCAAAAGAGCACCTAAATAGGAAATTCAGTTGGAATAGTTCAGGAGCAATTGGAAGATTAAAATCAAATGTAACGCTTTTAACAAAATGTATTTTCTCCACTCATGTCGAAGGTTGGAAGCTGGAATGAGCGTAACTAAGCATTATGAGCATTCACCAAGGGCCTGAGCTGGGAACGGAGAACGAAGGGTTTATACACCCGGCCTTGAGGCGTTGAGAGGCTTCTTTCCCACCAGATGTTTCTGAGAGCAAGGACTGTTTTCTGATGATCAGACTCTCTTTAGAGTTTCGCCAAAGCTATCTTATGTCTTGGGCGATGGGAACGGTATTTTCTGCTTGAATGCTTTCATGTGTATCTGGAATGGCTAAGTGCAAGTCTGCCTTATGCGCTATTCCCTGAGAAATCAAAAACTGCGCAGTTAGATAAGAAACTGTCAGTCCACTAGAGGCTTTCCCTGAGTGTCCTATTCAGAGTGCGGTTCTCCAAGCCTTAGAGATGGCGCCAACGTGGAGCTTGAAGCAGCAGTCTGATTTTGAAAAAGGGCCACACTCTTGCAGAAGCATGATGGACAAGTAAAAACATACCTTTTGTTCTTCTCGTGCATCATTTCTTGAAAACATTACGGGGTGAATCTGCCTGAAGAGCAGTTAAATAGCTCTTATCAGAGAGTGGATGAATAGCATCTCATGGTTCCTGGAGGAAGGAACCTTAGATTTACAAACTTAGACCAGAGTAGAAAACAATGTTCTAAAAGCTTGTCAACAGGGGTAAGAATCCCCCCCTCACAATGGTGGGTAACTTTGTCTCTTTGACGGGCCATTATGGAACAATTAGATGGCTTGGGAGGAGATTTAAACTTTGAAACTGTTGGATCCTGCATGAATGTGAATTAGAAGAGAAAGATCTCTCAGAACCTTAAAATCCGTCAAATGTCATGTTAGAGCAGATTACAGACAAACAAGAATTACAAGTGCTAAAACAGCAAGGAAACAATCAACTTCGCCAAAGGTCCCTGAACCGAGTTTCCCTTGCTTTTCGCGAGCTCATATAAACAAGCCTCTAACGCTGGCCTTTCTGCCTGCTTCAGCGCTGCTACTGCTCCCTTATTTCCTAGCATTCCTCCTCGGGACATGCCTCTTTGTGCCTGGTCTTTTCCGGTCCGATGGAATCATCCTCAACCTGGACATAATCAATGGAAATCACTTGATTTTGCTTTGCTCACGCTATTCAAAAAGGCATGTACATTACCGTATGGAATTTCTTAGGGGTGTAGCGGATCAATGGCTTCATGCAGAGTTTTTTACAGTGTTTAAAACGCTTATCAGTCCACAATAGCTACTACAATAGCAAATGTGGGTGACGGATAAAGCCACATTTTTATTGTGAGAACTGTCAAGCAGGGACGATATTTAAAATTCTCACCGGCACCAGAGCTATGGCTAAAAGCGCTGCACAGTTAAATTTGGGCAGCCACTCATGTTATACTCGATTAAGGAAGTAGCTATCAGAGCAAGGGCTAAAATCGACAGTTCCACCTCCGATGGAACTTTTGTAAAAATATTGCAAGGACCAGCTGAAAACTATACTCAATTTTTTGATCAGTTGAAGAAGGCCATTGAGCACAGTCTTAAGGTTGCATCTTTCTGAGAAATCCTTTGGAAACAATTAGCCTTTAATAATGCTAATGAAGGTTGTCAGGCTACTCTCAGACCCATTAGGAGGCAAAGGGAAGTTCTGAAATACATGAAAGCTTGCAGGAATGTGGGCACAATTCAACATAAAGCTAAAATAGCCACTTTAGAAACCTTCAGCGTTTCCCCAAAGTCTCAAGTGAAATGCTTTAACTGCGGCCAGCCAGGACACACGCGGAAGCAGTGTCACTTTGCCTCGGCAAACGGGTCTTTCTCCTGACAAAAAAGGGGCTAGTAAAACTAAGCCCCCCGGGCTCTGCCCAAGATGTAATAAGGGGAATCACTGGCTGACTGAGTGCCGCTCTGAACTGGATAACCAAGGTGATGCTTTACCCATTCAGACACCTCCTTTGGGAAACTAGAACTTACCAAATTAACAGCGGCTACCAGACATAACAGCGGCTATAGACATTCCTACTCCTCGAGATAAGAAATTATTCATGGTAAATAATCCTATGACAATCTTTACTGTATTATTTTGGCCCTATTCGAAAAACGATTCTAGGCCTCCTATTGGAACAAAGAACAACACCATGTGCGAAACTAGAACTTACCAAATTAACAGCGGCTACCAGACATAACAGCGGCTATAGACATTCCTACTCCCCGAGATAAGAAATTATTCATGGTAAATAATTCTATGAAAATCTTTACTGGATTATTTTGGCCCTATATGAAAAACGATTCTAGGCCTCCTATTGGAACAAAAGAACAACACCATGTGCGACATAATTGTACACACTGAGATCATTGATAAAATTATGCGGGTCAAACTGCAATCATGTTCCACGGGACTCACCGCTTGTATTTACCAAAGGGTGACGGATTTGCTCAGTTACTGATTGCTATTACCTCATGTGCTCCCACTTAATAGAAAAGCAAACACCAGAACAAGTGGCTTTGGGAATACCACCGTTACTGCAGCACTTTCTACTGTGATAAAAGAAACCAATAGGCACTGGCATCTTTGGAAAATTCCTGCTTACTTGTCCTGGTTTAGCATCTCGTATGCTCCTGCACATGTTTCCATTCCACAGAATTCCACTATTGAGTATAATTATACTGGTTGTATTCATGCTTGTGTAATCGCGCCCTATCTTTTCGCTTTTGCTGTCCTCTACTGACTGTCGTTAGTTCATAGTGTACCAACGAATGTTACTAAAGACAATGATATTTTAGTCCGGCAAAGGACTGATTCGTGGGTTCCAGTTCAGATTTTTGAACCTTGGGCAGATTCCATATGTTCTGAGAGCATCCCTAAAAAGAAGCAAACATGTTATTGCCTGGATCATAGCTACCAGAGTGGGTATTATGTCCTCTGTAACTGTTGACACATTTTCTGGAATGGCATTATATAATTCTATGCAAAACCATGATCTCATGACTGCTTGGAGAAAGAAAGGCTTCTCAGGATCTCTGGGTCCAACAAGCTCAGAGGGATCAACAAATACGAATCACGTCTACCTTCAGCAGCACTCCCCCTGTGTTATAGAACACTGACTTCTAGAATACACTCTCCGCTAGTACTTCCTTTCTCAGTCCAAAACATTGGGTACCCCATATGCGACGGCTTCTTAGGCGCTGATCTGTTTCTTCTTTGGTATTGTTCTTCTAGGATTCCAAAGGTGACGTGCTCGAGCCACCGCCGCCCAAGAAGCAGGAGTAACCATGGCTGAGAAATCTTTGTCTTCAGGAAACAGGGAGGAAATGTCGAGAAGCTGGAAGGCTTTGAGCAAATACGGAAAATATATTTGCTCCACTCACGAGCAAGGTCGGAAGCTGGAACTGAGAGGGTAAAGGGTGGGAAGGCCAGGGGTCTCCAAATGGAGGAAATAGCCTGCAAGTGTCAGACATTTGATCTCTCTTAAGTGGCAGGAGGAAAAAACTAGCGAAGGTTTCCTTCACTATCCACATTGAAAAAGAGGTTTCTCTTAAAGTTCTCTGTTGCCATGATGACACCTAGTTTCCCTTGAAGTTAACCGTTGCCTTTTTCTTATGGAAATGTTTATCTTAAGCTATGTTAATGTACTATGCATTGACGCCAAACTCTGTCGTCAAGTCGGTTCCGCCTTTGGGGCTCAGAACCTACTTGATAAACCAGTATGTTATACTCTGATATTGTTCCTCTAATCGGTGGAAATGAAACTATTTGTTGTTGCTTTGCCCTTCTTCCAGTGAAAGACTAGCAGGGGGATACTCTTTCTGCCCCCTTCTGATGCCTATGTCAGAAGCTTTCTCTATCTACTTCATACTTTAATAAAACTGTGTTACACAAAAACTCTGAGCGATCAAGCCTCGTCTCTGGCACAGGATTGAATTCCTCTCCTCCGGAGGCCAAGAATCCCGGCGACGTAATTCAACAATAACCTTTCATAACAGGCATAACAAAGGGTTCTGAACGATCACCGAATGCCTGAGGCTGGGAACCGATAACGAAGGTTTATACACCCGACCTTGAGGCATTCGAAGGCTTCCTTCTGACAACCTGTTTCTGAGATCAAGGACTGCTGTCTCCTGATAAGTTTCCCTTTAGTGTTTCACCAAGGCTATGCTCTGTGTTGCAAAATGGGAACAGTATTTTTGCTTGAATGCTTTCATGTTTCTATGGAAGGGCTAAGTGCAACTCTGCCTTATGCTCTATTCCCTGAGAATTATAAAACTGCGCAGTTAGATAATAATCTGCCAGTACACTAGAGTCTGTCCCTGAGTGTCATTTTCAGAGTGCGGTCCTCTGAGCATTACAGAACGCAACCCTAGACAGAGGGACGGAGGGGGGGTTCCGTTCGCCCCAGGCGAGGGCCTGGCAGACGTGCGTACCTAAAGCTCTCCTAGCCAAGAGAGACGTGTGCAGGTGGTTTGGCCCACCCCTGCGCGTGTGGTCTGCCGCCCACAGCCCCAGCTCAGAGGAACCAGCCCCTGAGCCCAGAACTCCAAAAGGTGAGACGGCGACCCCCACCTGGAAACCGAGTGCACTGCATGCGGGGAAGCGAGCCTCCTAGGGGAAGTTGATGCTGCCCAGCTGCGTGCATCTACAAGCCCTGATGGGGAAGGCCCGAGTGCACCTGCAGCACGGCATAGCTGCAGCTCTGCTCCGAGGCCAATCAGGTAGAGCCCCGGACGCGAGTCAGCTCTACCCTTGGCGAGACTTGTCCAGATTTGCCTAGCTGCTAGGCTTACTGCAGGGAAGGTGCAGGCTGTGGGTGGCTAGGAGAGGCACGGGCTCTTTTCCGTTCTGAGCTCCGCTCCTGCCTTGCCTTGCGCCCGAGGCCACCAGGCCTCCTTCGGCAGGGGTTAAGGGCCTGTGGCTTCCTCACTGCCAAGGGATCCAGCAGTAAGAGCTCTGTCAGAGGGAAGGCAAGGGCAACTGGTTGGCTTCTCCAGAGGTTGCTTGGCCACAGAGACCCTGCTCAGCATGGAGAGCGCCAGGCTCCCAGAACCCCTGGGTGGGTTGTGTTGCACCACAACCAGAGCAGGGGTGCTCCCTTTGCGCTGGTAATGGCCTGACAGACGTGGGTCCCTAAACTCTCCTAGCCAGCATAGGAATGCACAGGTGCATTTGGCCCATCCCTGCATGACTGGTCTCCCACCCACAGTCTGCATGCAGGGAAGCAAGCCTCCTTGAGGTAAGCACAGGCAGCCCAGCTGTATGCATCTGCAAGCCCTGAAGGGGAAGACAGCAGTGTGCCTCCAGAACGGCAGAGCTCCAACTCTGTTCAGAGGCGGATCTGCAAGAGAACTGGGCATGAGGTTGCTCAGCCCTGGGCGAGACTTCCCCAGACTTGCCTAGGTGTTAGGCTTACAGCCCGGGAAGGAGCAGTCTGTGGGCATCTGACAAAGGGCACTTGTGCCTTCCTAGCCTGAGCTTTTCTCCTGCCTTGCCTTGCAACCTAGGCCCCAGGTCTCCTTGAGGAGAGGTTAGGCGCCGGTGGTTTCCAAACTGCCAAGGCCTCCTAGAGTGAGAGCTCTGTCCGAGGGAAAGCAAGGGCAAATGGATGGCTTCTCCAGCAGTTGCTTCGCCACACAGGGCCAGCACCTCACAAAGAGCACCGGGCTCCCAAGGCCCTCGAGTGGGTTGTGGAGCAACACAGCAAGAGGGTTGCTTCGTTTGCCCCTGGCAAGGGCCTGACATACGGGGTCCATAGTGCTCTCCTAGCCATCACAGACGTGTGCAAGTGGTTCTGGCATGCCGCTGTGTGTCAGGGGTCCCACACACAGACCCAGTCAGGGGAACCATATATCGAGTCCAGAACTCAAGGAGTCACGCTGCTGTCCCTGCCTGGAAGCCGAGTGCACTGCATGAGGGAAGCAAGCCTCCTCGGGGAGGTTGAGACAGCCCAGCTGCGTGCATCTGCAAGCCCTGATAGGGAAGGCCCGAGTGCACCTCCAGCACAGCAGAGCTGCAACTCTCCTCAAAGGCCAATCTGGCAGAGCCCTTGGCAGCAGGTTGCTCTGCCCTGGGCGAGTCTTGCTCAGACTTGCCTGGAAGCTAGATTTACTGCCCGGGAAGGGGCAGTCTGTGGGCTTCTAGCAGATGGCGCATGGGCCTTCCGTGCCTGAGCTCTGCTCCTGCCTTGCCTTGCAACCTAGGACCTCAGGCTTCCTTAGGTTGGTGTTAGGGGCTGGTGGCTTCCACACTGCCAAGGGCTCAAGGAGTGAGAGCTCTGTCAGAGGGAAGGCAATGGCAACTGGATAGATTCCCAGCAGTCATTTGGCCACACAGACCCAACTCCTCATGAAGAGCACCAGGCTTCCAGGCCCCTGGCTGGGTGTGCAGCACCACACCCAAAGAGGGGTCTTCTGTTCGCCCCTGGCCTTGGCCTGAGAGACGTGGGCTCCCTAGCTCTCTCCTAGACACCAGAGATGTGTGCATGTGGTTTGGCCCCACCTCTGCCTCTCTGGGCTCCCTCCCACACCCCAGCCTAGGGGAACCAGCCAGCGAACCCAGATCTCAAGAAGGCTCGCTAGCACTCATGCCTGGAAGCCGAGTGCACAGCATGCAGGGAAACGCGCCTCATCAGTTGAAGTCCAGGAAGCCCAGCTGGGTTCGAATTCAAACCTTGAAGGAGAGGGCCCGAGTGTGCCTCCAGCATGGCAGGGCTACAGGTCTCTCAGAGGTGGATCTAGAAGAAAGCGGTGCAAGGATGCTCTGTCCTGGGCGAGCCTTGCCCAGACGTGCCTAGCTGCTAGGCTTACTCCCTGGGAAGGAGCAGGCTGTGTGCGCCCCGGAGACAGCACAGGTGCCTTCGTGGACTCTATACCACGCTTGCTTGCCTTGCAACCTAGGCCCCATGTCTCCTTGAGGAGATGTTAGGGGCCGGTATTTTCCTCACTGCCAAGGCCTCCTACAGAGGGAGCTCTGTCAGAGGGAAAGCAAAGGCAACTGGATGGCTTCTCCAGTGGTTGCTTTGCCACACAGACCCAGTGCCTCACAAAGAGCACCTTGCCCCCAAGGACACTTGGTGGGGTGAACAGCACCACAACTGGAGAGGGGGACATTGTTCGCCCTGGCAAGGGCCTGATATATGGGTGTCCCTATAGTTCTCCTAGATATCAGAGATGTGTGCAAGTTGTTGAGGCCTATCCCTGCGTGTTTGTGGTCCCGCCCACAGCCCCAGTTCTGGGGAACCAGACTTTCAGCCCAGACCTCCAGAAGGTAGGCTGCTGTCCGCACCTGGAAGCCAAGTGCACTGCATTTGGGAAGCAAGCCACCTCGGGGAGGTTGAGGCTGCCCAGCTGCATGCATCTTCAAGCCCTGATAGGAAAGGCCCGAGTGCACCTCCAGCACAGTAGAGCTGCAGCTCTCCTCAGATGCCAATCTGGCAGAGCCCGTGGCACCAGGCTGCTCTGCCCTGGGCGAGACTTGCCCAGACTTGCCGAGTAGCTAGGCTCACTGCCTGGGAAGGAGCAGTCTGTGGGCATCTGGCAAATGGCACATGCACCTTCCTTGCCTGAGCTCTGCTCCTGCCTTGCCATGCGACCTAGGCCCAGGTCTCCTTGAGGAGAGGTAAGGTAACCGTGGTTTCCTCACTGCCAAGGCCTCCTAGAGTGAGAGCTCTGTCCGAGGGAAACCAAGGACAAATGGATGGCTTCTCCAGCACTTGCATCGCTGCACAGACCCAGCACCTCACAAAGCACCGGGCTCCTAATTCCCCTGAGTGGGGTGTGGAACACCACAGCAGGAGAAGGGGGCTCCGTTGCCCCTGGCAAGGGCCTGACATATGTTGGTCCCTAGTGGTCTCCTAGCCATCAGAGACGTGTGCAAGTGCTTCGGGCCTGCCCCTGCGTGTCTGGGGTCCCACCCACAGACCCAGTCAGGGGAACCAGACCATGAGTCCAGACCTCCAGGAGGCACGCTGCTGTCCCTGCCTCGAAGCTGAGTGCACTGCATGCTGGAAGCAAGCCTCCTCGGGAGGTTGAGGCAGCCCAGCTGCTTGCATCTGCAAGCCCTCATAGGGAAGGCCTGAGTGCACCTCCAGCACAGCAGAGCTGCAGCTCTCCTCAGAGGCCAATCTGGCAGAGCCCCTGGCACCAGGCGGCTCTGCCCTGGGCGAGTCTTGTCCAGACTTGCCTAGCAGCTAGGCTCACTGCCCTGGAAGGAGCAGTCTTTGGGCATCTGGCAGATGGCACATGCACCTTCCTGTCCTGAGCTTTGTTCCTGCCTTGCCTTGCGACCTAGGCCCCAGGTCTCTTAAGGAGAGATTAGGCGCTGGTGGTTTCCTCACTGCCAAGGCCTCCTAGAGTGAGAGCTCTGTTGGAGAGAAAGTAAGGACAAATGGATGGCTTCTCCAGCAGTTGCTTCGGAGCACAGACCCAGCGCCTCACAAAGAGCACTGGGCTCCCAAGGCCCCTGGTAGGGTGAGCAGCACCACAACTGGAGAGGGGGGCTCGTTCACCCACGGCAAGGGCCTGATATATGTGGGTACCTAGTGCTCTCCTAGCCATCAGAGACGTGTGTAATTGGTTTGTGCTTGACTCTGCATGTCTGGGGTCTGGCCAACAGCCCCAGTTCTGGGGAACCATACTTTGAGCCCAGACCTCCAGGAGGCACGCTGCTATCTGGGCCTCCAAGCAGAGTGCACTGCATGCGGGGAGCAAGCCTCCTCGGGGAGGTTGAGGCAGCCCAATTGCGTGCCTCTGTAAGCCCTGATAGGGAAGGCCCGAGAGCGCCTCCAGCATGGCAGGGCTACATGTCTCTCAGAGGCCGATCTAGAAGAAAGTGGTGCAAGGATGCTCTGCCCTGGGTGAGCCTTACCAAGACTTGCCTAGCTGCTAGGCTTACTCCCTGGGAAGGAGCAGGCTGTGTGCGCCTTCCTGGACTCTGCAGCCCTCTGCCTTGCCTTGCAACCTAGGCCCCATGTCTCCTTGAGGAGAGGTTAGGGGCTGGTTTTTGCCTCACTGCCACGGCCTCCTAGAGTGAGAGCTTTGTCAGAGGGAAAGCAAAGGCAACTGGATGGCTTCTCAGCACTTGCTTCGCCGCACAGACCCAGCGCCTGCCAAAAAGCACCAGGCTTCCAAGGCCCCTGGGTGGGGTGTGGAGGACCACAACAGGAGAGGGGGGCTCCGTTCGCCCCCAGCAAGGGCCTGACATATGTATGTCCCTAGTGCTCTCCTAGCCATCAGAGACGTGTGCAAGTGGTTCTGGCCTGCCCTGCGTGTCTGGGGCCCACCCACAGACCCAGCCAGGGGATCCAGACCTCAGGTCCACACTTCCAGGAGGCACGCTGCTGTCCCCGCCTCGAAGCCAAGTGCACTGCATGCGGGTAGCATGCCTCCTCGGGGAGGTTGAGGCAGCCCAGCTGCATGCCTCTGCAAACCCTGATAGTGAAGGCCCGAGTGCACCTCCAGCACAACAGAGCTGCAGCTCTCCTGAGAGGCCAATCTGGCAGAGCCCCTGGCACCAGGCGTCTCTGCCCTGGGCGAATCTTGTCCAGACGTGCCTGGCAGCTAGGCTTACTGCCCGGGAAGGGGCAGTCTGTGGGCATCTGGCAGATGGCACATGTGCCTTCCTGGCCTGAGCTCTGCTCCTACCTTGCCTTGCAACCTAGGCCCTCAGGCCTCCTTAGGGAGGGGTTAGGGCCTGGTGGATTCCACACTGCCAAGGGCTCCAAGAGTGAGAGCTCTGTCAGAGGGGAAGCAAGGGCAGCTGGATGGCTTCCCAGAGGTCGCTTGGCCCCACAGACCCAACATGGCATGGAGAGTACCAGGCTTCAGGGCCCCTGGCTGGGTGTGCAGAGACACAATGGGGAAGGGGGCGCTCTGTTGGCAACCGGAAACAGCTTCACCAAAGTTGGTCCCTAGTGCTGTCTTAGCCAGCAGAGGCGTGTACAGGTGGTTTAGGCCCACCACTGCGTGTCTGGGCTCCTGCGCAAAGGCCCAACTCAGGGAACCAGCCCTTAAGCCCAGACCACTGGAAGGCGCGCTGGCGCCCCCGCTTGGAAGCCGAGTGCACAGCATGCGAGGAAACTACCCTCCTCTGGGGAAGAAGAGTAACCCAGAGGCATGCATCTGCAAGCCCAGCTGGGGAAGCCAATAGTGTGTCTCCAGCACAGCAGAACTCCAGCTCTGTTCAGAGGCCGATCTGCCAGAGACCCTGGCATGAAGGTGCTCTGCCCTGGACGAGCCATGCCCAGACTTTCCTAGCTGCTAGGCTTACTTCCAGGGAAGGAGCAGGCTGTGGGTGCCTGGGGTACGGCACAGGCACCTTCGTGGCCTCAGCTCCTTTCCTGCCTTTCCTTATGACCTAGGCCAACAGGCCTCCTTGGGGAGGGGATAGGGCCTGGGGCATCCAATCTGCCAAGGAATCCAGCAGTGAGAGTTCTGACAGAGGGAAGGCAAGGGCAACTGGATGGCTTCTCCAGGGGTTGCTTGGCTGCACAGACCCAACAACGCATGGAGAGTACCAGGCTTCCAAGGCCCCTGGGTGGGTGTGAAGCAGCAAACCCGGAGGGGGAGGCCTCTGTTTGCCCCTGGCCATGGCCTGACAGACTTGGACTCCTTAGCACTCTCTTAGCCACCAGAGATGTGTGCATGTGGTTTGGGCTCACCCCTGCCTCTCTGGGCTACCTCCGACACCCCAGCCTAGGGGAACCAGCCAACAAGCCCAGATCTCAAGAAGGTGCGCTAGCGCACATGCCTGGAAGCCGAGTGCACAGCATGCAAGGAAGGGTGCCTCCTCAGTTGAAGTCCAGGAAGCCCAGCTGGGTTCGAATGCAAACCCTGAAGGGGAAGGGCCGACTGCACCTCCAGCACGGCAGGGCTACAGGTCTCTCAGAGGCCGATCTAGAAGAAAGCGGTGCAAGGATGCTCTGTCCTGGGCGAGCCTTGCCCAGACGTGCCTAGCTTCTAGGCTTACTCCCTGGGAAGGAGCAGGCTGTGTGCGCCCCAGGGACAGCACAGGCGCCTTCGTGGACTCTATACCACGCTTGCTTGCCTTGCGACCTAGGCCCCATGTCTCCTTGAGGAGAGGTTAGGGGCTGGTATTTTCCTCACTGCCAAGGCCTCCTACAGAGAGAGCTCTGTCAGAGGGAAAGCAAAGGCAACTGGATGGCTTCTCCAGTGGTTGCTTCACCACACAGACCCAGTGCCTCACAAAGAGCACCGTGCCCCCAAGGACCCTTGGTGGGGTGAGCAGCACAACAACTGGAGAGGGGGACATTGTTCGCCCTGGCAAGGGCCTGACATATGTGGGTCCCTAGTGTTCTCCTAGCCACCAGAGACGTGTGCAAGTTGTTCGGGCCTATCCCTGCGTGTTTGTGGTCCCGCCCACAGCCCCAGTTCTGGGGAACCAGACTTTGAGTGCAGACCTCCAGGAGGAAAGCTGCTGTCCCCACCTCGAACCCGAGTGCACTGCATGCGGGAAGCAAGCCTCCTCGGGGTGGTTGAGGCTGCCCAGCTGTGTGCATCTTCAAGCCCTGATGGAGAAGGCCCGAGTGCACCTCCAGCACAGCAGAGCTGCAGCTCTCCTCAGAGGCCAATCTGGCAGAGCCCGTGGCACCAGGCTGCTCTGCCCTGGGTGAGACTTGCCCAGACTTGCCGAGGAGCTAGGCTCACTGCCCTGGAAGGAGAAGTCTGTGGGCATCTGGCAGATGGCACATGCACCTTCCTGGCCTGAGCTCTGCTCCTGCCTTGCCTTGTGACTTAGGCCCAGGTCTCCTTGAGGGGAGGTTAGGCGCCCGTGGATTCCTCACTGCCAAGGCCTCCTAGAGTGAGAGCTCTGTCCGAGGCAAACCAAGGGCAAATGGATGGCTTCTCCAGCAGCTGCTTCGCTGTACAGAACCAGCGCCCCCAAAAGAGAACCGGGCTCCTAATTTCCCTGAGTGGGTTGTGGAACACCACAGCAGGATAGGGGGTCTCCGTTGCCCCCGGCAAGGGCCTGACATATGTGGGTCCCTAGTGGTCTCCTAGCCATCAGAGACGTGTGCAAGTGCTTCAGGCCTGCCCCTGCATGTCTGGGGTCCCACCCACAGACCCAGTCAGGGGAACCATACCTTGAGTCCAGACCTCCAGGAGGCACGCTGCTCTCCCAGCCTGGAAGCCGAGTGCACTGCATGCGGGAAGCAAGCCTCCTCGGGAGGTTGAGGCAGCCCAGCTGCATGCCTCTGCAAACCCTGATAGTGAAGGCCCGAGTGCACCTCCAGCACAGTAGTGCTGCAGCTCTGCTCAGAGGCCAATCTGGCAGAGCCCCTAGCACCAGGCGCCTCTGCCCTGGGCGAGTCTTGTCCAGACTTGCCTAGCAGCTAGGCTTACTGCCCGGAAGGAGCAGTCTGTGGGCATATGTCAGATGGCACAGATGCCTTCCTGGCCTGAGCTCTACTCCTACCTTGCCTTGCAACCTAGGCCCTCAGGCCTCCTTAGGGAGGGGTTAGGGCTTGGTGGCTTCCACACTGCAAAGGGCTCCAGGAGTGAGAGCTCTGTCAGAGGGAAAGCAAGGGCAACTGGATGGCTTCCCAGCAGTCACTTTGTCACACAGACCCAGCAGCACATGGAGAGTACCAGGCTTCAAGGACCCCTGGCTGGGTGTGAAACACCACACCGAGAGAGGGGGCCACTGTTAGCCCCTGGCCATGGTCTGACAGACGTGGGCTCCCTAGCACTTTCCTAGCCACCAGAGATGTGTGGATGTGGTTTGGGCCCACCCCTGCATCTCTGGGCTCCCTCCCACACCCCAGCCTAGGGGAACCAGCCAGCGAACCCAGATCTCAAGAAGGCACGCTAGTGCCCGTGCCTGGAATCCGAGTGCACAGCATGCGGGGAAGCGAGCCACCTAAGCTGAAGTCCAGGAAGCCCAGCTGGGATCGAATTCAAACCCTGAAGGGGAAGGCCCGAGTGCGCCTCCGGAACGGCAGGGCTACACATCTCTCAGAGGCCAATCTAGCAGAAAGCGGTGCAAGGATGCGCTGCCCGGGCGAGCTTTGCCCAGACTTGCCTAGGTGCTACGCTTACTGCCCAGGAAGGAGCAGCCTGTGGCATCTGGCAGATGGCACATATGTCTTCCTGGCCTGAGCTCTGCTCTGCCTTGTCTTGCAACCTAGATCCTCAGGCTTCCTTAGGGAGGGGTTAGGGCCTGGTGTCTTCCACACTGCCAAGGGCTCCAGGAGTGAGAGCAGTCATGGGAAGGCAAGGGCAACTGGATGGCTTCCCAGTGGTCACTTGGCTACACAGACCCAATATCTTATGAAGAGCACCAGACTTCTGGGGCCCCTGGGTGTGTGTGCAGAGCCACAACGGGGAGGGGGCGCTCTGTTGGCAACCGGAAATAGCTTGACCAAAGTTGGTCCCTAGTGCTCTCCTAGACAGCACAGGTGTGTACAGGTGGTTTAGGCCCACCCCTGCGTGTCTGCGCTCCCGCCCAAAGGCCCAACTCAGGGAACCAGCCCTTAAGCCCAGGCCATAGGAAAGCACGCTGGGCTCCCGCTTGGAAGCCGAGTGCACAGCATGCGAGGAAACTACCCTTCTCTGGGGAAGAAGAGTAAACCCAGTGGCGTGCATCTGCAAGCCCTGCTGGGGAAGCCAATATTGTGCCTCCAGCATGGCAGAGCTCCAGCTCTGTTCAGAGGCCGATCTGCCAGAGATCCAGGCACGAGGCTGCTCTGCCCTGGGCAAGCCATGCCCAGACTCTCCTAGCTGCTAGGCTTACTTCCAGGGAAGGAGCAGGCTGTGGATGCCTGGAGTACAGCACAGGCACCTTCGTGGCCTCAGCTCCTCTCCTCCCTTTCGTTATGACCTAGGCCAACAGGCCTCCTTGGGGAAGGGTTAGGGCCTTGGGCTTCCAATCTGCCAAGGATTCCAGCAGTGAAAGTTCTGACAGAGGGAAGGCAAGGGAAACTGGATGGCTTCTCCAGAGGTCGCTTGGCCGCACAGACCCAGAGCCGCACAAAGACCACCAGGCTCCCAAGCCCCCTGGGTGGGGTGTGGAGGACCACAACAGGAGAGGGGGTCTCCGTTCGCCCCCAGCAAGGGCCTGACATATGTGTGTCCCTAGTGCTCTCCTAGCCATCAGAGACGTGTGCAAGTTGTTCGGGGCTGCCCTGCATGTCTGGCGTCCTGCCCAGAGCCCCAGTTCTGGGGATCCAGACTTTGAGCCCAGAGCTCCAGGAGGCACGCTGCTGTCCCCGCTTGGATGCCAAGTGCACTGCATGCGGGAAGCAAGCCTCCTCTCAGAGGTTGAGGCAACCCAGCTGCTTGCATCTGCAAGCCCTCATAGGGAAAGCCCAAGTGCACCTCCAGCACAGCAAAGCAGCAGCTCTCCTCAGAGGCCAATCTGGCAGAGCCCCTGGCACCAGGCTGCTCTGCCCCAGGCAAGCCTTGCCCAGACTTGCCTAGCAGCTAGGCTTACTGCCCGGGAAGGGGCAGTCTGTGGGCATCTGGCAGACGGCACATGCGCTTTCCTGGCCTGAGCTCTGCTCATACCTTGCCTTGCAACCTAGGCCCTCAGACCTCCTTAGGGAGGGGTTAGGGCCTGGTGGCTTCCACACTGCCAAGTGCTCCAGGAGTGAGAGCTCTGTCAGAGGGAAGGCAAGGGCACCTGTATGTCTTCCCAGCGGTTCCTTGGCCTCACAGACCCAACAGGGCATGGAGAGTACCAGGCTTCCAGGGCCCCTGGCTGGTTGTACAACACCACACCCGGAGAGGCGGCCTCCGATCGCCCCTGGACATGGCCTGACAGACGGTTCGCTCCCTAGCACTCTCCTACCACCAGAGATGTGTGCATGTGGTTTGGGCTCACCCCTGAGTCACCAGTCTCCCTCCCACACCCCAGCCTAGGTGAACCAGCCAGCAAGCCCAGATCTCAAGAAGGCACCTTAGCGCCCACACCTGGAAGCCGAGTGCACAGCATGCGGGGAAGCGAGCCTCCTCAGTTGAAGTTCAGGAAGCCCAGCTGGGTTCGAATTCAAACCCTGAAGGGGAAGGCCCGAGTGCGCCTCCAGCACGGCAGGGCTACAGGTCTCTCAGTGGCCGATCTAGCAGACAGCGGTTCAAGGATTCTCTGCCCTGGGCTAGCCTTGCCCAGACTTGCCCAGCTGCTAGGCTTACTCCCTGGGAAGGAGCAGGCTGTGTGCGCCCCGGGGACAACATTGGCGCCTTCCTGCACTCTGCACCGCTCTGCCTTCCCTTGCGACGTAGGTCCCAGGTCTCCTTGAGGAGAGGTTAGGGGCTGGCTTTTGCCTCACTGCAAAGGCCTCCTAGAGTGAGAGCTCTTTCAGAGGGAAAGGAAGGGAAAATGGATGGCTTCTCCAGCGGTTGCTTGGCCACACAGACCCAGCGCTGCATCAGGATCACCAGGCTCCCGGGGCCTCTGGGTGGGGTGTGCAGCACCACACCCCGAGAGGAGGGCTCTGTATGCCCCCAGCAAGGGCCTGAAAGAAGTGGGTTCCTAGCTCTCAGCCAGCAAAGATGTGTGCAGGTGGTTTTTCTCGTGCCAGAGTTTCTGGGCTCCCACCCACAGTCCCAGCTCAGGGGACCCAGTACCTGAGCCCAGACCTCCAGCAGACGTGCTGGCACATCCAACTGGAAGTCAAGTACACATCATGCGAGGAAGCGAGCCTCCTCTAGGGAAGGGAAGAAAGTCCAGTTGCGTGCGTCAGCAAGCCCTGTTAGGAAAGGCTTGACTGTGCCTCCTGGGCTCAGGGGCAGGTTCCTCCGAGATGCGGCTGTGGGCAAGATTCCAGACACGCATGGGTGGTCCAAAATCACGTGCCCACGTCTCTGCACGTTAGGAGAGCGCTAGGGAAACTCCATCTGTCAGGACCATGCTAGGAGTGAACGGAGTCCCCTCTCCAGGTGTGGCACTGCACACCGAACCCAGGGGCCCTAGGAGCCTGGTGATCCTCATGCATTGTTGGGTCTGTGTGGCCAAAAGCAACTGCTAGAGAAGCCATCCAGTTGCCCTTGCCTTTTGTCTGACAGAGCTCTCACTGCTGGAGCCCTTTGTGGAGTGGAAGCCACCAGCCCCCAACCCCTCCAAGAGGAGGCCTGGGGGCCTAGGTCGCAAGGCAAGGCAGCAGCAGAACCCGTGCCATACTTTGGCCACCCGGAGCCCACTCCTTTCTGAGCAGTAAGCCTAGCAGCTAAGCAAGTGTGGACAAGGCTTTCCCAGGGCAGAGCAGCCTTGCGCCCGGGGCTCTGCCAGATCGGACCTCTGAGCAGAGCTGGAGCTCTGCCTTGCTGGAGGCACACTCGGGCCTTCCACGTCATTGCTTGCAGATGCACACATGAGGCTGCTTCATTTTCCCCCAGGGAGGCTTGCTTCTCTGCATGCTATGCACTTGGTTTCCAGGCGCAGGTGTCAGCGGGCCTCCTGGATGTCTGGGCTCATGGGCTGGTTCCCCTGGCTGGGGTTGTGGGCAGGAGCCCAGGCGTGCAAGGGTGGGCCAAAACCACTTGCAAACTTCTCTTCAGGCTAGGAGAGAGCTAGGGAAGCAACATCTGTCATGTCATTGTCTTGGACGAATGGAGCCCACCTCATGGGGTGTGGTGCACCACACTCCACCTGGGGGCCCTGGGAGCCTACTGCTCTCCATGCAGCACTGGCTCTCTGTGACCAAGCAACTGCTAGAGATGCCATCAGGTTGCCCTTGCCTTTCGTAAGACAGCACTCTCACTGCTGGAGCCCTTGGAAGTGTGGAAGCCACCGACCCTAACCCCTCCTCAAGGAGGTCTGGTGGCCGAGGTCGCAAGGCAAGGCAGGGTCAGAGCTGAGGCCAGGAAGGAGCCCGTGCTGTACCCTGGGAGCCCACAGCCTGCTCATTCACAAGTATTAAGCCTACCACCCAGGGCAGTCTGTGCAAGCTCGCTGAGGGCAGAGCAGCCTCGTGCCTGGGGCTCTGCCAAATTGAGCCACTGAGCAGAGCTGGAGCTCTGCCATGCAGGAGGCTCACTCAGGCCTTCTCCATCAGGGCTTGCAATGCGGGCAGCTGGGCTGCCACGTCTTCCCCCGAGGAGGCACGCATCCCCGCATGTTGTGCCCTCGGATTCCAGGAGGGGGCGCTAGTGCGCCTCCTGGAGGTATGTGTTCAGGTGCTGGTTCCCCTGAGCTGGGGCTGTGGGCGGAACCCCAGACACACAGGGGCGGGCACAAACCACCGGCACTAGTCTCTGGTTGCTAGGAGAGCTCTAGGGACCCACGTCTGCTAGGCCATTGCTGGGGGAGAATGAAGCCCCGCTCTCCAGATCTGGTGCTGTACACCCCACACAAGGGGCCCTGGGAGCCTGGTGATCTTTGGGGGGCGCTGGGAATGTCCGACCAAGCAACTGATGTACAAGCCATCCAGTTGCCCGTATCTTCCCTCTGACAGAGCTCTCCCTGCTGGAGCCCTTGGCAGTGTGGAAGCCACCGACCCCTAAGCCCTCCTCAAGAAGGCCTGGGGGCCTAGGTGGCAAGGCAAGGGAGGAGCAGAGCTGAGGCCAGGAAGGCCTGCATGCCATCCCCAGGCCGTCCACAGCCTGCTCCTTCCCAGGCAGTAAAACTAACAGCTAAGCAAAACTGTGCACGGCGTGACAAGGGCTGAACAGTCTCACGCCCGGGGCTCTGCGAGATAAGGCCTCTGGGCAGAGCTCTGGGCCTTCCCTTTTAGGACTTGCAGACGCATACAGCTGTGCTGCCTCATCTTTACCCGAGGAGGCTCGCTTCCTCGCATGCTGTGCACTCGGCTTCAAGGCAGGGGCGTCAGCGCGCCTCTTGGAGGTCTGGATTCAGGGGCTGGTTCCCCAGACCTGGGTTGCATGAGGGAGTTCAGCCAGGGATGGGTAGGCAAAAACCACCTGCACACGTCTTTGCTTCCCAAGAGGGCGCTAGGGAATCCACGTCTGTCAGGCCATTGGCGGGGGAAAACGGAGGCCCTGTCTCTGGGTGTGTCGATGCACACCAGCCCCAGGGGCCCTGGAGGCCTGGTAATCTCCATGTGGCGCTGGGTCTCTGTGGCAAATCAACCGCTGGAGAAGCCATCCAGTTACCCTTGCCTTCCCTCTGACAAATCGCACTCCTGGAGCCCTTGGCAGTGTGGAAGCCTCGGCCCCTAACCCCTTCCCATGGAGGTCTGGTGGTCTAGATCGCAACGAAGGTGGGAGTGGTGCTGAGGCCAAGAAGGAGCCAGTGCTGTTCCTAGGGTGCCTGCAGTCTGCACCTTCCCGGGCAGGAAGCCTAGCAGCTAGGCAATTCTGGGCAATCTCGCCCAGGGCAGAGCATCCTCGCCC
>SJYE01011891.1:23359-40490 GCA_006408755.1 Eudorcas thomsonii
CCTGGGAGCCTGGTGATCTTTGGGGGGCGCTGGGAATGTCCGACCAAGCAACTGATGTACAAGCCATCCAGTTGCCCGTGTCTTCCCTCTGACAGAGCTCTCCCTGCTGGAGCCCTTGGCAGTGTGGAAGCCACCGACCCCTAAGCCCTCCTCAAGAAGGCCTGGGGGCCTAGGTGGCAAGGCAAGGGAGGAGCAGAGCTGAGGCCAGGAAGGCCTGCATGCCATCCCCAGGCCGTCCACAGCCTGCTCCTTCCCAGGCAGTAAAACTAACAGCTAAGCAAAACTGTGCACGGCGTGACAAGGGCTGAACAGTCTCACGCCCGGGGCTCTGCGAGATAAGGCCTCTGGGCAGAGCTCTGGGCCTTCCCTTTTAGGACTTGCAGACGCATACAGCTGTGCTGCCTCATCTTTACCCGAGGAGGCTCGCTTCCTCGCATGCTGTGCACTCGGCTTCAAGGCAGGGGCGTCAGCGCGCCTCTTGGAGGTCTGGATTCAGGGGCTGGTTCCCCAGACCTGGGTTGCATGAGGGAGTTCAGCCAGGGATGGGTAGGCAAAAACCACCTGCACACGTCTTTGCTTCCCAAGAGGGCGCTAGGGAATCCACGTCTGTCAGGCCATTGGCGGGGGAAAACGGAGGCCCTGTCTCTGGGTGTGTCGATGCACACCAGCCCCAGGGGCCCTGGAGGCCTGGTAATCTCCATGCGGCGCTGGGTCTCTGTGGCAAATCAACCGCTGGAGAAGCCATCCAGTTACCCTTGCCTTCCCTCTGACAAATCGCACTCCTGGAGCCCTTGGCAGTGTGGAAGCCTCGGCCCCTAACCCCTTCCCATGGAGGTCTGGTGGTCTAGATCGCAACGAAGGTGGGAGCGGTGCTGAGGCCAAGAAGGAGCCAGTGCTGTTCCTAGGGTGCCTGCAGTCTGCACCTTCCCGGGCAGGAAGCCTAGCAGCTAGGCAATTCTGGGCAATCTCGCCCAGGGCAGAGCATCCTCGCCCCGGGGCTCTACCAGATCGGGCCTCTGAGCAGAGCTGGGGCTCTGCTGTGCTAGAAGCGCACACGGTCCTTCCCCATCGGGGCTTGCAGATGCATGCAGCTGGACTGCGTCACTTCCCAAGGGGAGGCAAACTTTCCCGCATGCGGTGCACTCGGTTTCCAGGCGGGGGCGCCAGAGTGCCTACTGGAGCTCTGGGCTCAGGGGCTGGTTCCCCTGACCTGGGCTGAGGGAGGGAGCCCAGAGACTCAGGGGTGGGCTGGAACCACATGCACACGTCTCTGCTGGCTAGGAGACAGGTAAGGAACCCACGTCTGTCAGGCCATTGCAGGGCGTGATTGGAGGCCCCATCTCTGTGTGTGGCTCTGCACACACCTGACTGCTCTCTGTGGGGTGCTGTGTCTGTGCGGCAAAGGAACTGCTGGAGAAGCCATTCAGTAGGCTTTGCCTTCCCTCTGATAGAGCTCTCAGTGTTAGAGCCCTTGGCAGTGTGGAAGCCACCAGTCCCTAACCCCTCCAATAGGAGGCCTGGGGGCCTAGATCGCAAAGCAAGGCAGGAGCAGTGTTGAGGCCAGGAAGGAACCTGTGCTGTCCCCTGGGTTCCCGTAGCCTTCACCTTCCCGGGCAGTAAGCCTAGCAGCTAGGCACATCTGGGCAAAGTCGCACAGGGCAGAGCAGCCTCGCTCCTGGGTTCTGCTTGATCAGCCTCTGAGAAGAGTTGAAGCTCTTCCATGCTGGAGGCACGCTCGGGGCTTCCCCATCAGGGATTGCATAAGCACACATTTGGGCACCCTCCTCTACCCCAAAGATGCTCGCTTCCACCCAAGCTGTGTCTCGGCTTCCAGGCACCATTGCCAGCACGCCTTCTGGATGTGTGGGACCAGGGGCTGGTACCTCTGAGCTTGGGCTGTGGGCAGGAGGCCAGACACTCAGAGGCAGACCCAAGTCACCTGCACAAGACTCTGCTCGCTAGGAGAGCACTAGGGAACCCACGTCTGTCAAGCTCTTGCCGGGGGTGAACGGAGACCCACTCACCAGTGTGGCAATGTACACCCCACCCAGGGGCCCTGGAAGCCTGGTGGTCTCCGGGCGGCGCTGGGTCTGTGCAGCCAAGCAACCACTGGAGAACCCATCCAGTTGCCCTAGCCTTCCCTCTGACAGAGCTCTCACTCCTGGATCCCTTGGCAGTGTGGAAGCCAGCAGCCCCTCACCCCTTCCCAAGGAGGTCTGGTGGCCTAGGTTGCAGCGCAAGCAGGAGCGGTGCTGAGGCCAAGAAGGAGCCAGTGCTATTCCCAGGGTGCCCGCAGCCTGCACCTTCCCGGGCAGGAAGCCTAGCAGCTCGGCTAGTCTGGGCAAGGCTCCCGCAGAGATGATCAGCCTCGTGCCAAGGGCTCAGCCAGACCGGGCCTCTGAGCAGAACAGGAGCTCTGCCATCCTGGAGGTGCACACGGGCCTTCCCCAACAAGGCTTGCTGATGAATGCAGATGGGCTGCCTTGTCTTCCCCAGAAGAGGCCCGCTTCCCCGCACGCTGTGCACTCGGCTTCCAGCGGGAGCACCTGTGCACCACCTGGAGGTCTCGCACAGGGCCTTGTACCTCGGTGCTAGGGCTTGAGCGTGAATCCATAAATGCAGGGGCAGTTCCAAACCACCTGCACACATCTCTGCTGGCTAAGAGACAGCTAGGGAACCCACGTCTGTCAGGCACTTGCCTAGGTAAAACAGAGCACCCCTCTCCAGGGGTGGCGCTACATGCCCCACACGGGGGCCCTGGAGCCTGTTGCTCTCTGTGTGGCGATGGGTCTGTGTGGCCAAGTAATTGAGGGAGAAGCCATCCAGTTGCCCTTGCTTCCCTCTGACAGTGTTCTCACTCTTGGAGCCCTTGGCAGTGGGGAAGCCACTGGCTCCTAACCTCTCCCCAAAGAGGGCTGGAGGCCTAGGTCGGAAGGTAAGTCAGGAGCGGAGCTGAGGCCAGGATGGTGCCAGGTATTTCCCCCGGGTGACCACAGCCTGCTCCATCCTGGGCAGGAAGCCTAGTAGCCAGGCAGGTCTGGGCAAGCTCACCCAGGGCAGAGCAGCCTCGCCCTGATGCTCTACCAGATTGGGCCTCTGAGCAGGGCTGGATCTCTGCTGTGCTGGAAGTTGCACCCACTTGGCCCTTCACGTTCAGGGCTTTCAAATGCATAAAGTGGGACCGCCTGGTTTCCACCAAGGAGGCTATCTTTCCCGCATGTGGTGCACTCGGTTTCCAGGCGGGGGCTCCAGAATGCGTATAGGAGGTTTGGGCTCAGGGTCTGGTTCCTCTGACCTGGGCTGAGGGAGGGAACCAAGAGACTCAGTGGTGGGCTGGAACCACATGCACACGCCTCTGCTGGCTAGGAGACAGGTAAGGAACCCACGTCTGTCAGGCCATTGTAGGGGTGATCGGAGGCCCCTGTCTGTGTGAGGCTCTGCAAACCCCTGCCTGGGGCCCTGAGAACTGATGCTCTCTGTGGGGTGCTGTGTCTGTGCGGAAAAAGAACTGCTGGAAAAGTCATCCAGTAGGCTTTTCCTTCCCCATGATACAGCTCTCAGTGCTAGAGCCCTTGGCAGTGTGGAAGCCACCAGTCCCTAACCCCTCCAATAGGAGGCCTGGGGACCTAGGTCACAAAGCAAGGCAGGAGCAGTGTTGAAGCCAGGAAGGCACCTGTGCTGTCCCCCGGCCTCCCACAGCCTGCACCTTCCCTGGCAGTAAGCCTAGCAGCTAGGCACATCTGGGCTAAAGTCGCCCAAGGCAGAGCAGCCTCGCTTTTGGGTTCTGCTTGATCGGCCTCGTAAAAGAGCTGAAGCTCTTCCATGCTGGAGGCATGCTCAGGACTTCCCCATCAGGGTTGGCATAAGCACACAGCTGGGCAGCCTCCTCTACCCCAGGGAGGCTCGCTTCCAACCATGCTGTGCACTCGGCCTCCAGGCGGGCTCGCCAGTGCATCTCCTGGATGTCTGGGACCAGGTCTGGTATCTCTGAGATGGGGCTGTTGGCGGGAGACCAGACACTCAGAGGCAGACCCAAATCACCTGCACAAGTCTCTGCTGGCTAGGAGAGCACTAGGGACTCCACGTCTGTCAGGCCCTTGCCGGGGGTGAATGGAGCCCCCCTCACAAGTGTGGCGCTGCACACACCACCTAGGGGCCCTGGGAGCCTGGTGCTCTCCGTGCGGCGCTGGGTCTCTGCGGCCAAACAACCACTGGAGAAGCCATCCAGTTACCCTTGCCTTCCCTCTGACATATCTCTCACTCCTGGAGCCCTTGGCAGTGTGGAAGCCTCGGCCCCTAACCCCTTCCCATGGAGGTCTGGTGATCTAGATTGCAACGAAGGCAGGAGCGGTGCTGAAGCCAAGAAGGAGCCAGTGCTGTTCCCAGGGCGCCTGCAGTCTGCACCTTCCCGGGCAGGAAGCCTAGCAGCTAGGCAATTCTGGGCAATCTCGCCCAGGGCAGAGCATCCTCGCCCCGGGGCTCTACCAGATCGGGCCTCTGAGCAGAGCTGGGGCTCTGCTGTGCTAGAAGCGCACATGGTCCTTCCCCATCGGGGCTTGCAGATGCATGCAGCTGGACTGCGTCACTTCCCAAGGGGAGGCAAACTTCCCCGCATGCGGTGCACTCGGTTTCCAGGCGGGGGCGCCAGAGAGCCTACTGGAGGTCTGGGCTCAGGGGCTGGTTCCCCTGACCTGGGCTGAGGGAGGGAGCCCAGAGACTCAGGGGTGGGCTGGAACCACATGCACACGTCTCTGCTGGCTAGGAGATAGGTAAGGAACCCACGTCTGTCAGGCCATTGCAGGGCATGATTGGAGGCCCCATCTCTGTGTGTGGCTCTGCACACACCTGCCTGGGCCCCTGAGAGCTGGTGCTCTCTGTGGGGTGCTGGGTCTGTGCAGCAAAGGAACTGCTGGAGAAGCCATCCAGTAGGCTTTGCCTTCCCTCTGATAGAGCTCTCAGTGTTAGAGCCCTTGGCAGTGTGGAAGCCACCAGTCCCTAACCCCTCCAATAGGAGGCCTGGGGGCCTAGATCGCAAAGCAAGGCAGGAGCAGTGTTGAGGCCAGGAAGGCACCTGTGCTGTCCCCCGGGTTCCCGTAGCCTTCACCTTCCCGGGCAGTAAGCCTAGCAGCTAGGCACATCTGGGCAAGGTCGCCCAGGGCAGAGCAGCCTCGCTCCTGGGTTCTGCTTGATCAGCCTCTGAGAAGAGCTGAAGCTCTTCCGTGCTGGAGGCACGCTCGGGGCTTCCCCATCAGGGATTGCATAAGCACACATTTGGGCACCCTCCTCTACCCCAAAGATGCTCGCTTCCACCCAAGCTGTGTCTCGGCTTCCAGGCAGCGATGCCAGCGCGCCTTCTGGATGTGTGGGACCAGGGGCTGGTACCTCTGAGCTTGGGCTGTGGGCGGGAGGCCAGACACTCAGAGGCAGACCCAAATCACCTGCACAAGACTCTGCTCGCTAGGAGAGCACTAGGGAACCCACGTCTGTCAAGCTCTTGCAGGGGGTGAATGGAGCCCCACTCACCGGTGTGGCACTGCACACACCACCTAGGGGCCCTGGGAGCCTGGTGCTCTCCCTGCGGTGCTGGGTCTGTGCAGCCAAGCAACCACTGTAGAAACCATCCAGTTGCCCTAGCCTTCCCTCTGACTGAGCTCTCATTCCTGGAGCCCTTGGCAGTGTGGAAGCCAGCAGCCCCTCACCCCTTCCCAAGGAGGTCTGGTGGCCTACATTGCAACGCAAGGCAGGAGCGGTGCTGAGGCCAAGAAGGAGCCAGCCAGTGCTATTCCCAGGGTGCCCGCAGCCTGCACCTTCCCGGGCAGGAAGCCTAGCAGCTAGGCTAGTCTGGGAAAAGCTCCCACAGGGAAGAGCAGCCTCATGCCGAGGGCTCAGCCAGATTGGGCCTCTGAGCAGAACAGGAGCTCTGCCATGCTGGAGGGCCCTCGGGCCTTTCCCAACAGGGATTGCTGATGAATGCAGCTAGGCTGCTTCGTCTTCCCCTGAGGAGGCCCGCTTTCCCACTCGCTGTCCACTCATCTGCCAGGCGGGAGCACGTCCTTGAGGTCTGGGCACAGGGGCTGGTACCCCTGTGCTGAGGTTTGAGCAGGAGTGCATACATGCAGGGGCTGTCCTAAACAACCTGCACACGTCTCTGCTGGCTAAGAGACAGCTAGGGAACCCACGTCTGTCAGGCACTTGCCTAGGGAAAACAGAGCACCCCTCTCCAGGGGTGGTGCTACACGCCCCACCTGGGGGCCGTGGAGCCTGGTGCTCTCTGTGCGGTGCTGGGTATGTGTGGCCAAGCAACTGCTGGAGAAGCCATCCAGTAGGCTTTGCCTTCCCTCTGATAGAGCTCTCACTGCTAGAGCTCTGGGCAGTGTGGAAGCCACCAGCCCCTAACCCCTCCAATAGGAGGCCTGGGGGCCTAGGTCGCAAAGCAAGGTAGGAGCGGAGCTGAGGCCAGGAATGGGCCAGTGTTGTCCCCCTGGTGCCCCAACCTGCTCCTTCCTGGGCAGGATGCCTGGCATCTCGGCAAGTCTGCGCAAGCCTAGCCCAGTGCAAAGCAGCCTTGCTCCAGGGACTCTCCCAGTTCGGGCCTTTGAGTAGAGCTGGAGCTCTGCCATGCTGGAAGCGCTCTCTGGCCTTCTCCATCAAGGTTTGCAGATGCATGCAACTGGGCTGCCTCGTCTTCCCCTGAGGAGGCTCACTTTTTTGCATGCAGTGCACCTGGCTTCCAGTTGGGGCTGCCTGCGTACTTCCTGGAGGTCGGGATTCAGGGGCTGGTTCCCCTGAACTGAGACTGTGGGCTAGAGCCCGGTCAGGCAGGGGCAGACCCAAACCACCTGCACACGTCTCTGCTGGCTAGGAGACTGCTAGGGAACCCACGTCTGTCAGGCACTTGCGGGGGAAGACAGAGTACCCTGGTCCAAGGGTGGAGATACACGCCCCACCACGGGGCCCTGGAGCCTGGTGCTCTCCGTGTGGCGATGGGTCTGTGTGGCCAAGTAATTGAGGGAGAAGCCATCCAGTTGCCCTTACCTTCCCTCTGACCGGGCTCTCATTCCTGAAGCCCTTGCAGTGTGGAAGCCACCGGCCCCTAACCCCTTCCCAAAGAGTTCTGGTGGCCTAGGATGCAAGGCAAGGCAGGAGCGGGGCTGGGGCCAGAATGTGCTTGTGCCTTTTCCCAGCTGCCCGCATCTGCACCTTCCCAGGCAGTAAGCCTAGCATCTTGGCAGTCTGGGCAAGGCTAGCCCAGTGCAGAGCAACCTTGCACCTTAGACTCTGCCAGGTTGGGCCTTTGAGCAGAGATAGAGCTGTGCCATGCTGGAGGTGCACTAGGGTCTTCCATAGCAGGCTTGCAGACTTACGCATACCAGCTTCCTGGTCTTCCCCTGAGGATGCTCACTTTCCCGCATGCTGTGCACTCAGTTTCCAGTCAGAGGCGCCAGCGTACCTCCTAGAGGTTGGGATTCAGGGGCTGTTTCCCCTGAACTCCCACCCAAACCACCTGCACACGTCTCTGCTGGCTAAGAGAGCACTTGCATATACACCTCTGTCAGGCCCTTGCCAGGGTGTTTGGAGCCGTCCTCTGCCAGTGTGGCACTGCACACCCCAACCCAGGGACTCTGGGAGCCTGGCACTTTCCGTGTGGCGTTGTGTCTGTGTGCCCAAGCAAACGCTGGAGGAGCCATCCAGCTGCCCTTGCCTTCCCTCTGACAGAGCTCTCACTGCTGGAGTCCTCGGTTGTGTGGAACCTGCCGCCCCCTAACCCCTCCCCAAGGAGGCCTATGGGCCTAGGTCGCAAGCAAGGCAGGCTCAAATCTGAAGCCAGGAAGGCGCCTGTACCTTCCCCCAGCCATCCACAGCCTGCTCCTTACCGGGCAGTAAGCCTAGCAGCTAGGCAAGTCTGGGCAAGGCTCGCCTAGGGCAAAGCAGCCTCGCACCCGCGGCTCTGCCAGATCGGGTCTCTGAGCACTGCTGGAGCTTTGCTGTTCTGGAGGCTCGCTTGGGCCTTCCCCACCAGGGTTTGCAGACGCAGGCATGGGGCTGCCTCCTATTTGCCCGAGGAGGCTCGCTTCCCCGCATGCTGTGCACTTGGCTTCAAGGCAGGGGCGCCAGCGCGACACCTGGAGTTCTGGGCTCAGGGGCTCTTTCACCTGAGCTGGGGCTCTGGGCGGGTGCCCAGACACACAGGGCGGGCCCACACTACCTGCACTCTTCTCTGCTGGTTAGGAGAGCGCTAGGCAGCCTACGTCTGTCAGGCCCTTTCCGTAATGAACAGAGGCCTCTCCTTTGGGTGTGGTGCTGCATACCCCATCCAGCGGACCTCGGAGCCTCATCTCCGTGCGGTGCTGTGTCTGTGCGGCCAAATGCACAGCCTGTGGGGAAATGAGCCATGTTGGCAGATTCGCTTCTCTTGTTGCAAAAATGAAGGTCCTCTGCATGGACAGTTACTGAACCTGGTGCACGGATGGGTCGCTCATCCTGCAACTTCACCAATCTCCATGGAACCCAGATCGTGGAATCATTCACAGAAATGAAAGCATACCGTCGCCACCAAAAATGAAGTACTGCTGGAATCTATCCCTTTATCTCATCCTAATACCATACCCGGGAAAATTCAAAGCTTTTTGTCTTCTTTTCTGTATTGCCAAAATGCTGTTCTGCTGGAGTCATCTTCCCTTTTCCCCAGACTTTCAAAAATTAAGAGTTAATAGTGCTTTCGTTAATACATTTCTTCGTGATATCACACCCTTCTCCCCCTTTTTTATTTTTTCAAGATATTCACGAAGAGTACGATTAGCTCCTTCAATTATAGCTTGCCCTTGACTATTATAAGGAATACCAAAAGTGTGCTTAATATGATAGTGTTCTAAAATTGAGAAAATTGAGTAGGTTGATATGAAGAGCATTAGCAAAACAAAAGAGGAAATGAGTCACAACGGAGTCAGCCTTTTCTGAACTTCAAGCAGTAGCCCACTGAAAGTGAGAACAAGTGTCTATATAGTATGATGAACATACTTCTGTTTACCGAATCAGGAAATAAAGACATCATCCATTTGCCAGATTTGGTTAGATTGTAATCCTCTGGGATTTACTCCAGGAGGGGCAAAGGGCTAAACAAATGGTGCACATATGGAACAAGAGCGAGCAATGCGTTGAGCTTGTTTTCATGTTAACCAATCAGTTTTTTTGTAATCCTTTAGCATTCGCATGATGTAAGCAATGTTCTTGTGTTGCAGACGGTAATGGATAAAGAAAGGTATCTCTATTTGCCTTTCCTTGAGATAATGGTCCGGGGAGAGAAGAATGAGCTCGAAGATGAGTAAAAGAGACAAGGTTTGGTCGCCTGAGTAATAACGGTTGAACCTGAAAAAACTAATGTACCCATATTGGTTTCTAAAGTTCATGATAGAGTGGCTTCAGGAAGATGAATACATGAAAATACTGCATATTTAGAATCAGAAACAATATTAATAAGAACATCGAAAAAATCCTGTAGTGCCGGACAAATGGCCCAAAGCTCAGCAGACTGCATGGAAGAAAAGGAGTGTGGAACAACTTGAGAAGCAGTCTCAGTTCAGTCACCAGCAGGATTTGTATTAGTGTCTGTAAACATAGTTTTCCCTTCAACCGGAATAGTAGATCTAGGAGATTTACAAACCATTGATGTATGTTTAAGAAAATCTATCAATTGAGACTGAGGATCATGATTCAAAAAAGTCCCTGAATACGATGCAAGAGCTATCTGCCAATTTTCATTAAACTGTAAGCAATTCGAGATTTGGGAAGAAGTTGAGTAAGGATTGTTTGAGGGTCACTTCCAATTAACTGGGTAATGCGGCCTTGACCTTTCAGAATGAGGAAAGCAAGTCTATCTATATAAGTAGTAAGCTTTTCTGTATTGTTATTGGGTAAAAATACCCACTCGATCAGCCCTGCAAGTTGAACAATAACTGCAGTAGGAGACTAGGGAGTATGGAACAGCATGAAATATATAGGTTGATCCTGTTGTAGATAAGTAAGAAATCCTTCTTTCAACCGTTGCTCTACCAAGTGTCATTCCTCTATTGCTTCCAGCAGCATCCCCTTCCAAGGTAGAAAATAAATGACGCAATTGATGCATAAGGATCCCCAACATGGGATTTAATCAGTTAATGTCACGCAAAAGCTTCTGAACACCATTGAGTTTTCAAAGTATCTTGTCTAATTTAGACTTTTGAGGTTTTCTTCTTTGTTGTCCCAAAAGAGCACCTAAATACGAAATTCCGTTGGAATTTTTTCAGGAACTATTGGAAGATTAAAATCACTTAACGCTTTTAACAAAATGTATTTTCTCCACTCATGTCGAAGGCTGGAAGCTGGAACGAGCGTAACAAAGGGTTATGAGCATTCACCGAGGGCCTGAGGCTGGGAACGGAGAACAAACGTTTTATACACCCGGCCTTGAGGCGTTGGAAGGCTTCTTTCCCACCAGCTGTTTCTTAGAGCAAGGACTGTTGTCTGATGATCAGACTCTCTTTAGAGTTTTTCCAAAGCTATCTTATGTCTTGGGCGATGGGAACGGCATTTTCTGCTTGAATGCTTTCATGTGTATCTGGAATGGCTAGGTGCAAGTCTGCCTTATGCGCTATTCCGTGAGAAATCTAAAACTGTGCAGTTAGATAATAAAATGTCAGTCCACTAGAGACTTTCCCTGAGTGTCCTGTTCAGAGTGCAGTTCTCCAAGCCTTAGAGATGGCGCCCAACGTGGAGCTCGAAGCAGCAGTCTGATTTTGAAAAAGGGCCACACTCTTGCAGAAGCGAGGAGAGCATGATGGACAAGTAAAAAAAAATTCCTTTTGTTCTTTTTGCACATCATTTCTTGAAAACATTACGGGGTGAATCTGCCTGAAGAGCAGTTAAATAGCTGTTATAAGAGAGTGGAAGGAACCTTAGATTTACAAACTTAGACCAGAGTAACAAACAATGTTCTAAAAGCTTGTCAACAGGGGACAAGAACCCCCCCCCCCCGACAAAGGTGGGTAACTTTGTCTCTTTGACGGGCCATTATGGAACAATTAGATGGCTTGGGAGGAGATTTCAAGGTTGAAACTCTTGGATCCCTGCATGAATGTGAATTAGAACAGAAAGATCTCTCAGAGCTTTGAAATCTGTAAAATGTCATGTTAGAGCAGATTACGGACAAACAAGAGTTACAGGTGCTAAAAAAGCAAGGAAACAATCAACTGTGCCAAAGGTCCCTGATCCACCTTCCCTTGCTTTTCATGAGCTCATATAAACAAGCCTCTAATGCTGGCCTTTCTGCCCGCTGCAACGCTGTCCGCTGCTGCTACTGCGCCCCTATTTCCTAGCATACCTCCTCGGGACATGCCTCTTAGTGCCTGGGCTTTTCCGGTCCGATGGAATCATCTTCAACCTGGACATAATCAATGCAATCACCTGATTTTGCTTTGCTCACGCAATTCAAAAAGGCATGTACATTACCGCATGGAATTTCTTAGGGGTTAGGCGGAACAATGGCTTCATGCAGAGTTTTTTTCAGTTCTTAAAATGGTTATGACTCCACAATAGCTACTACAATGGCAAATGTGGGTGATGGATAAAGTCACATTTATCTTGGGAGAACTGCAAAGCAGGGGAAAGCCTACTGGACTAAATTTTAAAATTCTCACCGGCACCAGATCTATGGCTCAAACTGCTGTGCAGTTAAATTTGTGCAGCCGCCCACGTTCTACTAGATTAAGGAAGTAGCTATCAGAGCATGAGCTAAAATCGACAGTTCCACCTCTGATGGATCTTTTGTAAAAATATTTCAAGGCCCAGCTGAAAACTATTCTCAATTTTTTGATAAATTGAAGGAGGGCATTGAGCACAGTCTTCAGGATGCACCTTTCCAAGAAATCCTTTGGAAACAATTAGCCTTTTATAATGCTAATGAAGATTGTCAGGCTACTCTCAGACCTATTAGGGGGCAAAGAGAAGTTCTGAAATACATGAAAGCTTGCAGGAATGTGGGAACAATTCAACATAAAGCTCAAGTAGCCACTTTAGAACCTTCAGCGTTTTCCCAAAGTCTCAAGTGAAATGCTTTAACTGTGGCAAGCCAGGACACATTGCAGAAAGTGTCACTTTGCCTCGGCAAACGGGTCTTTCTTCTGCCAAAAATGGGGCTAGTAAAACTAAGCCCCCTGGACTCTGCCCAAGATGTAAAAAGGGGAATCACTGGCTGACTGAGTGCCGCTCTAAATTGGATAAACAAGGTGATGCTTTACCCATTCAGACACCTCCTTTGGGAAACTAGAACAGGACAACCAAATCTTACCAAATTAACAGCGGCTACCAGACATAACACATGTATAGACATTCCTACTCCCCGAGATAAGAAATTATTCATGGTAAATAATCCTATGAAAATCTTCACTGGATATTTTGGCCCTATACGAAAAAATATTCTAGGCCTCCTATTGGAACAAAAGAAGACCACCATGTGCGAGATAATTGTACATACTGAGATCATTGATAAAGATTACACGGGTCAAATGCAATCATGTTCCACGGGACTCAGAAATTGTATTTACAAAAGGGTGACAGATTTGCTCAGTTATTGATTGCTATTACCTTATGTGCCCCCACTTAATAGAAAAGCAAACACCAGAACAAGTGGCTTTGGGAATACCAACGTTACTGCAACACTTTCTACTGTGATAAAAGAAACCAATAGGCACTGGCATCTTTGGAAAATTCCTGCTTGCTTGTCCCGGTTTAGCATCTCGTATGCTCATGCACATGTTTCCATTCCACTTGATTATACTATTGAGTATAATATACTGGTTATATTCATGCTTGTGTAATCGTGCCCTATCTCTTTGCTATTGCTGTCCACTACTGAGTGTTGTTAGTTCATAGTGTACCAATGAATGTTACTAAAGACAATGAATTTTCAGTCTGGGAAAGACTGATTCGTGGGTTCCAGTTCAGATTTTTGAACCTTGGTCAGATTCCATATGTTCTGAGAGAATTCCTAAAAAGAAGCAAACGTGTTATTGCCTGGATCATAGCTACCAGAGTGGGTATTATGTCCACTGTAACTGTTGATACAGTTTCTGGAATGGCATTATATAATTCTAGGCAAAATCATGATCTCATGACTGCTTGGAGAAAGGCTTCTCATGATCTCTGTGTCCAACAAGTTCAGATAGATCAACAAATAAGAATCACGTCTACCTTCAGGAGCACTCCCCCTGTGTTATAGAACACTGACTTCCAGGATACACTCTCCGCTAGTACTTCCTTTCTCAATCCAAAACATTGGGTACCCCATACGCGATGGCTTCTTAGGCGCTGATCTGTTTCTTCTTTGGTATTGTTCTTCTAGGATTCCAAACGTGATGTGCTCCAGCCTCCGCCGCCCAAAAAGCAGGAGTAACCATGGCTGAGAAGTCTTTGTCTTGAGGAAAAAGGGAGGAAATGTGGAGAAGCTGGAAGGCTTTGAGCAAAACTGAAAATGTATTTGCTCCACTCACGACCAAGGTTGCAAGCTGGAACTGAGAGGGTAACAGGCGGGAAGGCCAGGGGTCTCCAAACGGAGAAAATAGCCTGCAAGTGTCAGACATTTGATCTCTTTTAAGGGGCAGGAGGAAAAAACTAGCGGTATTGTTTCCTTTTCTATCCACATTGAAAAAGAGGTTTCTCTTAAAATTCCCTGTTGCCATGACGACACCTGGTTTCACTTGAAGTTAAACATTTCCATAAGAAAAAGGCAATGGTTATCTTAAGCTATGCTAATGTACTATGCATTGACCCCAAACTCTGTCTTCAAGTCGGTTCGCCTTTGGGGCTCAGAACCTACTTGGTAAACCAGTATGTTATACTCTGATATTGTTCCTCTAATCTATTTAAATGAAACTATTTGTTGGTACTTTGCCCTTCTTCCACCTAAAGACTAGCAGGGCGATACTCTTTCTGCCCCTTTCTGATGCCTATGTCAGAAGCTTTCTCTATCTGCTTCATACTTTAATAAAACTTTGTTACACTCTGAGCGATCAAGCCTCGACTCTGGCTCAGGACTGAATTCCTCTCCTCCGGAGGCCAAGAATCCCGGCGACGTAATTCAACAATAACCTTTCAGAACAGGCGTAACAAAGTGTTCTCAACGTTCACCGAATGCCTGAGGCTGGGAACATGCCTTGAGGCGTGTTCGAAGGCTTCCTTCTGACAACCTGTTTCTGAGAGCAAGGACTGCTGTCTCATGATAAGTTTCCCTTGAGAGTTTCACCAAGGCTATGCTCTGTGTTGCAAAATGGGAACAGTATTTTGGATTGAATGGTTTCATGCTTCTATGGAAGGGCTAAGTGCAACTCTTCCTTATGCTCTATTCCCTGAGAATTATAAAACGCGCAGTTAGGTAATAAACGGCCAGTACACTAGTCTGTCCCTGAGTGTCATTTTCAGAGTGGGGTCCTCCGAGCATTACAGAGCGCAGCCCTAGATGGGGCGGTGGGGTGGGGCTACGTTCACCCCAGGCAAGGGCCTGACAGACGTGCATTCCTAAGGATCTCCTAGCCAAGAGAGACATGTGCAGGTGGTTTGGCCCGCCCCTGCGTGTCTGGACTGCAGCCCATAGCCCCAGATCAGGGGAACCAGCCCTTGACCCAGAACCCCAGGAAGCGTGCTGGCGCCACCGACTGGAAGACAAGACAACTTCATGCAGTGAAGCGACCCTCCTTGGGGGAAGTCGAGGCAGACCAGCTGCTTGAGTCTCTAAGCCCTGATGGAAATGGCTGAGTGCACCTCCAGCACGGCAGAGCTCCAGCACTGCTCAGATGCCAATCGGGAAGAGTCAGGGGTGCAAGGCTGCTCTGCCCTGGGCGAGCCTTGCCCAGACTTGCCTAGCTGCTAGGCTTACTGCCGGGGAAGGAGCAGGCCCGGGGTGGGGGGGGGACTAGAGGACATCACGGGCACTTTTCTGGCTTGAGTTCTGCTCCTGCCTTGCCTTGGAACCTAGGACACCAGGCCTCCTTGAGGAGGGGTTCAAGCCTGTGGCTTCCAATCTGCCAAGGGATCCATCAGTGAGAGCTCTGTCATAGGGAAGGCAAGGGCAACTTGGATGGCTTCTCCAGTGGTTGCTTGGCCACCCAGACCCGGCGCTGCATGAGGATCACCAGGCTCCCAGGGCCCCTGGGTGGGGTGTGCAGCACCACACCTGGAGAGGGGGGGCTCGGTTCGCCCTGGCATGGGCCTGACAGATGTGGTTTCCCTAGCTCTCTCCTAATGTGGAGAGACTTTTGCAGGTGGTTTGAGACCGCCCATGCGTGTCTGAAATCCCGTCCACAGGCCCATCTTGAGGGAACCTGTCCCTGAGCCCAGGAGGCACAGTCAAGCCTTCCCTATCAGGGCTTGCAGATGCACGCAGCTGGACTTCCTTCTCTTCCCTGGAGGAGGCTCGCTTCCCCTCATCATGTGCACTTGACTTCCAGTCAGAAGTGCCAGCACGTCTCCTGGAGGTCGGGGCGTAGGTGCTGGTTCCCCTGAGCTGGGGCTGTGGACGGAAGCCCAGACACGCGGGGGTGAGCCCAAACCACCTGCACACGTCTCTGCTGGCTAGGAGAGCACTAGGGAACCCACGTCTGTCAGGCCCTTGCTGGGGGCGAACGGAGCCCACCTCTCTGGTGTGGCACTCCACTCCCCACCCAGGGGCCCTGGGAGCTTGGTGCTTTACGTGCGGCCCTGGATCTGTGCGGGCAAGCAACCACTGGAGAAGCCATCCAGTTGCCCTTGCCTTCTCTCTGACAGAGCTCTCACTGCTGTAGCCCTTGGCAGTGTGGAAGCCACCAGCCCTTAAATTTTCCCCAATGAGACTTGGGGGCTTAGGTCGCAAGGCTAGGAAGGAGTGGAGCTGAGGCCAGGAAGGCTCCCGTGCCATCCTCCAGCTGCCCGCAGCCCACTCCTTCCCGTGCAGTAAGCCTAGCAGTTAAGCAAGTCAGGCCAAGGCTCGCCCAGGGCAGAGCAGCCTCGCGCTGAGCTCTGCCAGGTCGGCCTCTGAGCAGAGCTGGAGCTCTGTCACGCTGACGGCACACTCGGGCCTTCCCCATAAGGGGTTGCCAAGGCAGGCAGCTGGGCTATCTCCTCTCCCCAAGGAGGCTCCATCCCCGCATGCTGTGCACTCGGCTTCCAGGCGGGGGCGCCAGAGAACCTCTTGGAAGTCTGGGCTCAGGGGCTGGTTCCCTTGAGCTGGGGCTGTACGTGGGAGACCAGACAAGAAGGGGTGGGCCAAACCACTTGCACACGTCGCTGCTGGCTAGGAGAGCAGAAGGGACACATGTATGTCAGGCGCTTGCCGGTGGCAAACGGAGCCCTCCCTCTCCAGTTGTGGCGCTGCACACCCCACCCAGGGCCCTGGAAGCCTGGTGCTCTCTAGGTGATGCTGGGTATGTGCGGCCAAGCAACCGCTGGAGAAGCCATCCTGTTGCCCTTGCCTTCCCCCTGACAGAGCTCTCACTCCTGGAGCCCTTGGCAGTGTGGAAGCCACCGGCCCCTAACCTCTCCTCAAGAAGGCCTGGGGTTCTAGGTCACAAGGTAAGGCAATAGAGGAGCTGAGGCCATTAAGGTGCCCGTGTTGTCCCCGGGTCGCACACAACCTGCACATTTCCGGTCAGTAAGCCTAGCAGCTAGACAAGTCTGGGCAACGCTCAACCAGGGCAGAGCAGCCTTGCGCCCTGGGCTCTGGCAGATCAGCCTCTGAGCAGAGCTGGAACTCTGCCATGCTGGAGGTGCACGAGGGCTCTCCCCATCAAGGCTAGCAGATGCATGCAGCTGGGCTGCCTGGACTTCCCCGAAGGAGGCTCGCTTCCCCACATGCAGTGCACTCATCTTCCAGGCGGGGGCGCCACCGTTTCTCCTGGAGGTCTGGGCTCAGAGGCTGCTGTGGGCCAGAGCCCAGTCACGCAGGGGTGGGCCCAAACCACCTGCACACGTCTCTGCTGGCTAGGAGAACACTAGAAAACCCATCTGTCAGTCCGTTGTCAGGGTGAAACGGAGCCCCCCTCTCTGGGTGTGGGTGGCACTCTTCACCCCACCCAAGGGCCCTGGGATCCTGGGGCTGTCCATTTGGCACTGGGTCTGTGCGGCCAAG
>SJYE01011891.1:53471-72394 GCA_006408755.1 Eudorcas thomsonii
GTGCACATCATGAGGGGAAGCGAGCCTCCTCCAGGGAAGAGAAGGAAGTCCAGCTGCGTGAATCTGCAAGCCCTGATAGGGAAGGCTTGACTGTGCCTCCTGGGCTCAGGGACAGGTTCCCCCAAGATGGGCCTGAGGACATGCATGGGCGGTCTCAAATCACCTACAAAAGTCTCTCCACATTAGGAGAGCACTAGGGAAACCACATCTGTCAGGGCCATGCCAGGGCGAACGGAGCCCCACCTCTCCAGGTGTGGCGCTGCACACCCCACCCAGGGGCCCTGGGAGCCTGGTGATCCTCATGCAGCGCTGGGTCTGGGCAGCCAAGCAACCGCTGGAGAAGCCATCAAGTTGCCTTTGCCTTCCCTATGACGGAGCTCTCACTGCTGGATCCCTTGGCAGATTGGAAGCCACAGGCTTGAACCCCTCCTCAAGGAGGCCTGGTGTCCTAGGTTCCAAGGCAAGGCAGGAGCAGAACTCAGGCCAGAAAAGTGCCCGTGACGTACTGTAGTCCCCCCCCACCCGGCCTGCTCCTTCCCCGGCAGTAAGCCTAGCAGCTAGGCAAGTCTGGGCAAGGCTCGCCCAGGGCAGAGCAGCCTTGCACCCCTGACTCTTCCCGATTGGCATCTGAGCAGTGCTGGAGCTCTGCCGTGCTGGAGGCGCACTCAGCATTTTCCATCAGGGCTTAGAGACTCAAGCAGCTGGTCTGCCTCGACTTCCCCCAAGGAGGGTCGCTTCACCGCATGAAGTTGTCTTGTCTTCCAGTCGGTGGCGCCAGCACGCTTCCTGGGGTTCTGGGTCAAGGGCTGGTTCCCCTGATCTGGGGCTATGGGTGGCAGACCAGACACGCAGGGGCTGGCCAAACCACCTGCACATGTCTCTCTTGGCTAGGAGAGCCTTAGGAACGCACGTCTGTCAGGCCCTTGCCTGGGGCGAACGTAGACCCACCCCACCGCCCCATCTAGGGCTGTGCTCTGTAAGGCTCAGAGGACCCCACTCTGAAAATGACACTCAGGGACAGACTCTAGTGTACTGGCCGTTTATTACCTAACTGCGTGTTTTATAATTCTCAGGGAATAGAGCATAAGGCAGAGATGCACTTAGCCCTTCCATAGAAACATGAAAGCATTCAAGCCAAAATACTGTTCCCATTTTGCAACACATAGCATAGCCTTGGTGAAACTCTAAAGGGAAACTTATCATGAGACAGCAGTCCTTGCTCTCAGAAACAGGTTGTCAGAAGGAAGCCTTCGAACACGCCTCAAGGCGTGTTCCCAGCTTCAGGCATTCGGTGAAAGTTGAGAACCCTTTGTTACGCCTGTTCTGAAAGGTTATTGTTGAATTACGTCACTGGGATTCTTGGCCTCCGGAGGAGAGGAATTCAATCCTGAGCCAGAGATGAGGCTTGATCGCTCAGAGTGTAACAAAGTTTTATTAAAGTATGAAGCAGATAGAGAAAGCTTCTGACATAGGCATCAGAAAGGGGCAGAAAGAGTATAGCCCTGCTAGTCTTTAGGTGGAAGAAGGGCAAAGCACCAACAAATAGTTTCATTTAAATAGATTAGAGGAACAATATCAGAGTATAATGTACTGGTTTATCAAGTAGGTTCTGAGAGCCAAAGGTGAACCAACTTGAAGACAGAGTATGGGGTCAATGCATAGTACATTAGCATAGCTTAAGATAAACATTTCCATAAGAAAAAGGCAATGGTTAACTTCAAGGGAAACCAGGTGTCGTCATGGCAACAGAGAATTTTAAGAGAAACCTCTTTTTCAATGTGGATAGAGAAGGAAACAATCGCTAGATTTTTCCTCCTGCCGCTTAAGAGAGATCAAATGTCTGACACTTGCAGGCTATTTCCTCCATTTGGAGACCCCTGGCCTTCCCGCCTGTTACCCTCTCAGTTCCAGCTTGCAACCTTGGTCGTGAGTGGAGCAAATACATTTTCCGTATTTGCTCAAAGCCTTCCAGCTTCTCCACATTTCCTCCCTTTTGCCTCAAGACAAAGACTTCTCAGCCATGGTTACTCCTGCTTTTTGGGCGGCGGTGGCTTGAGCACATCACCTTTGAATCCTAGAAGAACAATACCAAAGAAGAAACAGAGCAGCGCCTAAGAAGCCATTGTGTATGGGGTACCCAATGTTTTGGATTGAGAAAGGAAGTACTATCGGAGAGTGTATCCTGGAAGTCAGTGTTCTATAACACAGGGGGAGTGCTGCTGAAGGTAGATGTGATTCATATTTGTTGATCTCTCTGAGCTTGTTGGACCCAGAGATCATGAGAAGCCTTTCTCCAAGCAGTCATGAGACCATGATTTTGCATAGAATTATATAATGCCATTCCAGAAACTGTATCAACAGTTACAGTGGACATAATACCCACTCTGGTAGCTATGACCCAGGCAATAACACGTTTGCTTCTTTTTAGGGATTCTCTCAGAACATATGGATTCTGACCAAGGTTCAAAAATCTGAACTGGAACCCACGAATCAGTCTTTCCTAGACTGAAAAATCATTGTCTTTAGTAACATTCATTGGTACACTATGAACTAACAACACTCAGTAGTGGACAGCAATAGCAAAGAGATAGGGCACGATTACACAAGCATGAATATAACCAGTATATTATACTCAATAGTATAATCAAGTGGAATGGAAACATGTGCATGAGCATACGAGATGCCAAACTGGGACAAGGAAGCAGGAATTTTCCAAAGATGCCAGTGCCTATTGGTTTCTTTTATCACAGTAGAAAGTGTTGCAGTAACGTTGGTATTCCCAAAGCCACTTGTTCTGGTGTTTGCTTTTCTATTAAGTGGGGGCACATAAGGTAATAGCAATCAATAACTGAGCAAACCTGTCACCCTTTTGTAAATACAATTTCTGAGTCCCGTGGAACATGATTGCATTTGATCCGTGTAATCTTTATCAATGATCTCAGTATGTACAATTATCTCGCACATGGTGGTCTTCTTTTGTTCCAATAGGAGGCCTAGAATATTTTTTCGTATAGGGCCAAAATATCCAGTGAAAATTTTCATAGGATTATTTACCATGAATAATTTCTTATCTCGGGGAGTAGGAATGTCTATACATGTGTTATGTCTGGAGGCCGCTGTTAATTTGGTAAGATTTGGTTGTCCTGTTCTAGTTTCCCAAAGGAGGTGTCTGAATGGGTAAAGCATCACCTTGTTTATCCAGTTTAGAGTGGCACTCTGTCAGCCAGTGATTTCCCTTTTTACATCTCGGGCAGAGCCCAGGGGGCTTAGTTTTACTAGCACCATTTTTGGCAGAAGAAAGACCCGTTTGCCAAGGCAAAGTGACACTGTTTCTGCAATGTGTCCTGGCTTGCCACAGTTAAAGCATTTCACTTGAGACTTTGGGGAAACGCTGAAGGCTCTAAAGTGGCTACTTGAGCTTTATGTTGAATTGTCCCCACAATCCTGCAAGCTTTCATGTATTTCAGAACTTCTCTTTGCCCCCTAATAGGTCTGAGAGTAGCCTAACAATCTTCATTAGCATTATAAAAGGCTAATTGTTTCCAAAGGATTTCTTGGAAAAGTGCATCCTGAAGACTGTGCTCAATGGCTTCCTTCAATTTATCAAAAAATTGAGTATAGTTTTCAGCTGGGCCTTGAAATATTTTTACAAAAGATCCATCAGAGGCAGAACTGTCGATTTTAGCTCATGCTCTGATAGCTACTTCTTTAATCTAGTAGAACGTGGGTGGCTGCACAAATTTAACTGTGCAGCAGTTTGAGCCATAGCTCTGGTGCCGGTGAGAATTTTAAAATTTAGTCCAGTAGGCTTTCTCCTGCTTTGCAGTTCTCACAAAATAAATGTGGCTTTATCCGTCACCCACATTTGCCATTGTAGTAGCTATTGTGGAGTCATAACCGTTTTAAGAACCGTAAAAATCTCTGCATGAAGACATTGATCCGCCTAACCCCTAAGAAATTCCATACGGTAATGTACATGCCTTTTTGAATTGCATGAGCAAAGCAAAATCAGGTGATTGCCATTGATTATGTCCAGGTTGAGGATGATTCCATTGGACCGGAAAAGCCCAGGCACTAAGAGGCATGTCCTGAGGAGGAATGCTAGGAAATAGGGGAGCAGTAGCAGCAGCGGACAGCATTGCAGCGGGCAGAAAGGCCAGCGTTAGAGGCTTGTTTATATGAGCTCGCAAAAAGCAAGGGAAAGGCAGATCAGGGACCTTTGGCACAGTTGATTGTTTCCTTGCTTTTTTAGCACTTGTAATTCTTGTTTGTCCGTAATCTGCTCTAACATGACATTTTACGGATTTCAAAGCTCTGAGAGATCTTTCTTTTCTAATTCACATTCATGCAGGGATCCAAGAGTTTCAACCTTTAAATCTCCTCCCGAGCCATCTAATTGTTCCATAATGGCCCGTCAAAGAGACAAAGTCACCCACCTTTGTGGGGGAGATTCTTGTCCCCTGTTGACAAGCTTTTAGAACATTGTTACTCTGGTCTAAGTTTGTAAATCTACGGTTCCTTCCACTCTCTTATAACAGCTATTTAACTGCTCTTCAGGCAGATTCACCCCGTAATGTTTTCAAGAAATGATGCGCGAAAAGAACAAAAGGAATTTTTTTTACTTGTCCATCATGCTCTCCTCGCTTCTGCAAGAGTGTGGCCCTTTTTCAAAATCAGACTGCTGCTTCGAGCTCCACGTTGGGCACCATCTCTAAGGCTTGGAGAACCACACTCTGAACAAGACACTCAGGGAAAGCCTCTAGTGGACTGACAGTTTATTATCTAACTGCACAGTTTTAGATTTCTCAGGGAATAGTGCATAAAGCAGACTTGCACCTAGCCATTCCAGATACACATGAAAGCATTCAAGCAGAAAATACTGTTCCCATCGCCCAAGACATAAGATAGCTTTGGCAAAACTCTAAAGAGAGTCTGATCATCAGACAACAGTCCTTGCTCTCAGAAACAGCTGGTGGGAAAGTAGCCTTCCAACGCCTCAAAGCCGGGTGTATAAACCGTTCGTTCTCTGTTCCCAGCCTCAGGCACTCGGTGAATGCTCATAACCCTTTGTTACGCTCGTTCCAGCTTCCAGCCTTTGACATGAGTGGAGAAAATACATTTTGTTAAAAGCGTTAAGTGATTTTAATCTTCCAATAGCTCCTGAAAAAATTCCAACGGAATTTCCTATTTAGGTGCTCTTTTGGGACGACAAAGAAGAAAACCTCAAAAGTCCAAATTAGACAAGATACTTTGAAAACTCAATGGTGTTCAGAAGCTTTTGCGTGACATTAACTGATTACGTACCATGTTGGGGATCCTTACGCATCAATTGTGTCATTTATTTTCTACCTTGGAAGGGGATGCTGCTGTAAGCAATAGAGGAATGACACTTGGTAGAGCAACGGTTGAAAGAAGGATTTCTTACTTATCTACAACAGGATCAACCTATATATTTCATGCTGTTCCATACTCCCTAGTCTCCTACTCCAGTTATTGTTCAACTTGCAGGGCTGATTGAGTGGGTATTTTCACCCAATAACAATACAGAAAAGCTTACTACTTATATAGATAGACTTGCTTTCCTCATTCTGAAAGGTCAAGGCCGCATTACCCAGTTAATTGGAAGTGACCCTCAAACAATCCTTACTCAACTTTTCCCAAATCTCGAATTGCTTACAGTTTAATGAAAATTGGCAGATAGCTCTTGTATCGTATTCAGGGACTTTTTTGAATCATGATCCTCAGTCTCAATTGATAGATTTTCTTCGACATACATCAATGGTTTGTAAATCTCCTAGATCTACTATTCCAGTTGAAGGGAAAACTATGTTTACAGATGCTAATACAAATCCTGCTGGCGATTGAACTGAGACTGCTTCTCAAGTTGTTCCACACTCCTTTCTTCCATGCAGTCTGCTGAGCTTTGGGCCATTTCTCCAGCACTACAGGATTTTTTTGATGTTCTTATTAATATTGTTTCTGATTCTAAATATGCAGTATTTTCATGTATTCATCTTCCTGAAGCCACTCTATCATGAACTTTAGAAACCAATATGGGTACATTAGATTTTTCAGGTTCAACAGTTATTACTCAGGAGACCAAACCCTGTCTCTTTTACTCATCTTCGAGCTCATTCTTCTCTCCCTGGACCATTAACTCAAGGAAAGGCAAATAGAGATGCCTTACTTTATCCATTACCGTCTGCAACACAAGAACATTGCTTACATCATACGAATGCTAAAGGATTAGAAAAAAAACCTGATTGGTTAACACGAAAACAAGCTCTACGCATTGCTCCTTCTTGTTCCATATGTGCACCATTTGTTTTGCTCTTTGCCCCTCCTGGAGTAAATCCCAGAGGATTACAGTCTAACCAAATCTGGCAAATGGATGATGTCTTTATTTCCTGATTCGGAAAACAGAAGTATGTTCATCATACTATATAGACACTTGTTCTCACTTTCAGTGGGCTACTGCTTGAAGTTTAGAAAAGGCTGACTCCGTTGTGACTCATTTCCTCTTTTGTTTTGCTAATGCTCTTCATATCAACCTACTCAATTTTCTCAATTTTAGAACACTATCATATTAAGCACACTTTGGGTATTTCTTATAATAGTCAAGGGCAAGCTATAATTGAAAGAGCTAATCATACTCTTTGTGAATATCTTGAAAAAATAAGAAAGGGGGAGAAGGGTGTGATATCACCAAGGTATGTATTAACGAAAGCACTATTAACTCTTAATTTTTAAAAGTCTGGGGTAAAGGGAAGATGATTCCAGCAGAACAGCATTTTGGCAATACAGAAAAGAAGACAAAAAGCTTTGAATATTCCCGGGTATGGTATTAGGATGAGATAAAGGGATAGATTCCAGCAGTACTTCATTTTGGGGGGCAATGGTATGCTTTCATTTCTGTGAATGATTCCACGATCTGGGTTCCATGGAGACTGGTGAAGTTGCAGGATGAGCGACACTTCCGTGAACCAGGTTCAGGAACTGTCCATGCAGAGGACCTTCATTTTTGCAACAAAAGAAGCAAATCTGCCAACATGGCTTGTTTCCCCACAGGCTGTGCATTTGGCCGCACAGACACAGCACCACACGGAGATGAGGCTCCGATGTCCGCTGGATGGGGTATGCAGCACCACACCCAAAGGAGAGGCCTCTGTTTATTACGGAAAGGGCCTGACAGACGTAGGCTCCCTAGCGCTCTCCTAACCAGTAGAGAAGAGTGCAGGAAGTGTGGGCCCGCCCTGTGTGTCTGAGCACCCGCCCAGAGCCCCAGCTCAGGTGAAACAGCCCCTGAGCCCAGAACTCCAGGAGACACGCTGGCGCCCCTGCCTTGAAGCCGAGTGCACAGCATGTGGGGAAGCGAGCCTCCTCGGGCAAAGAGGAGGCAGCCCCATGCCTGCGTCTGCAAACCCTGGTGGGGACGGCCCAAGCGCGCCTCCAGAACAGCAAAGCTCCAGCAGTGCTCAGAGACCCAATCTGGCAGAGCCGCGGGTGCGAGGCTGCTTTGCCCTAGGCGAGACTTGCCCAGACTTGCCTAGCTGCTAGGCTTACTGCCCGGTAAGAAGCAGGCTGTGGATGGCTGGGGGAAGGTACGGGCGCCTTCCTGGCTTCAGATTTGAGCCTGCCTTACTTGCGACCTAGGCCCCTAGGCCTCCTTGGGGAGGGGTTAGGGGGCGACAGGTTCCACACTACCAAGGACTCCAGCAGTGAGAGCTCTGTCAGAGGGAAGGCAAGGGCAGCTGGATGGCTCCTCCAGCATTTGCTTGGGCACACGGACACAACGCCACACGGAAAGTGCCAGGCTCCCAGAGTCCCTGGGTTGGGGTGTGCAGCACCACACCAGCAGAGGACGGCTCGAAACACCCTGGCAAGGGCCTGACAGACGTGTATATTCAAGTGCTCTCCTAGCCAGCAGAGACGTGTGCAGGTGGTTTGGGTGGGCCCCTGCCTGACCGGGCTCCAGCCCACAGTCCCAGTTCAGGGGAAACAGCCCCTGAGTCCCAACCTCTAGGAGGTACACTGGAGCCTCCGACTGGAAACCGAGTGCACAGCATGTGGGAAAGTGAGCCTCCTTAGGGGAAGACCAGGCAGCCAGTATGCGTAAGTCTGCAAGCCTGCTATGGAAGACCCTAGTGCACCTCCAGCACGGCACAGCTCTAACTCTGCTCAAAGGCCCAACCTGGCAGAGTCTAAGGCGCAAGGTTGCTCTGCACTGGGCTAGCCTTGCCCAGACTGCCTAGATGCTAGGCTTACTGCCTGGGAAGGTGCAGATACTGGCAGCTGGGAAAAGGCACAAGCGCATTCTGTCCCCAGCCCCGCTCCAGCCTTGCCTTGCAACCTAGGCCACCAGAACTCTTTGGGAAGGGGTTAGGGGCCGGTGGCTTCCACACTGCAAGGGCTTCAGGAATGAGAGCTCAGTCAGAGGGAAGGCAAGGGCAACTGGATGGCTTCTCCCTCAATTACTTGGCCACACAGACCCATCGCCACATGGAGAGCACCAGGATCCAGGGCCCCTGGGTGGGGCGTGTATCTCCACCCTTGGACCAGGGTGCTCTGTTTTCCCCCGCAAGTGCCTGACAGACGTGGGTTCCCTAGCAGTCTCCTACCCAGTGGAGATGTGTGCAGGTGGTTTTGGTCCGCCCCTGCCTGACCGGGCTCTAGCCCACAGTCTCAGTTCAGGGGAACCAGCCCCTGAGCCCTGACCTCCAGGAGGTACGCAGGCGGCCCCGACTGGAATCCAGGTGCACTGCATGCAGAAAAGTGAGCCTCCTCAGGGGAAGATGAGACAGCCTAGTTGCATGCATCTGCAAACCTTGATGGAGAAGGCCAGAGAGCACTTCCAGCATAGCAGAGCTCCAGCTCTACTCAAAGGCCCAACCTGGCAGAGTCCCTGGAGCAAGGCTGCTCTGCACTGGGCTAGGCTTGCCCAGATTTGCTGAGATGCCAGGCATCCTGCCTGGGAAGGAGCAGGCTGGGGCACCTGGGGGACAACACTGGCCCATTCCTGGCCTCAGCTCTGCTCCTGCCTTGCCTTGCGACCTAGGCCCCCAGGCCTCCTATTGGAGGGGTTAGGGGCTGGTGGCTTCCACACTGCCAAGGGCTCTAGTAGTGAGAGCTCTATCAGAGGGAAGGCAAAGCCTACTGGATGGCTTCTCCAGCAGTTGCTTGGCCACACAGACCCAGCACCGCACAGAGAGCACCAGGCTCCACGGCCCCCAGTTGGGGCGTGTAGCACCACCTCTGGAGAGGGGTGCTCTGTTTTTCCTAGGCAAGTGCCTGACAGATGTGGGTTCCCTAGCAGTCTCTTAGCCAGCAGAGACGTGTGCAGGTGGTTTAGGACCGCCCCTGCATGTATGGACTCCCGCTCAAACCTCAGCACAGGGGTACCAGCCCCTGTGCCCAGACCTCCAGGAGGTGCTCCCGCCTGGCAGCTGAGTGCACAGCGTGTGGGGAAGCGGGCCTCCTCAGGGGAAGACGAAGCAGCCTAGCTGCATTCATCAGCAAGCCCTGTTGGGAAAGGCCCAAGGGCCCTCCAGCATGGCAGAACTCCTGTTCTGCTCAGAGGCCCGATCTGGCTGAGCCCTCAGCACGAGGCTGCTCTTCCCAGCGGGAGCCTTGCCCAGACTAGCCTAGCTGCTAGGCTTCCTGCCCGGGAAGGTGCAGGCTGCGGGCGCCCTGGGAATAGAACTGGCTCCTTCTTGACCTCAGCACCGCTCCTGCCTTGCGTTGCAACCTAGGCCACCAGACCTCCTTGGGAAGGGGTTAGGGGCTGCTGGCTTCCACACTGCCAAGGGCTCCAGGAGTGAGAGCTCTGTCAGAGGGAAGGCTAGGGCAACTGGATGGTTTCTCCAGTGGTTGCTTGGCTGCACAGACCCAGCGCTGCACGGAGAGCACCAGGCTTCCAGGGCCCCTGGGTGGGGTGTGCAGTGCCACACCGGTGAGTGGGGCTCTGTTCACCCCTGGCAAGAGCTTGACAGACGTGGGTTCCCTAGTGCTCTCCTAGCAAGCAGAGTCTTGTGCAGGTGATTTGGGTCTGCCTCTGAGTGTCTGGCCTCCCACCCACAGTCCAAGATCAGAGGTACCAGCCCCTGGTCCCACACATCCAGAAGGCATGCTGGCGATGCTGCCTGGAAGCTGAGTGCACAGCTTGGGTGGAAGCGAGCGTCTTTGGGGTAGAGGAGGGTGCCCAAATGTGTGCTTATGTAAACCCTGATGGGGAAGGCCCGAGCGTGCCTCCAGCACGGAAGAGCTTCAGCTCTTCTCAGAGGCTGATCAAGCAGAACCCAGGAGCGAGGCTGCTCTGCCCTGGGCGACCTTGCCCAGATGTGCCTAGCTGCTAGGCTTACTGCCCGGGAAGGTTCAGGCTACGGGAACCCGGGGGACAGCACAGGTGCCTTCCTGGCCTCAACTCTGCTCCTGCCTTGCTTTGCGATCTAGGCCCCCAGGCCTCCTATTGGAGGGGTTAGGGACTGGTGGCTTCCTCACTGCCAAGGGTTCTAACACTGAGAACTCTATCAGAGGGAAGGCAAAGCCTACTGGATGGCTTCTCCTGCAGTTCCTTTGCCGCACAGATCCAGCACCCCACAGAGAGCACCAGCTCTCAGGGCCCCAGGCAGGTGTGTGCAGAGCCACACACAGAGATGGGGCCTCCAATCACCCCCTGCCATGGCCTGACAGACGTGGGTTCCTTACCTGTCTCCTAGCCAGCAGAGACGTGTGCATGTGGTTCCAGCCCACCCCTGAGTCTCTGGGCTCCCTCCCTCAGCCCAGGTCAGGGGAACCAGCCCCTGAGCCCAGACCTCCAGTAGGCACTCTGGCGCCCCCGCCTGGAAACCGAGTGCACCTCATGCGGGGAAGTTTGCCTCCCCTTGGGAAGCAACGCAGTCTGGCTGCATGCATCTGCAAGCCCCGATGGGGAAGGACCGAGTGCACTTCCAGCACAGCAGAGCCCCAGCTCTGCTCAGAGGCCCGATCTGGTAGAGCCCCGGGGCAAGTATGCTCTGCCCTGGGCGAGATTGCCCAGAATTGCCTAGCTGCTAGGCTTCCTGCCCTGGAAGGTGCAGACTGCAGGCGCCCTGGGAACAGCACTGGCTCCTTCTTGGCCTCAGCACCACTCCTGCCTTCATTGCCATCTAGACCACCAGACCTCCATGGGAAGGGGTTAGGGGCCGAGGCTTCCACACTGCCAAAGGCTCCAGGAGTGAGAGATTTGTCAGAGGGAAGGCAAGGGTAACTGGATGGCTTCTCCAGCAGTTGCTTGGCCTCACAGACCCAGCGCCGCACGGAGAGCACCAGGCTCCCAGGGCCCCTAGGTGGTGTGTCCAGCGCTACACCGGTGAGGGGGGCTCCATTCACCCCCGGCAAGGGCCTGACAGACGTGGATCCCCTAGCACTCTCCTAGCAAGCAAAGACTTGTGCAGGTGATATGGGTCTGCCTCAGAGTGTCTGGTCTCCCGCCCACAGCCCCATCTCAGAGATACCAACCCTGGTCCCAGACATCCAGGAGACGTGCTGGCGACCCCGCCTGGAACCCGAGTGCACAGCATGGTTGGAAGCGAGCCTCCTTGGGGTAGAGGAGGCTGCCCAGCTGTGTGCTTATGCAAACCCTGATGTGGAAGGCCCTAGCGTGCGTCACGGAAGAGCTTCAGCTCTTCTGAGAGGCCGATCGAGCAGAACCCATTAGCGAGGCTGCTCTGCCCTGGCAACCTTGCCCAGATGTGCCTAGCTGCTAGGCTTACTGCCCAGGAAGGTGCAGGCTGTGGGAGCCCGGGGGCCGCACGAGCACCTTCCTGGCCTCAAGTCTACTCCTGCCTTGCCTTGTGACCTAGGACCCCAAGCTTCCTTGGGGAGGAGTTAGGGGCCAGTGGCTTACACAGTACCAAGGGCTCTAGCAGTTTGAGCTCGGTGAAGGGGAATGGAAGGGCTGCTAGCTTGCTTCTCCAGCGGTTGCTTGGCCACCCGGACCCAGCACCGCACAGATAGCACCAGGCTCCCAGGGCCCCTGGCAGCGGTGTCCAGCACCACACCAGAGAGGGGGCCTCCATCGTCCCGGAAATGGCCTGACAGACATTGGTTCCGTAGCTGTCTCCTAGCCAGCAGAGATATGTGCATGTGGTTCCGGCCCACCCCTGAGTCTCTGGGCCCCTCCCTCAGCCCAGCTCAGGGGAACCAGCCCCTGGGCCTAGACCTCCAGTAAGCACATTGGCGCCCTGCCTGGAAACAAAGTGCCCCACATGCGTAAAAGTTAACCTCCTCCAGGGAAACAAGGCAGTCCCACTGCATGCATCTGCAAGCCTTGATGGGGAAGGGCCGAGTGTGCTTCCAGCACAGCAGAGCTCCAGCTCTGCTCAGAGGCCCGATCTGGTGGAGCCCCGGGGTGAGGCTACTCTGCTCTGGGCGAGCTTGCCCAGACTTGTGTAGCTGTTAGGCTGACTGCCTCAAAAATAACAAGCTACGGGTGGCCGGGGAACACCTTGGGTGCCTTCCTGACTTCAGCTCTGCTCCTGCCTTGCCTTGAGACCTAGACCCCCAAGCTTCCTTGGGGAGGGGTTAGGGGCCAGGGGCTTACACAGTGCCAAGGGCAGTTTGATCTCAGTGAAGGGGAATGCAAGGATTACCGACTTGCTTCTCCAGCGGTTGCTTGGCCACCCAGACCCAGCACCGCACAGAGAGCACCAGGCTCTCAGGGCCCCTGGGTGGGGTGTGCAGCGCCACAGCTGGAGAGGGGGCTCCGTTCGACCCCATCAATGGCCTGACAGACGTGGTTCTGTAGTGCTCTCTTAGCCAGCAGCGACATGTGCATGTGGTTTGGGCCCGACACTGCATTTCTGGGCTCCCGCCCACAGCCCCAGTTCAGGGGAACCAGCCCCTGAGCCCAGACCTCCAGGAGGCACGTTGGCGCCCCCGCCTGGAAGACGAGTGCACAGCGTATGCGGAAGCGAGCCTCCTCGGGGAAAGACCAGGCAGCCTGATGCGTGCGTCTGCAAGCTCTGCTGGGAAGACCCAAGAGCGCCTCTAGCACGACAGAGCTCCAACTCTGCTCAGAGGCCCGATCTGGCAGAGGACCGGGCACAAGGCTGCTCTGCTCTCGACAAGCCTTGCAGAGACTTGTCTAGCTGCTAGGCTTACTGCATGGGAGAAAGCAGGCACTGGGTGATCAGGAGAGAGCTCAGGCGCCTTCCTGGCTTCAGCTCCGCTCCTGCCTTGCCTTGTGACCTCGGCCACCAGACCTCCTTGGGGACGGGCTAGGGTCGGTGGTTTCCACACTGCCAAGGGCTCCTGCAGTGAGAGCTCTGTCAGATGGACGGCAAGGGCAACTAGATGGCTTCTCCAACAGTTGCTTGGCTGCACAGACCCAGCGCTGCATGGAGAGCACCAGGCTCCCAGGGAACCTGGGTTGTGTGTGCAGCCCCACACCCGGAGAGGAGAGCTCCATTCGTCCCCGCTAATGACCTGACAGACCCTATCTCTCCTAACCAGAAGAGAAGTGTGCCCTCTTCAGAAGAAAAGAGGGCCTGTGGTTTTGGCCCTCTGTTATGCGTCTGGGCTCCTGCCCACAGCCCCAGCTCAGGGGAACAAGCCCCTGAGCCCAGACATCCAGGAGGCGCACTGGCGCCCCCGCTTGGAAGCCGAGTGCACAGCATGCAGGGAAGCGATCCTCCTCGTGGGAAGACCAGACAGCCCAGATGCTTGCATCTGCAAGCCCTGCTGGGGAAGACCCGAGTGCACCACAGAGCTCCAGCTCTGCTCATAGGCCCGATTGGGCAGAGCCCCGGGTTAGAGGCTGCTCTGCCCTGGGCAAGCCTTGTCCACACTTGCTTAACTGGTAGGCTTATTGCCCGGGAAGGAGCAGGCTGCGGGCAGTGAAAGTACGGCACGGGCTCTGCTGCTGCCTTGCCTTCCGACCTAGGCCCCCAGGCCTTCTCTTGGAGGGGTTAGGGGCCGGTGGCTTCCACTCCACAAAGGGCTCCAGCAGTGAGAGCTCTGTCAGACAAAAGGCAAGGGCAACTGGATGGCTTCTCCAGCAGTTGCTTGGCCACACAGACCCAGCACTGCATGAGGATCACCAGGCTCCCAGGGCCCCTGGGTGGGGTGTGCAGCACCACACCTGGAGAGGGGACTCCATTCGCTCCTGGCATGCACCTGAGAGATGTAGTTTCCCTAGTGCTCTCGTAAAGTGCTGAGACGTGGGCAGGTGATTTTGGCCCACCCATGCGTGTCTGGAATCTCACCCACAGCCCCATCTCGGAGGAACCTGCCCCTGAGCCCAGGAGGCACAGTCAAGCCTTCCCTAACAGGGCTTGTGATGCACGCAACTGGACTTCCTTCCCTTTCCTAGAGGAGGCTCACTTCCTCGCATGATGTGTACGTGACTTCCAGTCGGATGTGCCAGCACGTCTGCTGGAGGCCTGGGCTCAGGTGCTGGTTCCCCTGAGCTGGGAGAGTGGGCAGGAGCCCAGAAACTCAGGCAAGAGCCAAACCACATGCACACATCTCTGCTGGCTAAGAGAGAGCTAGGAACCCACTTCTGTCAGGCCCTTGCTGGGGGCATACAGAGCCCCCCTCTCGGGCCCTGGGAGTCTGGTGATCCTGATGCAGTACTAGGTCTGTGTGGCCAAGAAACCACTGGAGAAGCCATACAGTTGCCCTTGCTTTCCCTCTGAAAGAGCTCTCACTCTAGGAGGCCTTGGAAGTGAGGAAAAAACCAGTCACGCAGGGGCGGGCCCAAACCACCTGTACTTCTGGCTAGGACAGTACTAGAAAACCCACGTCTGTCAGGCCATTCCTGAGAGAAAACGCAAGCCCCCTCTCTGGATGTAGCACTTTCACCCCACACGGGGGCCCTAGGAGCCTGGGTCTCTCCATGCGGTGCTGGGTCTGTGCGGCCAAGCAATCTCTGGAGAAGTCATCCAGTTGCCCTTGCCTTCCCTCTGACAGAGCTCTCACTGCTGGATCCCTTGGCAGATTGGAAGCCACAGGCTGTAACCCCTCCCCAAGGAGGCCTGAGGTCATAGGTCGCAAGGCAAGGCAATAGTGGCACTGAGGACAGGAAGGCGCCGGTGTTCTCCCTGGGTCGCACACAGCCTGCTCTTCCCAGTCAGTAATTCTAGCAGCTAGGCCAACTGGGCAAGGTTCGCCCAGGGCAGAGCCGCCTCGTTCTCAGTTCTCTGGCAGATCGGCCTCTGGACAGAGCTGGAGCTCTGCCATGCTGGAGGCACACCACTGCCTTCCCCATCAGGGCTTGCAGATGCACGCCTCTGGGCTTACTCTTCTTTGCCAGAGGAGGGTAGTTTCCTCGCATGCTGTACACTGGGCTTCCAAGCGGGGGCGCCAGCGCGCCTTCTAGTGGTCTGAGCTCAGGGGCTGGTTCCCTGAGCTGGGCCTTTGGGGGAGAGCCCAGACACGCAGGGCTGGGCCTAAACCACCTGTACACGTCTCTGCTGGCTAGGAGAGCACTAGGGACCCACTTCTGTCAAGCTCATTCCTGTTGTGAACAGAGCGCCCCCTCCCCCATTCTGGCTCTGCACACCCACCAGGGGCCCCAGAAGCCTGGTGCTCTTCATGAGGTGTTGGGTCTGTGAGGCCAAGTGACCCCTGGGAAGCCATCCAGTTGCCATTGCCTTCCCTCTGACAGAGCTCTCACTCCTGGAGCCCTTGGCAATGTGGAAGCCACCAGGCCCTAACCCCTCCCTAAGGAAGCCTGAGGGCCTAGGTTGCAAGGCAAGGCAGGAGCAGAGCTCAGTCAAGGAAGGCACATGTGCCATCTGCCAGATGCCCACAGACTGCTCCTTCCCGGGCAGTAAATCTAGCTGCTAGGCAAGTCTGGGCAAGACTCGCCCAGGGCAGAGAAACCTGGTGCCAGGGGCTCTGCCAGAGTGGCCTCTGAGGAGAGCTGCAGCTCTGCTGTGCTTGAGGTGCACTCGGGGCTTCCCTATCAGGGCTTGCAGATGCACGCAGCTGGGCTGCCTCAACCTCCCCGAGGAGGCTTGTTTCCCACATGCAGTGCACTCAGCTTCCAGGCGGGGACAGCACTGTGCCTCCTGGAGGTCAAAGTCTGGACTCAAAGTCTGGTTCCCCAGAACTGGGGCTGTGGGCGTGACCCCAGGCCAGAACCACTTGCACACGTCTCTGATGGCTAGGAGAGCACTAGGGACCCACATATGTCAGGCCCTTGCCATTGGTAACGTAGCCCCGTCTCCAGTTGTGGTGCTGCTCACCCCACCTAGGGGCCTTGGGAGCCCGGTGCTCTTTGTGAGGTGCTGGGTCTGTGCGGCGAAGCAACCGCTGGAGAAGCCATCCAGTTGCCTTTGCTTTACCTCTGACAGAGCTCTCACTCTAGGAGGCCTTGGCAGTGAGGAAAAAACCAGCCCCTAACCTCTCCTGAAGGAGACCTGGGACCTAGGTCGCAAGGCAAGGCAAGAGTGGTGCAGAGTCCAGGAAGGCGCCTGTGCTGTCCCTGGGGTGCACACAGCCTGCTCCTTCCCAGGGAGTAAGCCTAGCAGCTAGGTAAGTCTGGACAAGGCTCACCCAGGGAAGAGCATCCTTGCACCACTTTCTTCTAGATAGGCCTCTGAGAGACCTGTAGCCCTGCCGTGCTGGAGGTGCACTCGGGCCTTCCCCTTCAGGGTTTGAATTCGAACCCAGCTGGGCTTCCTGGACTTCAACTGAGGAGGCTTGCTTCCCCGCATGCTGTGCACTCGGCTTCCAGACGTGGGCGCTAGCGCGCCTTTTTGAGATCTCGGCTCGCTGGCTGGTTCCCCTAGACTGGGGTGTGGGAGGGAGCCCAGAGACGCAGGGGAGGGCCCAAACCACATGCATACATATCTGTTAACTAGGAGAATGCTAGGGAGCCCACGTCTGTCAAGCCATGGCCAGGGGCGAATGGAGGCCCCCTCTCCGGGTGTGGTGCTGCACACCCAGCCAGGGGCCCTGGAAGCCTGGTACTCTCCATGCGCTGTTGGGTCTGGGAGGCCAAGCAACCCCTGGAGAAGCCATCCAGTTGCCCTGGCCTACCCTCTGTCAGAACTCTCACTGCTGGATTCCTTGTCAGATTGGATGCCCCAGGCCTTATCCCCTCCACAAGGAGGCCTGTTGGCCTAGGTCGTAAGAAAAGGCAGGAGAGGAGCTGAGGCCACGAAGGTGCCTGTGCTGTACCTCAGGCACCCACAGCCTGCTCCTTCCCTGGCAGTAAGCCTAGCAGCTAGGCAAGTTTGGGCATGGCTCACCCAGGTCAGACCAGCCTCGTGCCTGGGTCTCTGGCAGATCAGCCTCTGAACAGAGCTGGAGCTCTGCCGTGCTGGAGGCACACTAGTGGCTTCCCCATCAGGGCTTTCAGATGCATGCAGCTGGCTGCCTCAAATACCCCATGGAGGCTTGCTTCCCCACAAGCAGTGGACTTGGCTTCCAGTCGGAGGTGACAGCGCACCTCCTGAAAGTCTGGGCTCAGGGTCTGGTTCCCCTTAGCTCGGGCTGTGGGTGGGACCCCAGACCCGCAAGGGCGGGCCAAAACCACTAGCACACCTCTCTGCTGACTAGGAGAGCACTAGGGACCCACGTATGGCAGCCCCTTGCCGGGGAGGCATGGAGTCCACTCTCCGAATTGAACACTGCGAGCCCCACCCAGGACCCCTTATCCCATTCTCTCCGTGCAGCACTGGATCTGTGTGGCCAAGCAACCGGTGGAGAAACCATCCAGTAGAACTTGCTTTCTTTCTGTCGAGTTCACACTTTTGGAGTCCATGGCAGTGTGGAAACCACTGGCCCCTAAGCTGTTCTCAAGGAGGCCTGGGGTCCTAGGTTGCAAGGCAAGGCAATAGAGGAGCTGAGGCCTGGAAGGCGCCAGTGCTCTCCCCGGGTCGCACACAGCAGCTCCTTCCCGGTCAGTAAGCCTAACAGCTAGGGAAGTCTGGGCAAGTCTCGCCCAGGGCTGAGCAGCCTCAGGCTGGTTCTCTTGCAGATCCACCTCTGAACAGAGCTGGAGCTCTGCCATGCTGGAGGCACACTGCTGCCTTCCCCTTCAGGGCCTGCAGATGCATGTAGGTGGGCTGCCTGGACTTCCTTCAAGGAGGCTCGCTTCCCTGCATGCAGTGCACTCTTCCAAGCGGGGGCACCTGCTTGCTTTCTGGAGGTCTGGGCTCAGGGTCTGGGAACCCTGAGCTAGCGCTGTGGGTGGGAGACCAGTCACACAGGGATGGGCCCAAAGCACCTGTGCACTCCTATGCTGTTTAGGAGAGTTTAGGGACCCACGTCTGTCAGGCCATTACCAGTGCAAACGGAGCTCCCCTGCTCTGGTTGTGGTGCTACACAACCCACCCAGGGGTTCTGGGAGCCTGGCGCTCTCCATGCTGAGCAGGGTCTCTGTGGCCAAGAAACCTCTGGAGAAGCCAACCAGTTGCCCTTGCCTTCCCTCTGACAGAGCTCTCACTGCTGGATACCTTGGCAGTGAGGAAGCCACAGGCCTCTAACCCCTGCCGAAGGAGGCCTGGGGGCCTTGGGCGCAAGGCAAGGCAGGAGCAGAGCTCAGAAAAGAAAAGAGCCCGTGCCTCTCCTAGCCGCCCACAGCCTGCTCCTTCCCCAGCAGTAAGCCTAGCAGCTAGGCAAATCTGGACAAGTCTTTCCAAGGGTAGAGCTGCCTCCCGTCCGGGGCTCTACCTGATCGGCCTTGAGCAGAGCTGCAGCTATGCCATGCTGCAGGTGCAATCGGGCCTTCCCCATCAGGGCTTGTAGACGCACGCAGCTGGGCAGCCTCAACTTCCCCGAGGAGGCTCGCTTCCCCGCACGCAGTGCACTCGGTTTTCAGGTGGGGGGCGCCATCTCGCCTTTTGGAGTTCTGGGCTCAGGGGCTGGTTCCTCTGAGCTGGGGCTGTGGGCGGCAGACCAGATACGCAGGGGCGGGCCAAACCACCTGCACA
>SJYE01011894.1:7748-18461 GCA_006408755.1 Eudorcas thomsonii
TCTTTTCCAGGTTCTTTTCTGATATAGGATGTTACAGTGTTGAATAGGATTCCTATTTACACAGTAGTTCCTGGTGGATTGTTGTTGTTTTTAATAATCCTTATCTTAGATTGAGTCAGTTCATCATTTCCTGTCCCACAGTTTTGTTTTTGTTTTTGTTTTTGTTTTTTTCTTTCTGGGGAACACTGATTATTTTCTGAGTCGGTGAGACTGTTTCTCTTTGGTAAAGAAGTTCATCTGTATCCATTTTTAGATGCCAACTACAAGTGATAACTTATGCTAATATCCCTCCCTGTCTCCCTCACCTCACCTGCTATGATCACCTCTATTTTATTCCCTGAGGCTTCCCATGGCATTCTTTCTGCTTGTTATGGCCTATTGACGGTTCATCATCTATGTACCCCATCTTCTTTATTCCTTATAAACTTCTTTGTTTACTGCCTTTCTCTTTCTTTTAGGGTCCTATTGCTGTGCAAATGCTTTTAAGGCTACTTCATTCCTGTTTTCTTAGTTTTGGTTCAGTTTTCATTATTCTAGGCACACTTAGTGGAAATGATATTTCAGCATGTTCCCCCCATTTTCTCCTCAAAATTGCACAGTATCTTTCCGACATTTAGATCTTTATCTTCTTTGAAGTTTATATTTGTGTATGACTTGAGGAATATTCTAATTTCATTCTCATTTTCATTATTTATGCATGTCCACACTCTCCTCCATAGTGGCTTTCTCCTATTTTCATTTTAGCAATGGAAGTGAATGGTTCCCTTTGCTTCATGGCCTTGGGCAGTTTTAACCTTTGTAGAGTGCTTAACAATCACTATTCTGATTGGTATGAGGTGATACCGAACACCCTTCCCTAATATTTAGCAATTTTGAAAGCTTTTCATGTGATTTTTTAAGTTTGAGTTAAAGGTACCGGTTAAAATTGGCTTTGTGATGGTCTACCCAGTTGTGAATAGTTTTTTGATGACCACGCCTAGGAGACTCCAGGAGATCAGTTGTTGTTTACTTAGAAACGCTTGGACCTTATGAATATTAAATGCCCGTCAGCATGGCTTTCTGTTGATGGGCAGGACTGTGGCCCTCCCTGTTGTTTCACCTGAGACAATACTATGGTGGAGGTAATGAAGACAATGTCGGCCTCCTTCAAAAGGTCCCAGTGCCCCTGACATTGCAGGAGGCCACGACTGACCCACGCTTCTGCTGGAGGCCCCTGGGTACTCACAGGCAAGTCTGGGTCAGTTCCTTGTGGGGGCACTGCTCCTTTTTCCTGGGTCCTGGTGCACACAAGGTTTTGTCTGTGCCCTCCCTGAGTCTCTTTCCCTAGTCCTGTGGAAGTTCTGTAATCAAATCCCAATGGCTTCCAACGTCTAACTCCCTCGTGATTCTTAGTACATTTTCCAAACCCCAGGTTGAGAAATCTGGAGGAGGGGTCGTGTGTGTACCAACCTGGCATGGATGGAGCTGGGGTGGTCTGTGCACTGGCATGGATGGAGGTGTGGTGGTTGTGTGTTTAACTGGCATGGATGGAGCTGTGGTCGTCTGTGTGGTGATCTGGCATGGATGGAACCGGGGGTGGTGTCTGCACTGACCTGGCATGGATGGAGATGGGGTGTTCTCTGCACTGATCTGGCATGGATGAAGGTGGGGTGATCTGTGTGGTGACCTGACATGGATGGAGCTGGGTGGGTCTTGCACTGGCATTTAAGGGGCAGGGTTGGTCTGTGTGCTCACCTGGCATGGATGGAGTGGGGAATCTTTGCACTGACCTGGCATGGATGGAGCTGGGGTGGTCTGAGTGGTTACCTGGCATGGATGGAGTTGGCATGGTCTGTGTGTTGACCTGGCATGGATGAAGCTGGGTTGGCCTGTGAACTGGCATGGAAGGGATGGATGTGGTCTGTGTGCTGATCTGGCAGATGGGGCTGGGATGGTCTATGTGGTTACCTGGCATGGATGGAGGTGGGGAGGTCTGTGTACTGACCTGTCATGGATGGAGATGGGTTGGTCTGTGCACTGACCTGGCATTGATGTATATGGAATGGTTGTGTGCTGACCTGGCATTGATGGATGTGAGGTGGTCTCTGAACTGACCTGGCATGGATGAAGCTGGTGTGGTCTGTTTGTTGACCTGACATGAATAGATTGGGCCAGGGCCAATCTATATGTTCTTAAGTGACAAGAGTTAAGCTGTGTTTGACTGGTGGTGGGGAGCTTGTTTATGATCAGGCAGGGAGGAGGCATATACCTGGAGCTTTTAAGTTACCTAGGCCTCATTTGTTAACTCCTGTGGTCCAGTCCTTTGGGTTTTAGCCATGTTTCTTCATCTGCTCGATGTTTTTCTGTCATTTCATTTTGTTTAATTTACAGTGTTTGTGATTCCTTTCTTGGCTGAAAGGCTGTACTTCCTCTTAACTATGGAGTCTTCCTCTTCTGAGTGGGATTGAACCAATGCCATGTGATGGTTTCCTGATTGGGGGAAATTGTGTGTGTGTTTTGGTAGGTGGAGCTAGATTGTGTCTTCTGAAAGGCAATGACTGTGGCTACTAGTGTGGTTTGGAATGTATGGGTTCAGTGTAGCTTTGAGCAGCCAGTCTGCAGATGTGCAAGGCTGCACCCCTATCTGCCTGAATGATAGGCAAGGGGTGTTTGCCACTACAGCTTGCTGGCTTTGGGGAGTGACTTAGTTTTAGTGTTGAGAGGGAGGCTTTTGGAAGAGCACTCACCTATTAATATTCTATGAGTCCAGGAGTTCTCTAGTGATCAAAAGTCCTGAATTCATTTGCCGTCTGTCACTTCCTTCCCCACGGGATTTTCATCACCAGAAGTTCAAAGCCAGGTCCCTTGCATGGCAGGCAGATTCTTTGCTGTCTGAGTCCCCAGGGAAGCCCTTATAAAATGCCTGCTGACACTGATTAAATATTACACAAATATATGTTGAAAATGCAGAGTATAGTGATGAATAGCAGAGCCTGATTATCATGATAATTATTGTTATCTGACAAGTCTTTGCTGTCAGATTATAGCAAGAATGTGTATGGTAGAATATAGGAACACAGTACAGTTTCCAACTGTGTATTCATCTGAAACGTTCTTAGAGTGACGGCAGGTCCTCAGTAACCTTCTAATGACAGTGACAGGATTTTTCATTCCTTTGTGTAGTTTTTTTTTTTTTTTAAACTTTCTTCGCTTTCTCATCTATTCATTGTTGCTGTTTCCTGTATGTCATGTTAGACACTTTGTGAACATATGGACTGTGGCCCACCAGTCTCCTCTATCCATGGGATTTCTCAGGCCAAGTAAAAGAAAAGCCAGTTCTGGGGAATGAGCACATAGGCATAGTCCTCTGAGGACACATGGATGGGAAGGCTGGCCAGGAGGGGATGAGGGTCAGAAAACTTCAGGTTTATGTGAGGTCTGGGAAGGAACCATGGCTCCCAGGCCTGGCCATGGACACTACCCAACACCCTTCTTCCTGCCTTCTGTCTGTCCTGCCCCACATTGGCCAGGAGCTCTGGGGTCTAGACTGTGGTACTTGCTGAGCTCTAGACACAGCTTTCTGCTTGCAGGTGCGTGAGAGGGAAGGAGTGCTCTTAACGACTTGTTACAACTCTGGAAATTGGGAACGAGAGGCTGGGGTTAATCTGGCTCCAAGGAGCTGAGGGCCCTACGTCAGTCACAGAGCCAGAGGTCAGGCCAGAGCTGTTGAAGAAGGAGCCCAGAGGATTTATTGGAAAACCAGTGAAATTGGTTATTAGAAAGCAGCACTGAAAAGACTACAAAAAAAAAACTGATATGAATGAAAGTGTGAAAGAAATGTGAAGTATTGTTGTCATTGGTATTTTGAAGAAACTGGATTAAATGTGTTCTATAATCAGGACATTTGTCCCAGAACTTTCAGTTTTATTTCTACCACACTGCATCAGCAGCAATTAGTGACTGTGTCGTGCTTGAACAGTGAGCACCTGAGATAAGATACCCCACATCAAAGATCAGGAGTGGGGACTGTGAGGAGATACTCCACGCCCAATGTCAGGAGTGGTGGTTGTGGGGAGATACCCCATGTTCAAGTTAAAGTGTCATCTAATCATATGGACCACAGCTTGTCTAACTCAATGAGACTATCAACTGTGCAATCTAGGGCTGCTCAAGAGCGATGGGACATGGTGGAGAGTTCTGACAAAACGTGGGCCACAGGAGAAGGTAATGGCAAGCCACTTCAGTATCATTGTCTTGAGGACCCCATGAACATTATGGAAGACAAAAAGATAGGACACTGAATGATGAGCTCCTCAGGTCGGTAAGTGCCCAACATGTTCCTGGAGATCAGTGGAGAAATCACTCCAGAAAGAATGAAGAGACAGAGCCAAAGCAAATACAACAGCCCATTGTGTATGTGAGTGGTGATGAAAGCATGGTCGAGTACTCTAAAGAGCAATACCGCATAGCAACCTGGAATGTTAGCTGCATGAATCAAGGCAAATTTGTTGTGGCGAAACAGGAGATGGCAAGAGTGATCGTCGACATTTTAGCAATCAGCAACTTTTTTGGACTGGAATGGATGAATTTAACTCTGATGACCATTATATTCACTACTGTGGGCAAGATTTCCCTTGGAAGAAATGGAGTAGACATTATAGTAAAAAAAAAAAAAAAAAGAATCTAAACTGCAGTGCTTGGATGCAGTCTCAAAAATGACAGAATTATGTCTGTTCATTTCCAAGGCAAACCATTTAATATCATGATAATGCAAGTCTGTGCCCCAATCAGTAATACTGAAGAAACTGACCTAGAATTGTTCTTTGAAGACCTATAAGACTTCTAGAACTGACACACAAAAAAGATGTCCATTTCATTAAAGGGGACTGGAATGCCAAAGTAGGAAGTCAAGAAACATCTGAAGTAACAGACAACTTTGGACTTGGAATACAGAATGAATCAGGGCATAGGCAAATAGAGTTTTGCAAAGAGAACACACTGGTCATATCAAATAGTCTCTCCCGACAACCCAAGAGAAGACTCTACACAGGGACATCACCAGAGGATCAACGCCAAAATCAAATCAATTATATTCTTGCAGCCAAAGATGGAGAAGCTCTATACAGTCAGCAAAACAAGACCAGGAGCTGACTGTGGCTCAGATCATGAACAGATTATGGCTAAATGCAGACTTAAATTGAAGAAAGTAGGGAAAACCACTATATCATTTAGGTATGACCTAAATTAAATCCCTTAAGATGATAAAGAGATTAAAGGGACTAGATCTGAGAGAGTGGCTGATGAACTTGGGATGGAGGGTCGTGACATTGTACAGTAGGCAATGACCAAGCCCATCCCAGAAAGAAGAAATGTAGAAAGGCAAAATTGTTGTCTGAGGAGGCCTCACAGATAACTGTGAAAAGAAGAGAAGTGAAAAGCAAAGGACAAAAGGAAAGATATACCCATTTGAATGCAGTTCCAAAGAATAGCAAAAAGAGATAAGAAAGCCTTCCTGAGTGATCAGTGCAAAGAAAGAAGAAAACAATAGAATGGGAAAGAGTAGAGATCTCTCCAAGAAAATCAGAGATATGAAGGGAAAGTTTCATGCAACAATGGGCACAATAAAGGACAGAAATTGTATGGACCGAGGAGAAGCAGAAGATATTAAGAACAGATGGTAAAGATATACAGAAAAACTGTACAAAATAGATCTTCATGACCCAGATAATCACGGGGATGTGATCACTCACCGAGAGCCAGAAATCCTGGAATGTGAAGCCAAGTGGGCCTTAGGAAGCATCACTATGAAGAAGCTAGTGGGGGTGATGGAATTCCAGTTGAGTTATTTCAATTCGTAAAAGATGATGCAGTGAAAGTACTGCACTCAATATGCGAGCAAATTTGGAAAACTCAGCAGTGGCCACAGGATGGGGAAAGGTCCGTTTTCCTTCCAATCTCAAAGAAAGATACTGTCAAAGAATGCTCAAACTATTACACAAATACACTCATTGCACACAGTAGCAAAGTAATGCTCAAATTTCTCCAGGCCAAGCTTCAACAATACATGAACCATGAACTTTCAGATGTTCAAGCTGATTTTACAAAAGGCAGAAGAACCAGCAATCAAATTGTTAGCGTCCTGTGGATCATCAAAAACGCAAGGATTTCAGAAAAACCTCTATTTCTGCTTTATTGACTAGGCCAAAAGCTTAGACCGTGTGGATCACAATAAACTGTGAAACATTCTAAAATAGATGGGATTACCAGACCACCTGAGCTGCCTCTTGAGATATCCATATCCAGATCAGGATGCAACAGATAGAATTTGCCATGGAACAGCAGACTGGTTTCTAATAGGAAAAGGAGTATATCAAGGCTGTATATCGTCACACAGCTGATTTAACTTATATGCAGAGTACAACATGAGAAACACTGGCTTGGATGAAACACAAGTTGGAATCAAGATTGTGGGGAGAAATATCAATAACCTCAGATATACATATGACACCACCATTATTGCAGAAAGTGAAACAGAACTAAAGAGCCTCTTGATGAAAATGAAAGAGGAGAGTGAAAACGTTGGCTTAAAGCTCAATGTTCAAACAACTAGGATCATGGCATCTGGTGCCATCACTTCTTGGCAAATTCATGGTAAACAAGTGGAAGCCTTTATATATATATATATTTTTTAAGTGAGCTGTGTGTCCTTGTGTGGCTGTGTGGAGAAGTGCTCCCAGTATCCCCAGTGGTTATCTTAGCCAAACCCTGTGCTCACTCCATCCCACCATTCCTCTGGGGCATCTCCTGTTGACCTTGTCTTGTGACCGTAGCCACCTTGCAGGCGCCACCAGCAACTTTATTGAAGCCTGATTGACACCTGCCTCTGTGACACGTGGCCAGAATGTCTCAGAGAAAGTGTGACCCTGGTGCCCATAAGGAACACGCCCACCCTGCTGCTTGGGGGTGGCTCAGTCTGCCTTAGCACCATGTCCAGGCTCACAGGCTGGCTGCTTGTCAGCCACTAGCTCCCTCAGTATGTGGTCTAAGACCATGAGCTCAGCAGCGATATCCCATGGAACTTGCGGGTCTCGTCTGTAATGGTGAAAATGACCTGCAGGCAGACGGGGTGTTGGGAGTGCTCAGAGCCTGGCCCATTGCTGTCCTGGGCCCACTATCCCAGGGCTGGAGTCGGAGGACAGGAGCCCCAAGGCCAGCAGGGGCACTGTGAGTGGGTCTGGGGCCGCCCCAGAGGAAGCACTTGGTTTGAGGGGGCCCTAGGCCTGGACATTCTCAAGGGTTAGGACACCCTGAACAGGTTAGGTGAATGGGACAGGGAACTGGAGGGGTTTGGGTGAGCCTCTGTCCCCTGGAGGTGAGTCAGTCTGACTTTGGGGTTGGGTGGCATGGGCATGGAGTGGTCAAGGCTGGGGGCTCAGAGCAGGTGCCAGTTGAGATGGGGGAGGGTGGCAGGACCGCCCTGCAGATCAAAGTGCGTCCCAGGGCTGAACTCATCTGGCCCTCACACCCACATATGGGTAGAAGCTCTCCTGGCCCCTCTTCTGCCAGTAACCCTCAGTGTCAAAGGACAGCTTGCCAGTGAGCACCTTCATCTGGCTTGCTGGCAGGAGCTCAGGGCAGCAGTCGGCCAGGTCTGTGCAACTGGGGAGGGGAAGGGGCAGTGCAGAGGTGACCCCGGCTGGCCTCCTGGGTGCTGTGTGCTCAATGGCCTGACTCTGACCGGAGTGAGCAGGGCCTGAATGGCTGTGCAGCATGACAGAGCCTAGGAACTGAGGCTACACTGCCTCACTGTCCTAGGGAATCCCAGAAAAGGCAGAGAAGCTCCCCATCCTCCCACAAGCAGTCATCACTTCATGTCTGACATGAACAGATTTTTTCTATGAGTAAGTGTACTATTTACAAACTTAAAAGTGGGTTTTTCTAACCATACTACCCTGCACTGGCAAGGGCCAGGATCCATGTGTCCTGCAACACCTAAAAGGTTGTTGTTGAATCACGACGCCAGGATTCTTGGCCCCCGGAGGAGAATAATTCAATCTGGGGCCAGAGACGAGGCTGGATCGCTCAGAGCTTTTGTGTAACAAAGTTTTATTAAAGTATAAAGGAGACAGAGAAAGCTTCTGACATAGGCATCAGAAGGGGGTAGAAAGAGTACCCGCTTGTTAATTTTAGCAATGAGTTTATATATTCTCCAACTAATCCAAAGAAGGTCTGGAGGTTGTAAAGACATCACCAGACCTACTCCCATAATTTACATTTTAAGATAACAGAATTAGCCAGAAGGTTTAATCCAGAGACTATCCTCAGGCAGAATACATTGCTGAAATATAATCCTTGTAAAAAGAAGGTTTAATCCAGAGACTGTCCTCAGGCAGAATACACTGTTATATAATCCTAAGGAATGTAGAGAAATAAGTTTGTCCTTTCTTCCTCCTTGAGAATTCCAGACCCCTCTCTCCTTGGGGACCCCTAGACTTCTTATCAACCTGCCTAGGAAATGACTCTCTCACTCCCCAGGAAGAATGGTAGGTACCCATGCAGGGGGTCCCAGCAGGGTTCTGGGTGGTGTTTAGGGGATCAGCAGAGCACTTACCGTGTGCAGACCTATAGGTTCTCAGAGGCTCCTCAGGACAGTAGAGAGCATCAGGACCAAGAGGGGTGAAAGAGGAGTGGCCCTGCAGCCTAGGCCTGGGAATTGGGGTGAGGTAGGAGGGTTTACCGTCTTAGCCACCAGGGAGGGTTTGGCCTCTGGTAGCATGTCTGCTCCAGAAGTACTGGGGTTAATGTCAGTCTCCTCACAGCTGTCCCATGCCTGGAACATAATCTGGCCAGAGGCAGGTGCTAAACAAATATCTGTCACTGAATGCACAGTCTGAATGTGAAGGTGCACAGGAAAGGTGGCGTCAGGCAGCAGACTGGGCGTTAAGCAGATAAGGAGGCAGAGACAAGAGAGAGGCTTACAGGGTTTCTGAGTATGGACTCCCAGCCCCCTGGGCTCAGCTCAACACAAGCCCTTCTGATCCCCAGACAATCAGTTTTTAACAGAAAACTCACTCTGGCCTAAAGCACTTGCAAGACTTGCCCGGCATGACTTAAAAAGCAGCTCTGAGCCTTTTCCGCAACCTGAGCACGAAGCCTCTGAGGCCTTTGCCATCTCTTCGTGTGAGGTGGTGCTGAGAGGCGAAGTGTTGGATATGGCTTTGGGGATTTCTCATTTGCGGAGCTCAGCTCCACCTGCAGGGCCGCCAATGCCTCCAGCGCCTCCAGCGCCTCCAGTGGGGGCTGGTCGCTCAAGGCTCCTGTCCTTTGATATTCTCTGACCTGTTCCTCTGGCTTCTCCTCCCACTCCTACGAGGGCACCTTCCACTGCTCCTGATTCACCAACACTTCAACCTCCTCAAAGATGTCTTCCACCAGCAGCTGGAACACTTGCTGGACCAAATCATCTCTCCTTATTCCAGGGCCACTCCTTCCTCCACTGCATTCCCACAGAAGAAGGCAGCCTCGTCACCTGGTGGGCCCCTTGCTGCCTTCGCCATCACTGATGGCCCCAGCACACAAGCAGGTCTCAGGACCCTGGCCCCCTGAGTTCACACTGACGCAGCCCTAGGGTCTCTGTGAGTAGCTGGACCCAGGGAACGATGAAGCTGACCAAGGGGCTCAATCAGCCTGCCTTGGTGAAAATCACCTGGGTCTCACCTGCTGTAAGAAGAGCTTCTCTGAATGACAGTAAGACACATGAAGCCCCCAAGCCTGCAGTCTCAGCTCATCACCTGCTACACTCATGACGTTAATTTAGGCTCCCCATCCCTGCTGCATGAGCCTGAGCTTCCCCACTGGGGAGAAAAGAAGGTCCTAGCCTACACACCAATCTGCCTTCAGGCCTCACCTCCTGACCCCCTCACAACCTCTGTATCTTTTCACTCACCTCTCATGGCCAGACCTTACTCCTGGGGGTAATGCTGCAGGGGATTGACTCACAGGCCCTCGTCAATGATCTGCTGGCCACACAGTGGAGGAGACCTTATGGATGATGAGTCCTGAGCCCTCCTATGGGGAGCCAAAAACCCCAACAACAATCGTCCTTTCTGGGGAGGCACAGATGGACCCCATCTCAGCAATCCTGTTACATCCTGGAGAGATATGGTCCAAGAACCAGGAGAGAAAGTTCACTCTGCTGGTGTCTGGCCTGAGGTTAGGAGCTCCCCATCCATCCGCACAGAAGCAGTGGACCAGAGAGGACATGCATGCCCTATATCCTGAAGGAAGACAAGGGAGACCGCAAATATTCATTAGACGGTGCATCCAGCTCCCTCTCCCACCCATTCAAACTGCCCTGGGAGCCAGGTCGCACCAGTGATGACCAAGAGGTATTCCTTAACGATCTCTCTGTTCCTGAAGAATGGGTGGTCCCGACAGGAACACCCCAGCTTGCAGCGGACCTGGGGATGGCCTCATTCCAGCACCTGCCAGGACAGGGAGGATGGAAAAGGTGAAGGTGCACAAGCTTCTAGGGTCTGCAGCTTGCCTCCAAGGCAGGCATCAGCATCTTCTGCTTTTCCTTTCCGAAGGCTCACAGTGAACACAAGCAGCTGGGTCATAGGATCACCTGACCCTCACTTGCCTGCCAAGATCCCCCTCCCACCTGTCCTCAAGATCCCCCCATGCCCTTCAAACGCTTCATGGAGATAAGCAAGTCTTCATCTCGGTCGCTGA
>SJYE01011894.1:20916-32276 GCA_006408755.1 Eudorcas thomsonii
AGATTCCCAGGGTCTCCAGGTACTGTAGCTGTGGATAGCACAGAACCCGCAGACATGAAGCTATGTCCTGCATCCAGGATGCCTGAACCTGAGCTTCCCCCACGGGGAGAGAATCCTGGCCTTTATAAGAATCTGGCTTCAGGACTCACTTCTTGACCCCCTCACAACGTCTGCGTCTGTCACTTACCTCTCATGGCAGGACCTTTCTCTTGGAGTTAATACTACAGGGGATTGACTCACAGGCCCTGTTCAATGATCTGCTGGCTGCACTGGATGATCAGCCCTGAGCCCTCCCATGGGCAGTCAAGAACCCCAACATCAATCGTCCATTCTGCTGAGGCCCAGATGTACACAACCTCAGCAATCCTGTTACATCCTGGAGAGTTGTGGTCCAAGAACCAGATGAGGACATTCACGCTCCTGGTGTCCTGTCTGAGGTTGGGAGCTCCCCGTTGATTGTTGCAGAAGTAGTGGACCAGAGAGGACGTACATGCTCTATATCCTGAAGGAGGACAGGGGAGACAGCAAAGATTCAGGTAGGTGGTGTATCTGACTCCCTCTCCCACCCACCCACACCGCCCTGGGAGCCAGGTCACACCAGTGATGCCAAAGTGGTACTCATTAACGATCTCTCTGTTCCTGAAGCACAGGTTGTCCCAAAAGGAAAATACCAGCTTACAGCAGACCTGGTTATGGCTGCGTTCTGGCACCTGCCAGGAGCAAGATGATGGAAAAGTTGAAGGTGCACAAGTTTCTAGGGTCCTCAGCTTGCCTGGCATGTAGGCATCAGCATCTTCCACTTTTCCTTTCCAAAGGCTCATGACAAACACATGCAACCGTGTCATAGTATCCCCCAAACCCCACTTGCCTACCCAGCTCCCACACCCAGCTGACCTCAGGTTCCCTCTCTGCCCTTCAAAGCCATCATGGAGATAAGCAAGTCTTCATCTCGGTTGGTGACCGTTCGGTCATCTGGCAGTAGTTCATACTCTGTTCAAAATCAAGAACCAGTCATGACACATGCCGGGGAAGGAAGAGTCTCCTAATAGGGTTAGCCTCGGGCAGAGCAAGGGCACCAGAACAGGTAATGTACTTGTTTCTCTTTGGGACCACATCAGGCACAGACAGGTAATATAGTTGTACCACTTCAGTATCGCTGGTGCTCGGCAGGTGGGTACTCTCGCTTTCCCAGCCACAACACCAACATTCCCAGCCCCTGCTGCAGCATGTGAGGTGCTCATTGCTTTAAGTTTCCTGTCGTCTTCTGAGACCATTGTCCGCATCTCCCCAGGGAGGATCTGTTTTGCACCCTTCTTGTTGTATGCCTGGCATGTGTGTTCTGGGAATTGGCATGTCAGTTGCCTGAAACTCAGGATCTACAGTCCCTGCAGCATGCGTTCTCCATGTGCAAGTGTCTGTGTCCAAGTGTTTAGCAAAAGAGGCCTGGGTCTCTTCCCTGCTCCCTGTCTTGACAAGGGATGATGTGGATGTATTGGAGTCATCTGGCCGACTGTCGCCAGTCACAGATGACATCAACTTCCTGCCAAAGTGTGTGGCTCCTATTCAGATGGGAGCCAAACTGAACCTCCTATACTCATCTTCTCAGACACCTACAGGTAGAGAGGTTCTCAGGCTCTGCTGGCATTGTGTCTATGGTGATCACAGTGCCCTTGAACCCCAATCCTTTTGTCTTCCAATTCCCTTGGCCTCCCCTCAGCTGGCGAGTTCCCTCACCCCCACCCCTTCTCCTGCTCCTGTTCCTTCTCTTCCTCCTGAGCATGATGTTGTGCCTCCCTGGATGATGGCATGTCTCTGACTGGAAGGATGATTTCTCTTCTGATGGTACTTCTTCTGGAGGCGATGAGGCTATGGGTCTTTGTCACTTGTGGAGCTCAGCTCCCCTTGCAGGGCTGCCAGTGCCTCCATCATCTCCAGTGGGGGCTGGATGTTCGAGGCTCCAGTCCTTGGATATTTCTGGCCCTGCTTCTCTGGCTTCTTCTACTGCTCCTGCAAGGACAGCTTCTCCTGCTCCTCTTCTACCATCACTTCAATCTCCTCAATGATGTATTTCACCATCAGCTGGAACACTTGCCAGACTGCAGCACCTCTCCCTACTCCACAGCCTTTCCTTCCTCCACTGACTCCCCACTGAAGAAGGCAGCCTACTCGCCTCTTGGGAACCCTTCTGCCTGCAACATCCCCAACGGCCCCAGCACAGCTGCAAGTATCAGGGCCCCAGCAACCTGAATCCTCAGACTCACACCAAAGATGTCCCAGGGTCTCGTGAGCAGCAGGATCCAGGGAAGGATGATGCCTACAAAGGTGATGAATTCAGCCTGCCTCTGTGAGAATCACCTGGAACTTGCATGCTCTAAACAGAACTTCTGTGAATGAGCCTAGGACACATGAAGCCACCAAGCCAACAGTCTCAGCCTGTCACCTGCTACCCACATGACCTGAATCCAGACTCTGCATCTAGGCTGCATAAGCCTGAGATTCCTCACCTGGGAGAGGAGAAAGTCCTGAACTCAATTCAGATTTGGCTGCAGGCCTCATGCATGATCGCCTCACAAGCTCTGTGTCTTGTCACTTATGTCTCATGGGAGGACCTACTAATCTGCTGGCCACACGGGGGAGGTCAGCATGAGACTGAGCAGGCCCTCAGCCCTCCTTGGGCAGCCAAGAACCCCAACATCACTCGTCCATTCTGGGGAGGCCCAAAGGCACCACCCTCAGCAATTCTGTTTCATCCCTGAGAGCTGTGGTCCAACAACCAGTTGAGCAAGTTCAGGCTTTTGGTGACTAGCCTGAGGCTGGGAGAGCTGCATCCATCCTCACGGAAGCTGTGGACCAGAGAGGACATCTCAGGCACAGAGAGGTCGTTAAAGAGTACAACTTTGGCATCGCTGGTACTCTGCATCTCGGTACTCCCACTTGCCCAGCCACCACACTGACATTCCCAGCCCCTGCCATACCATCCAATGAGCTCATCCCTCTGGGTTCTCCGTGGTCCTTCTGGACCCTTGTTCTCACCCCACAAGGGAGGATTTGTTTCTGACCACTCCTGATGTATGCCTGTCTTGTGTTTCCTGGGGAGTGGGATGGCACAGGCCAGAAAATACAGGATATATTTCTATGGGAAAAGAGGAAGAGGACTTGGTGTTTCTCTGTGTGAGTGTAGAGATGGAAACATAGCTAGGGAGCCTGTGTCATGTATGGGTGGCAGTGCCATTTGCTAAATTGCATAGAAAGAACATACCCCATAAGAAGGATGGAATATTGACATTTGCAGCTTCATGGAAGGTATACTATTAAGTAAAATAACCCAGACAGAGTTACACAAATACTGTATGACATTGCTTATAGAATCTAAAAACAGCACAAACTAGAGAATATAACAAAAATGGAGGTTCACAGATATAGAAAACAATCTACTGGTTAACAGCAGGGAGAGGAGGAGGCAGGGGCAATACAGAGGTGGTGGAGTGCGAGGCAAACCATGTTAGCTGAAAGATGAGTTCAAGGATGTACTGTACAACCTGGGGAATAGAGCCAGTACTCTAATAACTATAAATAGAAAGCTAACTTTAACAGTTGTATAATAATAAAGAAAAGGAAAGAGGGAGGAGGAAGGAGGGAAGAAAGGAAGGAAAATAATGGTGCTTTTGGAGGTCACAATGCCAACAGTGATTAGGCCCTTTTTAGTAAAGGAATTTAGTTTATATTTTAAATTGTATTTATTTGAATTGGAGGCTAATTACAATGCTGCAGGGGTTTTAACCATACGTGACAGAAATCCGCCACAGCTGTACATTTGTTCCCCATCCTGAACCCCCCTCCCACCTCCCTCCCCATCCCATCCCTCTGGGTTATCCCAGTGCACCAGGCCTGAGCACCATGTTTCATGCAGCGAACCTGGACTGGCGATCTGTTTCACATATGATAATATACATGTTTCAATGCTATTCTCTCAGATCATCCCAGCCTCGCCTTCTCCCACTGATTCCAACTGTACATCTGTGACTGTTTTGCGGTCTCACATATAGGATCATCATTACCTCTTACTAAATTCCATAAATATGCATTCATTTCTGTTCACCTCAGTTGCTCAGTCGTGTCTCACTCTTTGTGACCCCATGAACTTCAGGAAGCGAGACCTCCCTGTCCATCAGCAACTCCCAGGCTCACTCAGACTCACATCCATCGAGTCAGTGAAGCCATCCAGCCATGTCATCTACTGTTGCTCCTTCTCCTCCTGCCCCTAATCCCTCTCCAGCATCAGAGTCTTTTCCAGTGAGTCAACCCTTCGTATGAGGTGGCCAAAGCACTGGAGTTTCAGCTTTAGCATCATTCCTTTCAAAGATATCCCAGGGCTGACCTCCTTCAGAACGGACTGGTTAGTCTCCTTGCAGTCCAAGTAACTCTCAAAAGCCTTCTCCAACACCACAGTCCAAAAGCATCAATTCTTTGGCACTCAGTCTTCTTCACAGTCCAACTCTCACATCCATACATGACCACTGGAAAAACCATAGCCTTGACTAGATGAACCTTAATCAGCAAAGTAGTTTCTGCTTTTGAATATGCTATCTAGGTTGGTCATAACTTTTCTTCCAAGGAGTAAGCATCTTTTAATTACATGTCTGCAGTCACCAGCTGCAGTGATTTGGAACCCCCGAAAATAAAGTCTGACATTGTATCCACTGTTTCCCTGTCTATTTCCCATGAAGTGATGGGACCGGATGCCATGATCTTCATTTTCTGAATGTTGAGCTTAGTATACTTTATTGGTGTTTCCCTTTCTGACTTATTTCACTCTGTATAATAGGCTCCAGTTTCATCCACCTCATTTGTACTAGTTCAAGTGTATTCTTTATAATGACTGAGTAATATTCCACTATGTATATGTACCACTGCTTTCTTATCCATTCGTCTGCTGATGGACATCTAGGTTGCTTCCAGGTCCTAGCTATTGTAAACAGTGCTGTGATGATCATTCAGGTACACATGTCTCTTTCAGTTCTGATTTCCTCGCTGTGAGTGCCCAGCAGTGGGATTGCTGGGTCATATGGCAGCTCTAGTTCCAATTTTTTAAGGAATCTCCACACTGTTCTCCATAATGGCTGTACTAGTTTTCATTCCCACCAACAAGGTAAGATGGTTCCATTTACTCCACACTCTCTCCAGCATTTATTGCTTGAGATTTTTGGATAGCATTCATCCTGACCGGCATGAGAAGGTACTTCATTGTGGTTTTGATTTGCATTTCTCTGATAATGAGTGATGTTGAGCATCTTTTCATGTGTTTGCTTGTGATCAGTATGTCTTCTTTGGAGAAATGTCTGTTTAGATCTTTGGCCTATATTTTGAGTGGGTCACTTATCTTTCTGGAATTGAACTGTAGGATCTGCTTGTATATTTTTGAGATTAATTCTTTGTCAGTTGCTTCGTTTGCTATTATTTTCTCCCATTCTGAAGCCTGTCTTTTCACCTTGCCTATACATTTCTTCGTTGTGCAAAATCTTTTAAGTTTAATTATGTGTTATTTGTTTATTTTTGCTTTTATTTCTATGACTCTGGGGTTGGGTTATAGAGTATCCTGCTGTAATCTCTTTTTTCTGTGCATTCATTGTTGTTTTATTTTTAAGTAGAGTTGATTTCTGATACTGTGTTTGTTTCCGGTGTACAGGAGCAGGATTCAGAGATACACAGACATTTATCAATTCTTTCTTGGGTTCATTTTTCCCAGAGAGAGGAGTACAGAGTCTCCAGTAGGCTGACTTAGCTATTCAACACTGTGTTTCCTGATTATCTGTTTGATGTATGTTAATGCCTGTTTGTACCTTGCAAACTCTTCATTTATGCCACATCCCTAACTCTTTTTTTAATAATCATAAGCTGGTTTTCTACGTTTGTGAGTCTGTTTTTACTTTGTAATAACCTATATTTGCATTAATTTCAAGAAGATACCTGGCAGTGATACCTTCTGTAATTTGTCTTTCTCTATCGGTCTTCCTTCACTTATTATGGTATTCACCCTATCCATCCATGCTGTTGTCACTGGCATTATTCCATTGTGATTCAGGGCTGGGTAGCAGTGCAGAGGTGCACCATTCTGACTTCATTTTCCTGTCAATGAATAACATCATAGAATATGTTGCAGGGAGGGATTCCCTGGTAGTCCCAGCCAGTAGAGAATCCACCTGCCAATGCAGGAGATGAGGGTTCAGTCCCTGGGTGAGGAATTTCCCCTGGCAAAGGGCATGGCAACCCACTCCAGCATTGTTGTCATTAGTATTTTGAAGAAAGCTGGATTAAAAGTGTTCTATAATCTGCACGTTTATCCCAGAACTTTCAGTTTTGTTTCTACCACACAGAATCAGAAGCTAGCAGTGGCTGTGATGCGCTGGAGGAGTGAGCACCTGAGATGAGATGCCCCATGTCTAAGATCAGGAGTGGGGATCGTGAGGAGATACTCCACGCCCAAATTCAGGAGTGGTGGTTCTGGAGAGATACCAATGTTCAAGGTAATCATATGGATCACAGCTTGTCTAACTTAATGAGACTATTAGCTCTGCCGTGTAGGGCTGCCCAAGAGAGATGTGTCATGGTGGAGAGTTTTGACAAAACGTGGGCCACAGGAAAGGGAATGGCAAGCCACTTCAGTTTTATTGTCTTGAGAACCCCACGAACACTATGGAAGGCAGAAAGATAGGACAATGAAAGATGAGCTCCCTAGGTCAGTAGGTGCCCAATATCCTACTGGAGATCACTGGAGAAATCACTTCAAAAAGAATGAAGAGACAGAGCCAAAGCAAAAACAGGAGCCAGTTGTGGATGTGAGTGGTGATGAAAGCATGGTTGAATACTGTAAAGAGTAATACTGCATAGGAACCTGGTGAGTTAGGTGCATGAATCAAGGCAAATTGGTTGTGTTGAAACTGGAGATGGCAAGAGTGAACGCTGACATTTTAGCAATTAGCAACTTTTTTGGACTGGAATGGACGAATTTATCTCAGAGGACCATTATATCTACAACTGTGGGCAATATTTCCCTTGGAATAAATGGAGCACCTATCATGGTCAACAAAAGAGTCCAAAATGCAGTACTTGGATGTAATCACAAAAATGACAGAATGACCTCTGTTCCTCTACAAGCCAAATCATTCAATATCACAGTTATCCAAGTCTATGTCCTAACTAGTAATGCTGAAGAAGCTGAAGTTTAACGGTTTTATGAAGACCTACAAGACCTTTTAGAACCAACACTCAAAAAAGATGTGTTTTTCTATTATAGGGGACGGAATGCTAAAGTAGGAAGTCAAGAAACACCTGGAGAAACAGGCAAATTTGGCCTTGGAATGCAGAATGAAACAGGACAACAACTAATAGAATTTTTCCAAGAAAGTGCACTAGCAATAGCAAACACCCTCTTCCAACAACACAAGAGAAATCTATACACTTGGACATCACCAGATGGTCAACACCAAAATCAGATTGATTATATTCTATGCAGCCAAAGATGGAGAAGCTCCATACAGTCAACAAAAACCAGAGCAGGAGCTGACTGTGGCTCAGATCATGAAATCCTTATTACCAAATTCAGACTTAAATTGAAGAAAGTAGGGATAACCGCTAGACCATACAGGTATGACCTAAATCAAATCCCTTATGATTATACAGTGGAAGTGAGAAATAGATTTAAGGGCCTAGATCTGATAGAGCGCCTGATGAATTATGGAATGAGATTCGTGACATTGTACAGGAGAGAGGGATCAAGACCATCCCCATGGAAAAGAAATGCAAAAAAGCAAAATGGGTGCTTGGCGAGGCCTTAGAAACAGCTGTGAAAGGAAGAGAGGCAAAAAGCACAGGAGAAAAGGAAAGATATAAGCATCTGAATGCAGAGTTCCGAAGAAGAGAAAGAAGAGATAAGAAAGCCTTCTTGAGCGATCAATGCAAAGAAATAGAGGAAAAGAACAGAATGGAAAAGACTAGAGATCTCATCAGGAAAATTAGAGATACCAAGGGAACATTTCATGCAAAGATGGGCTCGATAAAGGACAGAAATGGTATGGACTTAACTGAAGCAGAAGATATTAAGAAGAGGTGGCACGAATACATGAAAGAACTGTACAAAAAAGATCTTCACGACCCAGATAATCATGATGATGTGATCACTAATCTAGAGCCAGACATCTTGGAATGTGAAGTCAAGTGGGCCTGAGAAAACATCACTATGAACAAAGCTAGTGGAGGTGATGGAAATCCAGTGGAGCTGTTCAAATCCTGAAAGATGATGCTGTGAAAGTGCTGCACTCAATATGCCAGCTAATTTGGAAAACTCAGCAGTGGCCACAGAACTGGAAAAGATCAGTTTTCATTCCAATTCCAAAGAAAGGCAATGCCAAAGAATGCTCAAACTACCGCACGATTGCACTCATCTCATATGCTGGTAAAGTAATGCTCAAAATTCTCCAAGCTAGGCTTCAGAAATATGTGATCCGTGAACTCCATGATGTTCAAGCTGGTTTTAGAAAAGGCAGAGGAACAAGAGATCAAATTGCCAACATCTGGTGGATCATGGAAAAAGCAAGTGAGTTCCAGAAAAACATCTATTTCTGCTTTATTGACTATGTAAAAACCTTTGATTGTGTGGATCACAATAAACTGTGGAAAATTCTGAAAGAGATGGGAATACCAGACCACCTAACCTGCCTCTTGAGAAACCTGTATGCAGGTTAGGAAGCAACAGTTAGAACTGGACATGGAACAACAGACTGGTTCCAAATAGGAAGAGGAGTACATCAAGGCTGTATATTGTCAACCTGCTTTTTAATCTTATATGCAGTGTACATCATGAGAAACTCTGGACTGGAAGAAACATAAGCTAGAATCAAGATAGGTGGGAGAAATATGAATAACCTCAGATAAGCAGATGACACCAGCAGTATGGCCGAAAGTGAAGAGGAGCTAAAAAGCATCTTTATGAAAGTGAAAGAGGAGATTGAAAAAGTTGGCTTAAAGCTCCACATTCAGAAAACGGAGATCATGGCATTTGGCCCCATCACTTCATGGGAAATAGATGGGGAAACAGTGGAAACAGTGTCAGACTTTATTTTTGGGGGCTCCAAAATCACTGCAGGTGGTGACTGCAGCCATGAAATTAGAAGACGCTGACTTCTTGGAAGAAAATTTATGACCAACCTAGATAGAATATTCAAAAGCAGAGACATTACTTTGCTAACTAATGTCCGTCTAGTCAAGGTTATGGTTTTTCCTGTGGTCATGTATGGATGTGAGAGTTGGACTGTGAAGAAGGCTGAGCGCTGAAGAGCTAATGCTTTTGGACTGTGGTGTTGGAGAAGACTCTTGAGAGTCCCTTGGACTGCAAGGAGATTCAACCAGTCCATTCTGAAGGAAATTAACACTGGGATTTCTTTGGAAGGAATGATGCTAAGGCTGAAACTCCAGTACTTTGGCCACCTGATGTGAAGAGTTGACTCACTGGAACAGACTCTGATGCTGAGAGGAATTGGGGGCAGGATCAGAAAGGGACGACCGAGGATGACATGGCTGGATGGCATCTCAAACTCGATGGAGGTGAGTCTGAGTGACTTCTGAGAGGGGTAATGAACAGGGAGGCCTAGCATGCTGCAACACATGGCATCGCAAAGAGTCGGACATGACTGAGTGACTGAACTGACTTGAACTTGTGACATTGTACAGGAGACAATGACCAAGACCATCCCCAGGAAGAATAAATGCAGAAAGGCAAAGCAGTTTTCTGAGGAGGCCTTACACATAACTGTGAAAAGGAGAGAAGTGCAAAGCCAAGGACAAAAGGAAAGATATACCGATTTAAATGCAGTTCCAAAGAATAGCAAAAAGAGATAGGAAAGCCTTCCTCAGTGATCAGTGCAAAGAAAGAAGAAAACAATTGACTGGGAAAATGTAGAGATTTCTTCAAGAAAATCAGAGATATGAAGGGAAACTTTCCTACAACGATGGGCTCAATAAAGGACAGAAATGGTATGGACCGAGGAGGAGTAGAAGATATTAAGAACAGGTGGCAAAGATACACAGAAAAACTGTACAAAAAAGATCTTCATGACGTAGATAATCACGATGGTATGATCACTAACCAAGAACCAGACATCCTGGAATGTGAAGCCAAGTGGTCCTCAGGAAGCATCACTGTGAAAAAAGCTAGTGGGGGTGATGGAATTCCAGTTGAGTTATTTCAATTCCTAAACGATGATGCTGTGAAACTACTGAACTCAATATGTGAGCAAATTTGGAAAACTCAGCAGTGGCCACAGGACGGGAAAAGGTCAGTTTTCATTCCAATCCCAAAGAAATGCACTGTCAAAGAATGCCCAAACTATTATGCAATTACACGCATTGCACACGGGTAGCAAAGTAATGCTCAAAATTCTCCAGGCCAAGCTTCAACAATACGTGAGCCATGAACTTCCAGATGTTCAAGCTGATTTTACAAAAGGCAGAAGAACCAGTGATCAAATTGACAGCATCCCCTGGATCATCACAAAAGCAAGGATTTCAGAAAAACCTCTTTTTCTGCTTTATTGACTAGGCCAAAGGATTAGACCGTGTGGATCACAATAACCTAAGGGAAATTCTGAAAAAGATGGGAATACCAGACCACCTGAGCTGCCTCTTGAGATATCTACATCCATGTCAGGAAGCAAAAGGTAGAACTCGCCATGGAACAACAGACTGGTTTCTAACAGGAAAGGAGTATGTCAAGGCTGTATATTGTCACCCAGCTTATTTATCTTATATGCAGAGTACAACATGGGAAACACTGGCCTGGATGAAACGCAAGCTGGAATCAAGATTGTGGGGAGAATATAAATAACTTCAGATATACATATGACACCACCCTTATTGCAGAAAGTGAAACAGAACTCTTAGAGCTTCTTGATGAAAATGAAAGAGGAGAGTGAAAAAGGCGGCTTAAAACTCAGTCTTCAGAAAACTAGGATCATGGTATCTGGTCCCATCACTTCATGGCAAATTCATGGGGAAAGAGTGGGCGACTTTATTTTTTCACGTGAGCTGTGTGTCCTTGTGTGGCTGTGTGGAGAAGTGCTCCCAGTATCCCCAGAGGTTCCCCTAACCAACCATTTTGCTCATGCCTTCTCCCCTATCCCCCTGGGGCATCTCCTGTCGACCTTGCCTTGTGACTGTAGCCACCTTGCAGATGCCAGCAGCAACTTTTTTGAAGCCTGAGTAACACCAGCCCCTGTGACATGTGGTCAGAATGTCCCAGGGAAAGTGTGATCCAGGTGCCCATGAAGAACACGCCTGCCTTGCTGCTTGGGGTGGCTCAGTCTGCC
>SJYE01011895.1:6265-25195 GCA_006408755.1 Eudorcas thomsonii
CTCCCCGCTGGTAACCAGTAGATTGTTCTCTATATCTCTGAGCCTCCATTTTTGTTATATTCTCTACTTTGAGGTGTCTTTCGATGCTACACGTGATATCATACAGTATTTGTCTATCACTGATTGTGTTATTTTACTTAATATTATACATTCCATGTTGCTGCAAATGTCAATATTCCATTCTTTTTATGGGCACCTTCTTTCTATGCCTTTTTAGCAAATGGCACTGCCACCCCACACATGACACAGCTCCCCAGCTAAGTTTCCATCTCTGCACTCACACAGTGAAACACAAAGTCCTCTTCCTTTTCTACCATAGGAAGCATATCCTTGAAGCTGAGTCAGGAATTTTCTCCCCCTCCTACTTTCTGGATAACTGGACCTTCTGGTACCATCTCCAATGCCAAAGCACCCATCTCCCTCCCTCTTCACACATTTTTGCCTGCCCTGCGCTTTCTNTTTGTATTTCTGTGTTGTCTGTTGTGATCTCTTCATTTTCATTTCTAATTTTGTTGATTTGATTTTTTCTCCCTTTGTTTCTTGACGAGTCTGGCTAATGGTGTGTCAATGCTATTTATCCTGTCAAAGAACCATCTTTTGGTTTTGTTGATTTTTGCTATGGTCTCTTTTGTTTCTTCTGCACTTATTTCTGCTCTAATTTTTAAGATTTATTTCCTTCTACTAAGCCTGGGGTTCATATTTTTTTCCTTTCCAAGTTGCTTTAGGTGTAGAGTTAGGTTATTTATTTGACTTGTTTCTTGTTTCTTGAGATATGCCTCTATTGTTATGAACCTTCCCCTTAAAACTACTTTTACAGTGTCCCACAGGTTTGGGGTTGTTATGTTTTCATTTTCATTCATTTCTATTGATATTTTGTTTTCTTTTTTGATTTATTCTGTGATTTGTTGGTTATTCAGCAGTGTGTTTTTCAGCTTCCATATGTTGGAATTTTTAATAGTCTTTCTCCTGTAATGGAGGTATAATCTTACTGCATTGTGGTCAGAAAAGAAGCTTGGAATGATTTCAATGTTTTTTAATTTACCAAGGCTAGATTTATGGCCCAGGATGTGATCTATCCTGGAGAAGGTTCCGTGGGCCCTTGAGTAAAAGGTGAAATTCATTGTTTTGTGGTGAAATGTCCTATAGATATCAATTAGTGTAACAGATCTATTGTATCATTTAAGGTTTGTGTTTCCTTGTCAATTTTCTGTTTAGTTGATCTATCCATAGATTTGAGTGGGGTATTAAAGTCTCCCACTATTATTGTGTTATTGTTAATTTACCCTTTCATACTTGTTACCATTTGTCTTACATATTGTGGTGCTCCTAGGTTGGGTGCACATGTATTGATAATTGTTATATTTTCTTCGTGGATTGATCCTTTGATCATTATGTAGTGTCCTATTTTGTGTCTATTCACAGCCTTTGTTTTAAAGTCTATTTTATTTGATATGAGTATTGCTACTCCTGCTTTCTTTTGGTCTCTATTTGTGTGGAATATCTTTTTCCAGCCCTTCACTTTCAGTCTGTATGTGTCCCTTGTTTTGAGGTGGATCTCTTGTAGACTGTATAGGGGTTTTGTTTTTGTATCTACTCACCCAGTCATTGTCTTTTGTTTGGGGCATTCAACCCATTTACGTTTTAGGTAATTATTGATACGTATGATCTTGTTACCATTTACTGTATTGCTTTGGGTTTTAATTTATACACCCTTTCTGTGCTTCCTGTGTAGAGAAGATCCTTTACAATTTGTTGGAGAGCTAGTTTCGTGGTACTGAAATCTCAGCTTTTGCTTGTCTGTAAAGCTTTTGATTTTTCCTTCATATTTGAATGAGATCCTTGCTGAGTACAGTAATCTGGGCTGTAGGTTATTTTCTTTCTTTGCTTTAAGTATGTCTTGACATTCCCTCCTGGTCTGAAGAGTTTCTATTTAAAGATCAGCTGTTATTTTTATGGGCATCCCCTTGTGTGTTATTTGTTGTTTTTCCCTTGTTGCTTTTAATATTTGTTTTTTTGTGTTAGATATTTGTTAATTTAATTAATATGTGTCGTGGGGTGTTTCACCTTTGATTTATCCTGGTTGGGACTCTTTGGGTTTCTTGGACTAGGGTGATTGTTTCCTTCCCATTTCAGGAAAATTTTAAACTATTTTCTCCTCAAGTATTTTCATATGGTGTTTCTTTTTGTCTTCTTCTTCTGGAATTCCTATGATTCAAATATTGGGGCATTTGACATTGTCCCAGAGGTCTCTGAGATTGTTCTCATTTCTTTTAATTTGATTTTCTTTTTTCTCCCTGTTTCATTTCTTTCTAATGTTACATCTTCTACCTCACTTATCTTATCTTCTGCCTCCATTATTCTACTGTTGGTTCTCTCCAGAGTATTTTTGATCTCATTTATTGCAATATTCATTATCTATTGACTCCTTTTAATTTCTTCTACATCCTTGTTAAACCTTGCTTGTATCTTCCCAGTCCTTGTCTTCAGGCTATTTATCTGTAACTCCAATTGGTTTTCAAGAGTTTGGGTCATTTTTACTATCATTATTTGGAATTCTTTATCTGTTAGATTCCCTATCTCTTCCTCTTTTGTTTGGTTTGGAGGGAATTTATCTTGTTCCTTTACCTGCTGTGTATTCCTCTGCCTCTTCATCTTGTTTATATTGCTGTGTTTGGGGTGGCCTTTCTGTATTCTGACATTTTTTGGAGTTCTATTTATCATGGAATTTTCTCACTGAGGGTTGGGTTATATGGGTGGCTTGTCAAGGTTTCCTGGTTAGGGAAGCTTGTGTCCGTGTTCTGGTGGGTGGAGCTGGATTTCTTCTCTCTGGAGTGCAATGAAGCGCCCAGTAATGAGTTATGAAATACCAGTGGGTTTGTATTTGACTTTGGGCAACCTATATATTGAAGCTCAGGACTATGTTCTTGTGTTGCTGGAGAATTTGCGTGGTTTGTCTTGCTCTGGAACTTGTTGGGCCTTGGGTGGTGCTTGGTTTCAGTGTAGATATGGAGGCATTTGATGAGCTCCTGTCAATTAATGTTCCCTGGAGTCAGGAGTTCTCTGATGTTCTTAGGATTTGTACTTAAGGCTCATGCCTCTGGCTTTGAGTCTTATTTTTACAGTAGCTTCAAGACTTCTCCATCTATAGAGCACCATTCATAGAACATCTAGGTTAATGATGAAAAGTTTCTCCACCTTGAGGAACACCCAGAGAGGTTCCCAGAGTTACATGGAGAAGAGAAGAGGGAGGAGGGAGTTAGAGGTGACCTGAATGAGATGAGGTAGAATGAAAAGAGGAAAGAGCAAGCTAACCAGTAATCACTTCCTTATGTGTGCTCCACAGTCTGGACTGATCAGAAATGTTCACGGAGTTATACAGAGAAGAGAAGAGGGAGGAAGGTGACAGAGGTGTCTAGGAGGATAAAGGAGGGAATCAAAGAAGAGAGACAGATCCAGCCAGTAATCATTTCCCTGAGTGTTCTCACCGTCTGGAACACACAAAGAGATCCACAGAGTGGGGGAGAGAAGAGAAGGAGGAAGGAGGAGATAGAGGCGACCTGGTGGAGGAAAAGGAGAGTCCAAATGGGGAGATAGCAGTCAAGCCAGTAATCTCTGTCAAAAGTAAAACTGGGTACTGAAGATTGGGTTCTTAAAGGTACAAAATTGATAACAAATACCAGAAAGCAAAGATTAAAAATCTACAGTAGAAATCGTATTTTCAAAAATACAATATTAAAGGAAAACACCATAAAGTTATATATATATATATATATATATATATATGAAGTTTCCTTTAAAAAATAAGGTCTTTTTTTTTTGCAAAGTCATAGTAGTTATAAAAGTGCAAATGAAAGGATTAATAGAGAATTTAAATTCATAAAAATTAAAAACATTATAGAATGATAATAGTAAAAATATATCTAAGACTTTCTCTGGTGTTGTTGTGGACAGTATGGGGTCAGTTCATTTTCAGACAGTTCTTTGATCTGGCTTATACTTCTCAAGATCTATAGGCCCCTTCCTATATTCAGTTCAGTATCTCAGGCGTGTCTGACTCTTTGCGACCCCATGAATCACAGTACACCAGGCCTCCTTGTACATCACCAACTACTGAAGTTCACTCAAAGTCATGTCTATCAAGTCAGTGATGCCATCAGGCCATCTCAGCCTCTGTCGTCCCTTTCTCCTCCTTCCCCCAATGCTCCCCACATCAGAGTCTTTTCAAGTGAGTCAACTCTTCGCATGAAGTAGCCAAAGTATTGGAGTTTTAGCTTTAGCTTCAGTTCTTCCAATGAAAACCCAAGACTGATTTCCTTTAGAATGGACTGGTTGGATCTCCTTGCAGTCTAAGTGTTGGGGTCCTTTAATAGTCCAGAATCTGCTGGTCCAGAGGTGATGATAAGAATGTGAAGACAGAAAGAGGCTGATACTCTTGATTTACACAGAAAATCAATGAAGTCCTTGACACAGGACTTGCCTCTCTCACAAAGGCACTGGGTGAACTCTGGAGGGAGTGAAGGCATGGATTGCCTTCTCAAGAGAGTCTTAGAAGCCCGGACAGGAAACTGAGCAAGATGGTCTCTGTGCTCCAGGGATTCAGCTGAAAAGAGAGAGAAAAAAAGACACGGGACCCAAGTCTGATGGAACAAAGGTGCCTTAATGATTTTTCTGTGAGTATATATAAGCTGTAGTACAAGAGGTTTCTTTCATCGATGATAAAAATCAGAAAACCAAATGTACAGTAAGCGTGACCAAGGGAACAAGGGATGATTATGGTCACAAGGTCAGGAGACAATCTATATCTCAAAAAAGGAGATTGAGACGAAGCAGTTTTGTCATAAAGTGAGTTTACTGAAGGAGATTCAAGACTGTCTCACACAATGACCCCAGTTCCTGGGAGTGGCTTGCTGTTCTGCATACAAAGAAACAAAGGACTTGTGAGAAACAGCATGTAGGAATCCTCCTGCTAAACATTCCCTGAAATCCAAGGGACTCTCAAGAGTCTTCTCCAACACCACAGTTCAAAAGCACTGATTGTTCGGCACTCAGCTTTCTTCCCAGTCCAACTCTCACATCCATACATGACCACTGGAAAAACCATAACCTTGACTAGATGGACTTTGTTGGCAAAATAATGTCTCTGCTTTTTTATGCTGTCTGGGTTGATCATAACTTTAATTCCAAGGAGTAAGTGTCTTTTAATTCCATGACTGCAATCACCATCTGCTGTGATTTTGGAGACGAAAAAAAACAAAGTCTGACACTGTTTCCACTGTTTCCCCATCTATTTCCCATGAAGTGATAGGACCGGATGCCATGATCTTCTTTTTCTGAATGTTGAGCTTTAAGCCAACATAAATATAACCCTGTATGCAAGACAGCAAACGAGACAGAGATGTATAGAACGGATTTTTGAACTCTGTGGGAGAGGGAGAGGGTGGGATGAGTTGGGAGAATGACATTGAAACATTTATACTATCATGTAAGAAAAGAATCACCAGCCTATGTTTCATACAGGATACAGGATGCTTGGGGCCAGTGCATGGGGAAGATCCAGAGAGATGATATGGGTTGGGAGGTTAAAGGGGGGTTCAGGGTTAGGAACTCATGTACACCCGTGGTGGATTCATGTCAATGTATGGCAAAAGCAATACAGTATTGTAAAGCAAAATAAAGTAAAAATAAAAAATACAAATAAATAAAACCAGCTTGAACATCTGAAAGTTCACTGTTCACGTATTGCTGAAGCCTGGCTTGGAGAATTTTGAGCATTACTTTACTAGAGTGTGATATGAGTACAATTGCACAGTAGTTTGAGCATTCTTTGGCATTGCCTTTCTCTGGGATTGGAATGAAAACTGACCTTTTCCAGTCCTGTGGCCACTGCTGAGTTGTTCAAATTTGCTGACATATTGAGTGCAGCACTTACACAGCATCATCTTTCAGGATTTGAAACAGCTCAACTGGAATTCCATCACCTCCACGAGCTTTGTTCATAGTGATGCTTTCTAAGGCCCTTTTGACTTCACATTCCAGGATATCTGGTTCTAGGTGAGTGATTACACCATCATGATTATCTGGGTCCTGAAGATATTTTTTGTACAGTTCTTCTGTATACCTCTACATTCTCTCCACCTCTTAATATCTTCTGCTTCTGTTATAATAGTCCGCCTCTAATATCCCCCTTCTACAGTAAAAGTAGTCTAGAACATTCACATGTCCCCATTGACCATCTGCCCATTTCTTCCTCTGCCCATTTTTCAATTGCATTGTATCTTTTGTTTTTGTCGTTCTTGAGTTGTATGAGACGCTTGTATATATTTGGAAATGAAGCCCTTGTTGGTCCCATCACTTGTGAATATTTTCTCTTAGCAGGACTGGTTTATTTTATAACAGAAAGTGTGTACTTTTAGCCCCCTTCATCCAGTGTAGATGTCTTTGTGCATCCAATTTATTTCACCTAACCTATTTCCCCGAACATCCATCCACACAGTCTCAAATGGATTTCTTCTTTGTCATGAATGATAGTCCTGTGTGTGTACCTTGTGTGCTGTGTGTGTGTGTGTGTGTGTGTGTGTGTGTGTGTGTGCGTACAGCTTTCCTGGTGACTCAGCAGTGAAAACAACCTGCCTGCAAGGCAGGAGAGATAAGAGATGTGGGTTCGATCCTTGGTTGGGAAGATCCCCTGGAGGAGGCCATGGTGACCCACTCCACTATTCTTTAGTGGAGCATCCCATGGAGAGAGGAGCCCAGCAGACTACAGTCTATGGGGTGGCAAAAGAATCAGAAACGACTGAGGGACTGAGCACACATTTCAGCCTATCTCCTCTGCATCGTTTTTTAATCTCATATTCTTTTCAGGACTGAGACACAGTGGGTCATAAAACAAATGTATGTTTCACTTCTTAGAAACTCCTAAACTGTTTCCCAAAAAGAGCTATATCATTTTACATCCTCGCCAGCCATGTAAGAAGGCTCCACTTTCTATCCGCTCCAGCACTTTGGTACGCTTAGAACTTTTTATTATGGCCATTCTAGTTGCCATTAAAACAAAATGTGACCAACCAGAGGAAGATACTCACAATGTATCAAACACTAAGAGCATATTAAAAAACAATATGTGTAATCAGGGATGTGACAAAAACTGGAAGTCTAGATGCTCAATGAGTAAGAGACATTCTGAACTGGGTTAGAAGGGCTAAGAGGTTTTGAAACCTATCTGTATTGTGAAGAATCAGATACACGTTAATAGGTAAGAGCGCATAATAATCCAAGTGGAGAGCTCAAGGAATTATCAAGAAGCCCACACCCACACTCAGTGAAGACATACATACATTATCTCCATTTCCTTATCTATCTTTATAATTGCTCATCTCAGAATGCATCCTTCCCAAACATTCTGCCTGATTTTCAAGAGAGAAATCATGCAGTAGGCATCCCTGTGTGATAGGCTTCCTTCACTCACACAGTTTATGAACTTTGTTTCTTTAATAATATCTGGCTGCTCAACAGAGATAAGCCTGATTTGTTGAAAGAAAAAAGACTTCATTGAAATGTGAAACAATGGAGGATTAATTCTGGCAGAAAAAATACATTCATACCCAGTGGGCAGTAAAGCGATTCATTCTCCATATGTCTCCACAGCTGTGAAGGTGCATGAGTTTTTAAAAACAGAGAAAAAGATTCCACTCCAAGAAAATGTTTAGAGCAATAGGCACCAACCCTGGTGGCTCCAGGCATGGTTTCATGGGGGTGATGTTTCAAATGCATTACATTTACTATGCAGTATTATTTCTATTATTATGACATCATCTCCACCTCAGATCATCATACATTAGATCTCTTGAAGAATTTTCCACAGTGTGCACTGATCCTGGTGTGTTGCAGTCCAGGGGATGAAAAATAGTTGGACTTGATATAGTGATTGAACTGAACAAGGTCAAAGGCATTGGCCTAATCCATAAAGCAGAAGTAAATGTTTTTCTGGAATTCCCTTGCTTTTTCTTTTCTTTAAAAATATAAATTTATTTATTTTAATTGTAGGTTAATTACTTTACAATATTCTTTGGGCCTTGCCATACATCAGCATGAATCCGCCACAGGTATACATGTGTTCCCCATCCTGAAACCCATACCCTCTTCCTTCCTCATACCATTGCTTTTTCTATGAACCAACGGATGTTGGCAATTTGATCTCTACTTCTAGCTTTTATAAATCCAGCCTGAACATCTGGAGATCCCAGGTTCACATACTGCTGAAGCCTTGCTTGGAGAATTTTGAACATTAGTCTGCTGGCGTGTGAGATGAGTGCAGTTGTGTAGAAGTTTGAACACTCTTTGGCATTGCTCTTTGGGATTGGAACAAAAACTGACCACACGACAGAAAAAGGTCAGTTTTCAATAGGGTATTTCTCAGTCATAAAAAGGAACACATTATAGTCAGTTCTAATGAAGTGAATGAATCTAGAGCCTATTACAAAGTAAAGTTAGTCAGAAAGCAAAATATATGTTTTGTATACTAATGCATTTATAAAGAATCTAGAAAGATGTTACTGAAGCATTTATTTGCAGGGATGCAAGTGATAAACAGACATAAAGAACAGAATAATGGACATGGGGAGAGGGGAGGAAGAGGGTGAGATGTATGGAGATAGTAATATAGAAACTTACATTACCATATGTAAAACAGAAAGCCAACAGGAATTCACTGTATGTCTCAGGAAACTCAAACAGGGGCTCTGTACCAACCTAAGGAGGTGGGATGGGCAAGCAGATGCGAGGGAGGTTCAAGAGGGAGGACATATATGTATACCTATGACTAAAACAACAAAATTCTGTACAGCCATTACATTAAAAATTTATCCATGTTCTCCTTAAGAGCCTTTACATTAAAAAATTTAAAAGTATTAAATTAAAAAAAGATTAAAAAGAAATATATTGAAAAAACAAAATTTGAAATGACTCAAATATCTATAACTTTTGAAAGAAAAAATAAAACATGCAATGCAATATTTGGCTAGAAAATGAATGGAGTTCTAATATAAGCTATAACATGCTAGAGCTTTAAAATGATTATGTTAAGTAAAAGAAACAAGGCACAAAAGGCTGTATATTGCATTATTCCATTCATGTAAATGAATATGTCCCAGATTAGGTAATTCTCTAAAGACAGAAAATAGAGTTGTGGATATCAGGGCCCAGATGAGGGGGAAAATGGAAAATGTCTGCCACCTGGACAGTGTTTCCCATTGGAGTGATGAAAATATTCTAGAATGAGGCTACGGTTGTGGTTGTGCATGGTAAATCATGGTACATGAACAACATGTTCATAAATTTAAAGTTTCTTGTATAAACTACTAAACTTAACATCTATGTCCAGGAAAATCATCCTTCAAGTATAAAGGAGAAGTAGATATTCTCATATGAACAAAACATTGGAGCATTCATTCTCAGCAGATATCTGGTCTGTAAGAAATGTTAAAAGTAGTTATTTACACAAAATAAGATGATATTAAAGAGAAATTATGAGTTAAGCAAGAGAGTCATAAATAATAAAGAAATGTAGGCCAAATAAAATGAAAGTTTTTTCTTATTATTAATTGGTAAAAGATAAACAACAGACTGATTCCAAATAGGAAAAGGAGTATATCAAGGCTGTATATTGTCACCCTGCATATTTAACTTATATGCAGAGTACAGCATGAGAAACGTTGGACTGGAAGAAATACAAGCTGGAATCAAGATTGCCGGGAGAAATATCAATAACCTCAGATATGCAGATGACACCACCCTTATGGCAGAAAGTGAAGAGGAGCTAAAGGGCCTCTTGATGAAAGTGAAAGAGGAGAGTGAAAAAGTTGGCTTAAAGCTCAACATTCAGAACACGAAGATCATGGCATCTGGTCCCATCGCTTCATGGGAAATAGATGGGGAAACAGTGGAAACAGTGTCAGACTTTATTTTTTGGGGCTCCAAAATCACTGCAGATGGTGACTGCAGCCATGAAATTAAAAGACGCTTACTACTTGGAAGAAAAGTTATGACCAACCTAGACAGTACATTCAAAAGCAGAGACATTACTTTGCCGACTAAGGTCCATCTAGTCAAGGCTATGGTTTTTCCTGTGGTCATATATGGATGTGAGTGTTGGACTGTGAAGAAGGCTGAGCACCGAAGAATTAATGCTTTTGAACTGTGGTGTTGGAGAAGACTCTTGAGAGTCCCGTGGACTGCAAGGAGATCCAACCAGTCCATTCTGAAGGAGATCAACCCTGGGATTTCTTTGGAAGGAATGATGCTAAAGCTGAAACTCCAGTACTTTGGCCACCTCATGCTAAAAGTTGACTCATTGGAAAAGACTCTGATGCTGGGAGGGATTGAGGGCAGGAGGAGAAGGGGAAGACCGAGGATGTGATGGTTGGATGTCATCATGGACTTGATGGACATGAGTCTGCGTTAACTCCGATAGATGGTAATGAACAGGGAGGCCTGGCGTGCTGCGATTCATGGGGTCACAAAGAGTCAGACATGACTGAGTAACTGAACTCAACTGAAATGCTTGTTTGGGCTTCTCCATCTTTACTTTTCACTGGTTATGAATCTTCATAATTAAAGTCGGTTTCTTGCACATACGATGTATTTCGGCTCAACAGTAACATATCTGCCTTCAATGCAGGAGCCGTAGCAGATGAGAGTTGCATCTCTGGGTCAGGAAGATCCCCTAGAGGACAACTTGGCAACTCACTCCAGTATTCTTGCCTGGAGAATCCCCATAGATAGAGGAGCCTGGTGCGCTTACAGTACATGGCATGACAATGAGTTGTATACGACTGAGCAACTAAGCAACAACAGACACACATTCCAAACAGAAACTCTGAAGATGCTACAAATAGTTGAGAAAATCCTGAGCCTAAACAAAGATAAATAAAAAGCCTAGACACTAGAACTGAATTATAAAAAACCTAGACCGCAGAGATGAATTATAAAAGGCTTTAGGCAATAAAAGTCTCTCAACAGTAAACAGTGTGTTCAACACAGGAGAGAGGAGTAATTATTAATACTCACTCAATGGAAGAAATTTCTAGTTACATTCATAAATTAAAGGAAACAATGTACAGAAAATAAACATAGTATAAAATCTATTGATCATTTATATCTAATTATGACTGTAAACGTGTAAGGGAATTTTTAAGAAAAAACTTCTGTGAAAGATACAGGTTAAGCTGCCTCAATTAAGGCAATATTCTTTGGTCCATACTTTCAAAATAGCTGACAATTAGGAATACATTTCACTTTGAAACATTTTTCTAATTCAGCAAGATATTTTACATTGCAAGACAAGATTTTGTACTTTTCAAGTTAAAAAAGACTGTCAGTTCAGTTCAGTCGCTCAGTCGTGTCCGACTCTTTGTGACCCCACGAATTGCACCACGCCAGATCTTCCTGTTCATTACCATCTCTTGGAGTTCACTGAGACTCACATCCATCGAGTCCGTGATGGCATCCAGCCATCAAATACTTCGTTTTACATATTTAGACATTTAACCACATTGTGTGTCTTTACCTTAACAATCTTTGTGTTATCACTGTGCATTTAGAATAAACTGTTTGAATGTGGGGTGTGTATTAGTACATTCCCTCAGGGACCGCAGGCTGTGCAGGAAGAGTTACCAAGACCTTCCAAACCATGAAGTATTCTCTTTTTAATGGAACAGTGGTAACCATGGCAGCCTGTGTTGGTGCCAGCTGTTTAAAAAGGGCTTATCTTAATTAACTCTCTCATAGAAGATAGTTAATTTTTAAAGGTAAGTACTTAAACTGTAGACCAATGTAACTGTAGGTATATATGCATACACATATATACACATATGTGTGTATGTGTATGTATACTCTGTACCTTGTAAATTATATATAAAATATTAAAACCTGATATTAATGACAAGAAATTTTTAAAATTTAAAGCAACAAAATTGGTTTTGGAGAGGCAAAGTGCTTAATTACTGACATTATTTTAGAATACTGGAGTATGGAGGTGATAATCAAAACAGAACCAGTGTTTACTTGGTTTTATTCTTGTAGTAAAACTCTTACCTTTGGAGTGGGGTATCTCTTATGGCTGCTCCAGTAAAGCACAGCTGCTGCTCCTTACTTTGGATGAGGGGTATCTCCTTACCACCACTGTTCCTGACCTTCAATATGGGATAGCTCCTCTAGGCCCTCCTGGGCCTGCGCAGCCACCACTCCTCAGGTGGCTCCTCTGCTGCCCCTGGCCTCAGGCTTGGGCTCCACGTGGCTCCTCAGGGTCACTGCCCCTTGCCTTGGGCATGAGATGGCTCCTCCCAGCTGCCATCCCTGGCTCCTGGTGGCTCCCCAAAGTCATGGTCCCTGGCCTTGAGCTCATGAGGTGGCTTCTTTTGCCCACCCCTGACCTTGGGCGCAGGTTGTTTCCTCCCGGCCGCCCCTGACTTCAGACTCGGGGTGTCTCCTCCCAGCTGCCACTGGCCTCGGATGCGGGGTAGCTCCACCCAGCTGCTGCCCCTGACCTTGGACACGGGGTAGCTCCTCTCGATCGTTTCTGTGTCATCGCAGCCTGGCACTCTAGGCTACTGCCTTAGAGAGCTGGGCCAGCACACTAAGCACAGGCGGCTGCGAGAGCCATGCTGGCACATTAAGCACAGGCAGCTGCGAAAGCCAGTGCCAAGGTAAGAGAAACCCAAGTAAGATGGTAGGTGTTGCAAGAGGGCATGAGAGTGCAGAAATACTTAAACCATACTCACAGAAAACTAGTAAATCTAATCACACTAGGACCACAGCCTTGCTAACTCAATGAAACCAATCAATGCCTTCAGGGCAATTCAAGATGGGCAAGTCATGGTGGAAAGGGCTGACAGAATGTGATCCACTGGACAAGGGAATGGCAAGCCACTTCAGTATTCTTGCCTTGAGAATCCCATGAACAGAATGAAAAGTCAAAATGATAGGATACCAAATGAGGAACTCCCCAGGTCATTAGGTGCCCAACATGCTACTGGAGATCAGTGGAGAAATAACTCCAGAAAGAATGAAGGGATGGAGCCAAAGCAAAAAATAAATAAATAAATAAATAAAATACACAGTTGAGCATGTGACTGGTGACAGAAGAAAGATCCAATGCTGTAAACAGCAATATTGCGTGGGAACCTGGAATGTCAGGTCCATGAATCAAGGCAAATTGGAAGTGGTCAAACAAGAGATGGCAAGGGTGAACGTCAACATTCTAGGAATCAGTGAACTAAAATGGACTGGGATGGGTGAATTTAACTAAGATGACCACTATATCTACTACTGCAGGCAGGAATCCCTCAGAAGAAATGGAGTAACCATCATGGTCAACAAATGAGTCTGAAATGTTCGTCTCCAAGGCAAACCATTCAATCTCACCGTTATCCAAGTCTATGCCCCAAAAAGTAATGCTGAAGGAGCTGAAGTTGAACAGTTTTATGAAGACTTACAAGACCTTTAAGAACTAACACCCTCCCCCCCCCAAAAAAATGTACTTTTCATTATTGGGGACTGGAATGCAAAAGTAGGAAGTCAAGAAACACCTGGAGTAACAGGCAAATTTAGCCTTGAAATGAGGAATGAAGCAGGGTAAAGACTAATAGAGTTTTGCCAAGAAAATGCACTGGTCATAGCAAACACCCTCTTCAAACAACACAAGAGAAGACTCTACACATGGACATCACCAGGTGGTCAACAACGAAATCATATGGATTATATTCTTTGCAGCCAAAAAAATGGAGAAGCTCTATACTGCCAACAAAAACAAGACCAGGAGCTGACTATGGCTCAGATCATGAACTCCTTATTATCAAAATCAGACTCAAATTGAAGAAAATAGGGAAACCCGCTAGACCATTCAGGTATGACCTAAATCAAATCCCTTATGATTATACAGTGGAAGTGAGAAATAGATTAAGGGCCTAGATCTGATAGAGTGCCTGATGAACTATGGAATGAGGTTCGTGACATTGTACAGGAGACAGGGATCAAGACCACCCCCATGGAAAAGAAATGCATAAAAACAAAATGGCTGTCTGGGGAGGCCTTACAAATAGCTGTGAAAAGAAGAGAGGTGAAAAGAAAAGGAGAAAAGGAAAGATATAAGCATCTGAATGCAGAGTTCCAAAGAATAGCAAAAAGAGATAAGAAAGCCTTCTTCAGCGATCAATGCAAAGAAATAGAGGAAAAGAACAGAATGGGAAAGACTAGAGATGTCTTCAATAAAATTAGAGATGCCAAGGGAACATTTCATGCAACGATGGGCTTGAAAAAGGACAGAAATGGTATTGACCTAACGGAAGCAAAAGATATTAAGAAGATGTGGCAAGAATACATGGAAGAACTGTACAAAAAAGATCTTCACGACCCAAATAATCATGATGATGTGATCAGTAATCTAGAGTCAGACATTTTGGAATGTGAAGTCAAGTGGGACTTAGAAAATATATGTATATTTTCTTGTAAGAAACAAAGCGCCAATCTATGTTCAATGTAGGATGCAGGATGCATGGGGCTGATGCACAGGATGATTCAAGTAGAGGATGTGGGGTGGGAGGTGGGAGGGGGCTTCGGCATTGGGAGATTGTGTTCACCTATGGCTGATTCGTGTCAATGTATGGCAAAACAAATACCGTATTGTAATTAAAAATAAATAAATTTAATTTTAAAACAAGAAAATATCACTACGAACAAAGCTAGTGGAGGTGATGGAATTCCAGGTGAGCTGTTTCAAATCCTAGAAGATGATGCTGTGAAAGTACTGTACTCAATATGCCAGCACATTTGGAAAACTCAGCAGTGGCCACAGCTTTGGAAAAGGTCAGTTTTTATTCCAATTCCAAAGAAGGGCAATGCCAAAGAATGCTGACTACCACACAATTGCACTCATCCCACATCCTAGTAATATTCAAAATTCTCCAATCCAGGTTCAGCAATATGTGAACTGTGAACTCCCTGATGTTCAAGCTAGTTTTAGAAAAGGCAGAGAAACTATAGATCAAATTCAAAACATCCGCTGGATCACGGAAGAACCAAGGGAGTTCCAGAGGAACATCTATTTCTGCTTTATTGACTATGCCAAAGCCTTTGACTGTGTGGATCACAATAAACTGTGGAAAATTCTGAAAGAGACGGGAATACTAGACCACCTAACCTGCCTCTTGAGAAATCTGTATGCAGGTCAGGAAGCAACAGTTAGAACTGGACATGGAACAACAGACTGGTTCCAAATAGGAAAAGGAGTATGTCAAGGCTGTATATTGTCACCCTGTTTATTTAACTTATATGCAGAGTACATCATGAGAAACTCTGGACTGGAAGAAACAAACTGGAATCAAGATTACTGGGAGAAATAGCAATAACCTCAGTTATGCAGATGACACCATTCTTATGGCAGAAAGTGAAGAGGAACTAAAATGCCTCTTGATGAAAGTGAAAGAGGAAAGTGAAAAAGTTGGCTTAAAGCTCAACATTCAGAAAATTAAGATCGTGGCATTCGGTCCCGTCACTTTATGGGAAATAGAAGGGGAAAAAGTGGAAACAGTGTCAGACTTTATTTTTTGGCGCTCCAAAGTCAATGCAGATGGTGACTGCAGCCATGAAATTAAAGGACGCTTACTGCTTGGAAGAAAAGTTATGAGCAACCTAGATAGCATATTCAAAAGCAGAGACATTACTTTGCCAACTAAAGTCCGTCTAGCCAAGGCTATGGTTTTTCCTGTGGTCATGTATGGATGTGAGATTTGGACTGTGAAGAAGGCTGAGCGCCGAAGAATTGATGCTTTTGGACTGTGGTGTTGGAGAAGACTCTTGAGAGTCCTTTGGACTGCAAGGAGATCCAACCAGTCCATTCTGAAGGATATTTCTTTGGAAGGGATGAAGCTAAAGCTGAAATTCCAGTACTTTGGCCACCTCATGCAAAGAGTTGACTCATTGGAAAATACTCTGATGCTGGGAGGGATTGGGGGCAGGAGGAGAAGGGGACGACAGAGGATGAAATAGCTGGATGGCATCATGGACTCTATGAAAGTGAGTCTGAGTGAACTCTGGGAGTTGTCGACGGACAGGGAGGCCTGGCATGCTGCGATTCATGGGGTCTCAAAGAGTCGGACACGACTGAGCGACTGGGGTGAACTGAACTGAACTGAACTGAAGTGTTTGTGAAAGTGATAATCATTCTACTTTCCTCCTACACGGTGGTCTTAAAGCACATTGAAGATCATTTAATTCTGGGCCACCTACCAGAAATCTTTTCCATCCCACCTCCTTTCTCAGTTTTCACATAGCTCTCCTCAGTTTTCTAGATCCAGTCTGAAACCACTGTCTTCAGGCTGAGACTGCACTGAATACACTTTCTGTTTGAAGTCTAGGACTCATGGTCACCTCACTAGGTGTACTACCCAGGTTTGCGTTTTAAGAGGGTGACGGGGATAAGGCAGATATGCTTTAGGTTGTGCTGGGTGATCCCATGAAGGAAATGACCACCTGTGACTGAATAGTATTCCCAGGAAGGGGTGGTTATTGCCCAATGGTGTGTGAGCCTGGTGTGCAAAGGTCTTCTCAACATGTGCCCTCACAAATTTCTTTTCTCATCTTGTTTTCTTGCTGGCATCTCCATTGGAGCTTACCTCACAGTGGAGACCTTGTTGGAATTCCTTTCCATTAAGAGCTACCACAGCTTCCAGCTTACTGGAGGAAACACTGAGTAATCATGTCCTGCGCATCCAGTTCCCAAGGTCTCTCATTGAGGTGGTTGGCTGTGGAGGAAAGAGGAATGAGTTGTGTGTTTCATCTCTGCACCTGGGTATACAGTGTTTTGTCTTAGTGGGATTTCCTGGGTTTCCTGTGAAGTTATCACTTCCTGATGTCTCAGTTCAGTTCAGTTCAGTTCAGTTCAGTCACTCAGTCGTGTCCGATTCTTTGTGACCCCATGAATCACAGCATGCTAGGCCTCCCTGTTCATCTCCATCTCTCGGAGTTCACTCAGACTCACGTCCATTGAGTCCGTGATGCTATCCAGCCATCTCATCCTCGGTTGTCCCCTTCTCCTCCTGCCCTCAATCCCTCCCAGCATCAGAGTCTTTTCCAGTGTGTCATCACTTCAAATGAGGTAGCCAAAGTACTGGAGTTTCAGCTTTAGCATCATTCCTTCCAAAGAACACCCAGTGTTGATCTCCTTCAGAATAGACTGGTTGGATCTCCTTGCAGTCCAAGGGACTCTCAAGAGTTTTCTGCAACACCACAGTTCAAAAGCATCAATTCTTTGGCGCTCAGCCTTCTTCACAGTCCAACTCTCACATCCATACATGATCACAGGAAAAACCATAGCCTTGACTAGACGAACCTTAGTCGGCAAAGTAATGTCTCTGCTTTTGAATATGCTATCTTGGTTGGTCATAACTTTTCTTCCAAGGAGTAAGCATCTTTTAATTTCATGGCTGCAGTCACCATCTGCAGTGATTTTGGTGCCCCCCAAAATAAAGTCTGACACTGTTTCTACTGTTTCCCTAACTATTTCCCATGAAGTGATGGGACCAGATGCCATGATCTTCGTGTTCTGAATGTTGAGCTTTAAGCGAACTTTTTCACTCTCCTCTTTCACTTTCATCAAGAGGCCCTTTAGCTCCTCTTCACTTTCTGCCATAAGGGTGGTGTCATCTGCATATCTGAGGTTATTGATATTTCTCCCGGCAATCTTGATTCCAGCTTGTGTTTCTTCCAGCCCAGTGTTTCTCATGATGTACTCTGCATGCAAGTTAAATAACCAGGGTGACAATATACAGCCTTGACGTACTCCTTTTCCTATTTGGAACCAGTCTGTTGTTCCATGTCCAGTTCTAACTGTTGCTTCCTGACCTGTATACAGATTTCTCAAGAGGCAGGTTAGGTGGTCTGGTATTCCCATCTCTTTCAGAGTTTTCCAAATTTTTTTTTTTTTGTGATCCACACAAAGGCTTTGGCATAGTCAATAAAGCAGAAATAGAGGTTTTTCTGGAACTCTCTTGCTTTTTCCATGATCCGGCGGATCCTGATGTCTACTCTTTGCTTCTTCACCCTGGATGCATCACACTGCTTAAAATTTTAAGAGGTAGAAGAAAGCACACCATAAACAAACCCAAAAGATGACTCTTAAAATTTTTAGAACAAAGAACCTAAAAAATTTAGTGAAAAAAGCCTGAGCCAACAGTTTCTAAGAAAAATGTAGCACTGGTCATTCACTTTATTAAGAGATGTTTCAAATACATGAGCGGCCATTTGACAATAAAGATATAGTACTAGACCCTATCCACATTAAAAAAATATTTAATCTCACTAAGGTAAGAACAATCATATTAAAATTTCCTTGAGAAAGCAAACTGTCCCGGAAGTGGGATATATTTTAGAAATTACAGACAGAGACATTAAAATACTTGGAGTAACTGTAGTTTTCAAGTTGTAAAATTAAGTAGAGTCATGGAAATAATAAAATAGACTCCATTTCACCTTATATATATGAAAACTACAATGTCAGATGGCAAATACAGTGTATAGAATAAATGACAGATTAGACACAGCAGCACGAGAAAATTATGCACTTGAAAAGAGAGCAATAGAAAGTGTCTAGAATGAAGCACAGACTACACCAGTATATACAAAGATGACACAGCATCATCTTTTAATTTTTGTCCCCTACGAATGCAACATTGATTAAACATTTGAAACTCAGTCAGTGTAATTCGAATTACTAAAGAACTAAAAATGAAACACAGTAGGGTCATCTCGATAAATGCTGAAAAATAATTTGATAAATTCTAATATCTATTCCTAGGTTAGGAAGATCCCCTGGAAGATGGCATGGCAACCGACTCCAGTATTCTTGCCTGGAGAATACCCAAGGCCAGAAGAACCTGT
>SJYE01011896.1:0-38863 GCA_006408755.1 Eudorcas thomsonii
AGGGGGGGGCTCCCGGGGGCGGCGGTTGCCCGGATGGGCCGTTAGTCGGAGCCCAGCCACGGAGTGAGCGAGGGAGACGGGAGGAGCCGAACCCGGCGCCATCCGCCGCCATCCGCCCCCGCCCCACCGCCATCCCACCCTGGGGAGGCCCCTAGGACCCGGTCCCGGACCCCCGCGCACCCGGCCAGGTGAGTCTGGGCGAGCCGAATGCTAACGCCCTTTTCCGGCGCGGGAGCGGTGGTGGCAGCGGCGGCGGCGGCGGCGGCGGCGGCGGCGGCGGGCCGGGGGGAGGAGAAGCTGCCATTAGCCGCCGCCATTTTGTCCTCCTGCTGCCGGGCCCTGCCTGCCCCTCCCCCTCCGATACTCCCACCCTGGGACCCGCATCTCTAGCCCATCTCTGAGTCTATAACCTCCCCGTACCCACTCACCTTCTGGCTTCATGGGGAGACCTCCCCCCGGCTTCTGGGCCGTAACTCCCCACCCGCCTTGCGCTCCTGGACTATCACCCCTATTTATGGGTCCCCTTCCTTGCTGCCGCTCTGGGGTGGGCCGCCCCTGACTGTCCTACTCTCCCAAGAATCTCCTTTCCTCCATAGTGGACCCCTCCCATCACCCAGCGCTAAGGTCCCCCCTTTTTGACGCCCCACTTCGCGTCCAGTCACTCCCACTCTGGAACCCTGCTTTTATCCCGCATCTGTGCTTTCTACGTTCCTCAGTATTTTCTCTGCTTCTTTCATTTCTCATCTTCCTTATCACCTTTTTATCCCAACTCCTCCTTTCTCCTGAGTCTTCTGACATTGCTCCCTTTGGTCTGCATCCTTTTCCTGCCATTCCCGCTTACGTGTATTATTTTCCACCGGCTTTCATAATTCTCTTATTAGTTTTTTTTTTTCATTGTTCTATCCCCCTTCCCTTCATAAATTTTCAAAGACTGGCCTTAAACACCTCCAAAGCAACCCCCATCTCCTCATCTAATGTGGCCTAAAATTCTTGATTTTAGTTATCATCCTGGTCTTGTCAGGATATCTCACCAACTCCCTATCTCTTTCCTTTACACCGTTGTCTACAAGCAAATGCCTGGTCACTCAGGAACACTAACTGATGTTGGAGAGTTTGGTCGGCTTAGGGAGCAAGGAGAATCAGGGAAAATGACTGCTGATGGGGGGGAGGTAGGAAAATGAAGTTGATTCTAGCCTTGGCCCCATGGTTACTTGGTGTTCTTGACGTGGATCCATAATACTTTGTTTTACCCACGTGTATGTAGGGTAAACCAGAGCCCACCGGTATTCCATCTGGAGACAAACTTTTTTCCAGGAGCTGGGATGGGGGCAAGTGTAGGAAAAGATGGAATATTGAAAATACTTGATTCTGTAGCTTGGGAGTATGTAGTGCCCCAGTTGTTCCTGAGGAATTCTCTGGCAGCAACCCCCATTCTGGCTGAGCAAGCTCATAAAATCCTTAAACTCCTGCATACCTTCCTGCAAAACCTCCCCGGATGGGAGGGAGACTGCAGGGACTAGAACCCAGGGCAAACTTAGGAAGCTAGTGTCTAATGAGTAGGAGAGCTAAACCTCTCTTACTTATATGACTGAGCTGTATGCCTCTCTCTGGTTTTCTCTAGGGCTTGGACTTGCTGTTTTTATTGTAGGTACCTGAAATGATTTTGATGGAGAGAGATTATTACTTGTGGACATAATGAGGTTGCTACCCTTTATAGACTGGCACAAAGGGGAGAGTGTTTATACTAGGAAGATACTGGATTTTTATTTGGGTTTCCTTGGCAAGGGGTGTCTGGGGGAAAGAGGGAATAAATACGGCATTTGGGCTCTGTGGGGAACTAAGAAGATACGATAGTTGATTAAAGGAACTGACTGGGGTGTTTGAATAGGCTGGAGGAAGAGGCATAAGAGGGCCATATATCTGGGCCCCAGTAAGAATAAAAGCATCTAGGCTTCTATTGGGAGGCCTTTGGTGGAGCAGAGAGTGAAACACTTGGTGTCTGGTCACAGGCTCCGGCACGTTTTGGGGGAGGCGCCTGCAGGACCCAACGTACTCAATGAGCTTCCAGCGCAATGTCCGATCGCTCGGGGCCGACTGCCAAGGGGAAGGATGGAAAGAAGTATTCCTCGCTCAACCTGTTTGATACGTATAAGGGCAAGTCCTTAGAGATCCAGAAACCCGCTGGTGAGGGTCCTGCACTGATGTTCCTAATTATTGGAGGATGAGCATGAATGGGTCATGTATTTCAGAGCTCTTTGAAGGGAACACCTGTAATACATATATCAAAAGGTTAGAGGAACATTGGAGACTTTCCAGTTTTATCTTGGATCCCGTAGGGGACGTTGTGCTTTTGGTGAACACAAGCATCCTCCTACAAAGGCGTGTCTGTGGTTTCCTGTCTTTGGACACGTAAGAATTGGAGGCAAAGAGATGTGGACTTGGAGAAGTCTAGGGCCAGCTTGCTCCTTGCAGGCTCAAGATCAACCATCCCACATAGCATTACTGAGTGTAAAGTCTTTCAGCCTTCCTTGTTGATAGAATTTCAGAGACTGCCTAGGGTGAAGGGAGAGAAGCTTTCTAAGAGAAGATGTTGGGGATGTCTGTAAACGGGGCCTCAGGTAGGATGCTGTCAGATTTCCCATTAGAGGCATTTTCCATTCTCTCTCCATCTTTTCTCCAGTTGCCCCTCGCCATGGCCTGCAGAGTCTCGGGAAAGTTGCCATTGCTCGGCGTATGCCACCCCCGGCCAACCTTCCAAGCCTGAAAGCTGAGAACAAAGGCAATGACCCCAATGTCTCACTAGTGCCGAAAGACGGAACAGGATGGGCAAGCAAACAGGAGCAGTCCGACCCCAAGAGGTAGGTGGAGACCTAGGGGATCTAGAGTTTAGGAATATTTTAACTTTGAACTTCAGGATGAATTGGGGCTTGGTCTAACGTGGCCAGATGAGAGTCAGAGACAGAGGAAAGACCCTCTCCTGCCTATTGCAGGATTCCTGTTAAATGACTAAGGAATGGTACCTTTAGCTTTTTGTCAGGCGTAAGGAAAGCTTGAAGAACAGATGACAGTCTTTGCAAGCTTGATGAGCTTATGGTATTTTGTCTTAAAACTTGTAAAAAGTAGTAGGAAGGCCTGGGTTCGGTTCCTGTCCTTCACCAGTTGGAGAAGCAGAGGAGCCGGTACCATCTCAGACTCTGAATAACCTTCCCATTTTACCATCCCCTTAGTTCCGATGCCTCAACCGCTCAGCAGCCGGAATCGCAGCCACTGCCGGCTTCACAGACGCCTGCCTCCAACCAATCGAAACGACCGCCAGCAGCCCCCGAGGTATCTGAAAAACTGGATGTTTTTTAGGGAGCAGGGCAAGAATGGCTTATAGCTCCTCATCATGTCACCATTATCTCTCTGCTTCCCCAGAACACTCCTTCGGTTCCAAGCGGGGTAAAGTCCTGGGCACAAGCCAGCGTCACCCATGGAGCACATGGAGATGGTGAGTGTGAGGCTGTTTGAGAAGGTCTCTTTGGGCACCATAGTAGGCAGGAGTCCTGCACTATACCTCAAGCAAAGTGTCCTCATACTCTTGGTAAAATTTGGATCACATATTTGGTTTCTTGGGAAACACATGAGCAAGATTTGTTGCAGATTTATATGAAAGTGAGAGGTGGGTATCCCCAAACTGATCTTGTTTCTTGAGGAATTAACACCAAACTGGATCTGGTACCTGTCAGAGCCTTCCATTTTCACAGTGCATCCTCAGTAAAGATACATGTGTCTCTTACTCTTATGCCTCAACCCCAACAGGTGGAAGGGCATCAAGCCTACTGTCACGATTCTCTCGAGAGGAATTTCCGACCCTGCAGGCGGCTGGCGACCAGGACAAGGCTGCCAAGGAAAGGGAGTCTGCCGAGCAGTCGTCTGGGCCCGGACCAAGCCTCCGCCCCCAAAGTGAGTGGCTGCTATTAGTGAGTGAATGGGTTAGGAACCCACCTTTTGACCAGGACATCACCTTATTCCATTTCAGAGTGAAGTGCTGGCTTATTCATCTTTCTCCCCATTGTTTTCAGCTATGTTCACTCTCTGTCTTTTTCAAAATACAGATTCTACAACTTGGAGGGACGGAGGTGGGCGTGGCCCTGATGAGCTGGAGGTCCCGGACTCCAAACTTCATCACGGCCATGATCCCCGGGGTGGACTGCAGCCTTCGGGCCCACCCCAGTTCCCTCCCTACCGCGGAATGATGCCGCCCTTCGTAAGTTTGGATATCTTGTTTTGGATTGGTTGTGCTGGAAGCTAGAGTTAGGAGTTACAACTTAGTCTTTGGAGGGGACAGCTGGATAGCAGAGGTCTGTGAGGGTGGGAAGATGAGAGGCTTAGGACTGTGGTAGGCTGTTGGGCTGCTCCTCTAAGCGGCTACTGTTGGGCTCTTGCAGATGTATCCCCCATATCTCCCGTTCCCTCCACCCTATGGACCCCAGGGGCCTTACAGATACCCCACCCCCGATGGGCCCAGGTGAGTAATCGAGGTCTGGATTTGTTCCTGGGGACAGGGGAAGCCTGCTGAGGAGGAGATGGTTTTCTAGCCAGTAGGCTCAGTCTGCGATTATACAATCCAGCCTTCTTTTATCTTCTTCTCTCCTTTCTCTATTCATACACAGCCGTTTCCCCCGTGTGGCAGGCCCTCGAGGGTCAGGGCCGCCAATGCGTCTTGTAGAGCCTGTGGGTCGGCCTTCCATTCTTAAAGAAGATAATCTCAAAGAGTTTGACCAGTTGGATCAGGAGAATGATGATGGTTGGGCAGGTGAGTGGATGTTAAGGACGAAGTATTTCAGTTTTGTTTGGGGGGTTTGGTTTGGGCCACACTGTACAGCTTGTGGGGGTCTTAGTTCCCTGACCAGGGATTGAACACAGGCACTTGGCAATGAAAGTGTGGATTCCTCAGCACTGGACCGCCAGGGAATTCCCAAGTATTTCAGTTTTAAAAAGCAAAATCTGATGAGAAAACAGTGGATCATTGTGGGAATAGACATTGAGGGATAGGGCAGCTACCTGGAGGAAAGCCGAATCCTGGTGGAGAAGGAGTCAGAGGAGTGAAATTGACAGTCGTGGTGGATCTAGATGCCAGTGGGAAGAAGGCAGTTGGCCTTGGTAGCGCATCCGATCCTTTAGTGATACTCGAGATGGGAGAGCAGAATGCTTGGGTTACCATGCTTCACTTTTCCCCTTAGGGGCCCATGAGGAAGTCGACTACACTGAGAAGCTCAAGTTCAGCGATGAGGAAGATGGGCGAGACTCCGATGAGGAGGGAGCTGAGGGCCAGTGAGTTTAGGGCTCTCTGGGGAGTGGAGAGGCTGTTTGTCTCATGGTAATATACTCTTAAAGGAGCTGGGTTGCAGCTGATTTTAATTCCACTGTTGGTCTACTTACAGCAAGGAGTCCCAGTCAGCTGCTGGTGAGGAACGGCCCCCTGAAGCAGATGGCAAAAAGGGCAACTCCCCCGGCAGCGAACCGCCCCCTCCCAAGACAGCCTGGGCAGAGACCTCTAGGCCTCCCGAGACAGAGCCGGGGCCTCCTGCCCCAAAGCCTCCTCCACCTCCACCCCACCGAGGCCCCGCCGGGAACTGGGGCCCCCCTGGGGACTACCCAGTGAGTGTCTACAATGAGGGGTTGAGAGGGTCATTTTGGGGAGACTAGTTTCAGCTGAGTAATTGAAGCAGTAGTAATAAGAGGAAGCTGGAGGGAGGGCCAAAAATGGGCTGCAGTAAGTATAGAGCTGTGGAGCATATCTGGAAAGGTTTGGAATATTGTTGGTGTTAGGCGGGTTAGGGTGAAGCGAGAAATTGGAATGCTAGTTAGGAAAAACGACGCCTGGGGTCTTCAGGTCTTGAAAAAGAAGAAAAGAAGACTAGGATGATGAGTTTGTCCCTACCACGAGAGGCCTTCAACCCCAAGGCCTGTTCTTTGTACCTGTAGCTAGAGACAGTTGATTAGTCTGTGAAAGAGATCATAAGAAACATAGTAACTGACTCCTCTGGCCCTGCTGGGTCTGCCCACTGACAGGATCGCGGGGCCCCTCCCTGCAAGCCCCCAGCACCGGAAGATGAGGATGAGGCTTGGCGGCAGCGGCGAAAGCAGTCTTCGTCTGAAATCTCCCTGGCTGTGGAGCGGGCTCGGCGCCGGCGAGAGGAAGAGGAGCGGCGCATGCAGGAGGAGCGCAGGGCAGCCTGTGCTGAGAAGCTCAAGCGACTTGATGAGAAGTTTGGGGCGCCTGACAAGCGGCTCAAAGCAGAGCCTGCTGTACCACCTGCTCCCCCTCCTGCTCCTGCTCCACCACCTGCAGTCCCCAAAGAACTCCCCACGCCTCCAGCTCCTCCACCAGCCCCAGTTCCAACACCTGAAAAAGAACCGGAAGAGCCGGCACAGTCCTCTCCTGCCCAATCCACCCCCACTCCAGGTGTGGCTCCAGCTCCCACCGCAGTGAGTGGTGGGGGCAGCGCCAGTAGCCCCAGCAGTGGTAGCTTCGAAGCCAGTGCAGGTATGATGGAGATGGTGATGGGTAGACCTTCTGTCTGCTTGGGGTTGAGGGTGCAGGTGGAAAGGATGTGAATAAAAGAAATAAAAGGCAGTTTCGGTTCATTGGACTGTCACTGGTATGGGTGAAATGGATCTTTTTGCTTCTGTGGACATCTGAGGGGGAAAGGTTTTCTTACCTGAGTTCCTGAATAAGTAGTAACCTAAAACCACTTTCCTATAGGCCTAGAGTGGAGCAAGGGTGAAGGAAGTGTTCCTTTTGATGATTTCATGGGAAATTAATGCCACCACCGTTGGCTTTTGAGAGACCTTGAAGTGTGTTCATAGGTTTTAAATGGGATGGTCTTATTGTTAGAGGGGCTGCTAGAAGTGAGTGCTGAAATTATGGGGTGTTCATGGAATATCTATTGGTGGACTAGATCGCTCTGATTATCTTTTTTTAATGCAGTGGAACCTCAAGTGCCCTCAAAAGAGGGTCCTGAACCACCAGAAGAGGTTCCTTCCCCTGCCACACCCCCAGCCCCAAAGGTGGAACCCAAGGGTGATGGAGTTGGTCCCACCCGGCAGACCCCCAGCCAAGGCTTGGGCTATCCCAAGTATCAGAAATCATTGCCTCCTCGTTTCCAGCGGCAGCAGCAGGTGAAACTAAATTACTTCTCTTAAGGGCTTATATTTAGCCTACCCATAAGTTACTTCCTGGGTCCCTCTACCAGTTCTGTCTCCGTTGTGTCACTCTAGTTTCTGTCTAGTCCAAGTGTCACATCGGTGTGGGTTTTGTTTTTGCTCGTCCTGTGTTCTGGTTGGTCCTTTGATGCATCTCACTCTCTTTTGTCCTTCCCCAGGAGCAGCTTTTGAAGCAGCAACAGCAGCAGCAGTGGCAGCAGCATCATCAGGGCTCTGCCCAGCCTACCCCAGTGCCCCCATCACCACCGCAGCCTGTGACCATGGGGGCCGTGCCAGCTCCACAGGCTCCGCCCCCGCCCCCCAAGGCCCTATACCCAGGTGCTCTGGGCCGGCCCCCGCCCATGCCCCCTATGAACTTTGATCCCCGCTGGATGATGATTCCTCCTTATGTGGACCCTCGGCTCCTCCAGGGCCGGCCCCCTCTGGACTTCTACCCTCCTGGTGTGCATCCCTCTGGTAAGGCACCATAGACAAGGTGGGCATCGGGGACCCCTTAGTCTTGGGAAGTAGGTATCCTCATCTTGCTATGGGGATGAAGGGCAACCAATCAAGAGGGGAGCTCAGCACTCCCGAGATAGCTTTTTGTTGCAGGAGTGAAGTAGTGATGCCCATCTAAACCAAGATTCCCCTGGGTGGAGGGATTGATAGATTGATCTGTAGGGAAGCTGAGTGGTTCACCATGTTTTAGGAGAGCAGGCATTGTCTCCCAGGAGATGGAGGTACTGACATTGACCAGACTGATGTGAGGGATTGAACTGGGCAGGTGCTTTGGGGGCTAGAGGGCCTGTAACATAAAAAAAGATACTTTTTCTCATACTGTTTGGTTTTCTCAGGCCTAGTTCCCCGGGAGCGTTCAGACAGTGGGGGCTCAAGTTCAGAGCCATTTGAACGCCACGCACCCCCCCTCTTACGGGATCGGGGCACCCCACCAGTGGATCCAAAGTTGGCTTGGGTAGGAGATGTCTTCACCACCACACCTGCTGACCCCCGCCCACTTACTTCACCACTGCGCCAGGCTGCTGATGAGGATGAGAAGGGGATGAGGTGAGTGTGAGTAGAGAAATGCAAGGGTTAGCAAGCATATCTAGAAGAATAAGTACTTTGGATTATCAGTGAAGCGATAGGAATAAACATGAAAGGAGTGTTTGGGCCATAATAATAAAGTGTTTCCCCACCTAGTTCGTTTTCCTTGTCTTCAGATACTTACTTCCATCTTTTCTGTCTCCCTCTTCAGGAGCGAGACCCCTCCAGTACCTCCCCCACCACCCTATCTGGCCAGTTATCCAGGCTTTCCTGAGAATGGAGCCCCTGGGCCCCCAATCCCTCGCTTTCCTCTGGAGGACCCAGCTCCCCCAGGCCCCCGTCCACTCCCCTGGCCCCCAGGCAATGAGGAGACAGCCAAGATGCAAGCTCAGCCACCCAAGAAGGAAACCCCCAAGGAGGAGGCTCCACAGCTGACAGGGCCAGAAACTGGTCGAAAACCTTCCCGAGGGATTGGTGGCCAAGGCCCCCCGCCACCTCGCAGAGAGAGCCGCACGGAGACCCGCTGGGGCCCACGCCCAGGCAGCAGTCGTCGTGGGATCCCTCCAGAGGAGTCAGGGGCCCCTCCCCGCCGGGCTGGGCCGATAAAGAAACCCCCACCGCCTGCGAAAGTTGAAGAGCTGCCCCCCAACCCCAAGCCCCTCGAACAGGGGGATGAAACCCCCAAGGCTCCAAAGCCAGACCCATTGAAGACAGTGAAGGGAAAGATAGGTGGCCCCAAGGAGACCCCACCCAGTGGGAATCTTTCCCCTGCCCCAAGGCTTCGGAGGGACTATTCCTATGAAAGAGTAGGTCCTACGTCTTGCCGGGGTCGGGGTCGAGGGGAGTATTTTGCCAGAGGGAGGGGTTTTCGGGGGACCTATGGGGGACGGGGGCGGGGAGCCCGAAGCCGAGAGTTCCGCAGTTACCGAGAGTTTCGAGGAGATGATGGACGTGGAGGTGGGACAGGGGGACCAAACCATCCTCTTCCCCGAGGCCGCACTGCCAGCGAGACACGGAGTGAGGGCTCGGAGTATGAAGAAATCCCCAAGCGCCGCCGGCAACGGGGCTCAGAGACAGGCAGTGAGACCCACGAGAGCGACCTGGCCCCCTCGGACAAGGAGGCCCCCACTCCCAAGGAAGGAGTACCTACGCAGGTCCCTCTTGCTCCCCCATCATCAGGAGCACCCCCTTCACCAGCCCCAGCCCGCTTTTCCACTGCCCGAGGTGGCCGAGTCTTCACTCCCAGAGGGGTGCCATCCCGTCGGGGTCGAGGGGGTGGGCGCCCCCCTCCCCCCATTTGCCCCGGCTGGAGCCCCCCAACAAAGTCCCTGGCTCCAAAGAAGCCTCCAACAGGTCCTATGCCACCAACTAAGGAGCCTTTGAAAGAGAAGCTGACCCCGGGGCCTCTGTGCCCTATGGCCCGAGGAGGCAGCAATGGAGGCAACAATGGAGGCATGGGTGTGGAAGACGGGGAGCGGCCCAGAAGGAGGCGACACGGGAGGGCTCAGCAGCAGGACAAACCACCTCGTTTCCGGAGACTGAAACAGGAGCGAGAGAACGCTGCCAGGGGGGCTGAGGGCAAGCCCTCCTCCCTAGCTCTTCCAGCCTCTACACCCGGGTCAGAGGAGGCCCTCACAACAGTAGCGGTGCTCCCACCACCTCGCCGGGCAGCGGCCAAGTCTCCTGATCTGTCAAACCAGAACTCGGACCAAGCCAATGAGGAGTGGGAGACAGCTTCTGAGAGCAGTGACTTTGCCAGCGAGCGGCGAGGGGACAAGGAGACTCCGCCACCAGCACTGCTGACCCCCAAAGCTGTGGGGACTCATGGAGGGAGTGGGGGTGGTGCTGGACCAGGCATCTCAACCATGTCCCGTGGAGATCTGAGCCAGAGAGCCAAGGATTTGAGCAAGCGGAGCTTTTCGAGTCAGCGACCTGGCATGGAGAGGCAGAACCGGCGCCCAGGCCCAAGCAGCAAGTCTGGCGGTGGTGGTGGCAGCAGTGGAGGAGGTGGCGGGGGTCCTGGAGGCAGGGCCGGCCCAGGCCGAGGGGACAAGAGGAGCTGGCCCTCTCCCAAGAACCGAAGGTGGGTACAGCCAGGTGGTTAAGTTTATTCTTTTGAGTTGTTAGGTTGGGGGAGGGGAGAAAACCTGTTAGAGAAGTCGGGTTGGATGCAGTGGAATTGGAGGTCAGTACATGGGGTGAGCGTAGGGCACCAGGTCATCTGTGTTTAGGTGAAGTGGCTGGAAAGCAGTGGACAGCATCAGAAACACCTGTATTTCTTGTTTTCCTTTGTGCACCTGTACGAGTAAAATTTCCTTAGAAGTGTGGGAAAACAAGGATTCCCTGGCGGTCCCAAGGTTAGGACTCTGCGCTTTCATTGTCCGGGCTCAGGTTTGATCCCTGGCTAGGGAACCAAGATCCCAGGAGTTGGGTGGTGCGGCCAGAAAAAAAGTGCTCCAGAAACACCTGGATTTTAGCACAGAGAACAGGTTGAAGGTGAACAGGTGGAAGAGCGTTGTAGAGAAAATGGTAACAATTTTGTAAAGACAGCTGATTCTTTGTTGCAGCCGTCCCCCAGAGGAACGTCCCCCAGGGCTCCCTCTGCCTCCCCCGCCCCCCAGCAGTTCTGCGGTCTTCCGCTTGGACCAAGTTATCCACAGCAACCCTGCTGGCATCCAGCAGGCTCTGGCTCAGCTCAGCAGCCGCCAGGGAAGTGCAGCTGCACCAGTGGGGCACCCAAGGCCCAAGCCTGGGCCTCCCCAAGCCCCTCAAGGCCCCTCTCCTCGGCCCCCGTCCCGGTATGACTCTCAGAGGGCCAACAATGACGACGTCAGTTCAGGTAAGCTGGAGGGGCTAAGGGTTCCCAGAGTGTTGAAGGGGAAAATGTGTGGCCCAGGAGTCCTGGTGCTGGGTGTCTGCACTGAGGGTATAGGATTGGGAGGTGGAGTACAGAGGGCAAAGCTCAGTTTGGTGGTAGTCAAGGCAGACGCTGATGAATTTCCCCTTCTCCCCAGACCCCCATTTCGAGGAGCCAGGGCCGATGGTAAGGGGGATGGGTAGGACGTCCCGAGACTCTGCTGGAGTTAATCCCTTCCCCCCTAAACGGCGAGAGCGGCCACCTAGAAAACCGGAGCTGCTACAGGAGGTGAGGAACTGGGTTGAAGTATTTCACTGCCGTCACTTTTGAAAGCTCTAACTTCATGTTTCCTCCACTCTTTTTCCTATTTCTGCCATTGTGTTTTCACCCCAAATTCTCAGTGTTGGTCACTGCTTATTTCTCGTATCTCCCGTTTTGCCCCACACGTGTGGTTCTATGTCCTACTTGCTTGCATTGCCCAGTTCCCATCTCATGCATGTCTTGTTTCTGGACTCTCATCTTTAGGAATCACTGCCACCTCCTCATAGCTCTGGATTTTTGGGCCCCAAACCCGAGGGCTCAGGCCCTCAGGGGGAGTCCAGAGATGCAGGAACAGAGGCCCTGACCCCTCACATCTGGAATCGTTTACATACTGGTGAGTTCAGCTGAAAAGGAAGGACTATATTAGAGGACTTGAGCAAGATGGACCATAGAACTGTCTTCTCTCACTTCTGTATGTTGGTGCTTTTCCCAGCCACTAGCCGAAAGAGTTACCAGCCTGGCTCTATGGAGCCTTGGATGGAACCCCTGAGTCCTTTTGAGGATGTGGCTGGCACAGAGGTGAGTGAGAGTGGGAGGGAGTGTCTGAGCTGGGATGTTGTTGAGTACCAGCCCTACTTGCCCAACTCTTCTGGGATGAGCATGGGGCTGTTCCATCACATAGTCATCTCTTTTCTATAGTTTGTCTGTGTGTGTACCTCATTCAGGTATTGGGGTGCTTCCTGCTCTGACTTAACTCCTTCTCCACTCCTCTCAGATGAGTCAGTCTGACAGTGGGGTGGACCTGAGTGGGGATTCTCAGGTGTCATCAGGTCCCTGCAGCCAGCGAAGTTCCCCTGATGGAGGACTCAAGGGGGCAGCAGAGGGCCCCCCCAAGCCACCTGGAGGCCCCTCACCCCTGAATGCTGTTGCTGGTGAGGGTCCACCTGGCTCTGAACCCTCTGAACCTCCTAGGAGACGGCCACCTGCCCCCCATGATGGGGACAGAAAGGTAAACGACCAAGAAAGGATAAGAATGTTTCTGGGACTTTGGCCTTGCTTTTGTCTCCCCTTTCCTCTGCCTGTGTGTGCTGATTTGAGCTTCCTTTTCCTCCCCTCACCACTACTTCACTGTGTTGCCCCACTCAGGAGCTGCCCCGAGAGCAGCCTCTGCCCCCTGGGCCCATTGGCACAGAACGATTGCAGCGTACAGACCGAGGCCCAGAGCCTGGTTCCCTCCGGCCGTCCCATCGACCTGGTCCTCCAGTCCAGTTTGGTACCAATGATAAGGTCTGTGTGGGCTGGATTGGGGTGTCTTGGCTTGGATGGAGAGAGGGGAAGGACTGGAAGTAGGGGGGGACACATGTCTGAATCATGGACCATCTCCCCTGCCTCGTGATCACAGGACTCAGACTTGTGCCTGGTGGTGGGAGACAGTTTAAAAGCAGAGAAGGAGTTAACAGTATCAGTTACTGAGGTAAGTGGGAGAGAGGTTTTGAGGACAGGCTTTGGACACCTGGAGGAGAGTGGGAGTGACCTGGGCATCCAGGTTGTGCAGATGGCCCTCTTGACAAGACGACTTCTTCCCAGGCCATTCCCATGGCCCGCGACTGGGAGCTGCTCCCCAGTGCTTCTGCCTCATCTGAGCCACAGTCCAAGAACCTGGCTTCTGGGCACTGTGGCCCTGAGACCAGCTCCTCAGGCCAGCGCTTGCACCCGGAGATCTTCTATGGCAGCCCTGGGCCTCCCAGTTCTCAGGTGGGTCCTGCCTCCTATTCAAGGACCCCTCTCTGTCTGCTGTCCCCTAAAATCAAGCCTTTCCCATTTGCAGTTTTTAAAGTTTTCCTTCCTGCTTTTGCTGTAGTGGGTGGGGTGGGTGAATTTTTCTTGACCAGGAAAACGAGCTGTTCCATTCTTGCTCTCCTGCAGGTCTCAGGAGGAGCCATAGACTCTCAATTACATCCCAACAGTGGAGGCTTCCGTCCTGGGACACCCTCACTGCACCCTTACAGGTAAGACTTACTTCAGAAGGACATGGAACTGTGTTCAGGGAAAGAGAAGGGGAAGACACTTCTAAGGTACCTGGAGGGTGGTGGACTTCCACTTCAGACTAAAGGAGTTGACTGGTTCCTGATACTTCTCCACCTTGGCCCAATTTCCCTCCAGATCACAGCCCCTGTACCTCCCCACCGGCCCAGCCCCACCCTCAGCACTGCTCTCGGGGGTAGCTGTCAAGGGCCAGTTTCTGGATTTCTCTGCACTGCAAGCAACAGAGCTGGGGAAGCTGCCAGCTGGAGGGGTTCTCTACCCTCCACCTTCCTTCCTCTACTCTCCAGCCTTCTGCCCTAGCCCTCTGCCAGACCCACCCTTACTTCAGGTGAGAGGCGGCCGGATGCTGGGCTTAGGGGTAGGAGTGGGGTGCTTGGGGGGAGTTGACATTGTCCTCCCTGTTCCCCAACAGGTGCGACAGGATCTGACATCCCCCTCAGATTTTTATTCTGCTCCTCTGCAGCCTGGTGGCCAAAGCGGCTTCCTCCCCTCAGGCCCCCCTGCCCAGCAGGTACCTTTTATCTTCCCAGTCCCCTTTGTGCACTTTGCTTTCCAACTCTATAGCATATTTTGTTGCTTGTTTGGACTCTTCCTGGTTTTCTGACATTCCTCCCTACCCCCAACACACACTCCCATGTTTCTCATGACAGATGCTTCTGCCCATGGTGGACTCACAGCTGCCTGTGGTGAACTTTGGCTCCCTGCCACCAGCGCCACCTCCTGCCCCACCCCCCCTCTCTCTGTTACCTGTGGGCCCTCCTCTGCAGCCCCCCAGCCTGGCTGTGCGGCCCCCACCTGCTCCTGCTACTCGGGTGCTGCCTTCACCTGCCAGGCCCTTTGGCCCTAGCTTGGGGCGAGCAGAGGTAAGGTACAGGAGCTGAAGTGCTAGGGAACCCCAAGACTCAGGGGTAAGGATTCAGTATCAGGATGAAGACATGGAGAGGCAGGACGCTCATGAGTCTTTTTTCCTTCAGTTGCACCCAGTAGAACTGAAGCCGTTCCAGGATTATCGAAAACTGAATAGCAACCTTGGGGGACCTGGGTCATCACGGACTCCCCCATCTGGAAGGCAAGAGAAGGGAATGAGGGTGCAGAGTGCCCATCCATCCCCAAGGATTTACTTTCTTTGGGGGACCATAGGTGGGTCTGAAGGTTGCCTCAAATCTCTTTCCTCCAGGTCTTTCTCTGGCCTCAATTCCCGTCTCAAGGCCCCACCTTCCACCTATAGCGGAGTCTTCCGCACACAGCGCATCGACCTCTACCAGCAGGTGAAGGAGAAACCCTTGTAGGCACAAGTCCAAGTTGAGGAGTTTCTTCCTGAGTTCCCGCTCTTCCATCCTTGACCTCCCTGTTTGACTTAATTCCTCCACGTGTGCCCACCCCCCAGGCCTCCCCACCAGATGCCCTGCGCTGGATGCCGAAGCCTTGGGAGCGGACAGGGCCATCTTCTCGAGAGGGGCCATCCCGAAGGGCAGAGGAGCCTGGGTCCAGAGGGGACAAGGAGCCTGGATTGCCCCCACCCCACTGAGGGAGTTCCCTTTGCCCCCCACCCCCCGGGGCTTGTATATAGATTATAAATATATAAGGGGGAAAGGGGTGGGTGGGGAAGGGTTGTGGGGCTGGTGCCTCGCTTTCCCTCCTCTCCCCTCCCCTCGTCCCCTATCCCTGGGGCCGTTTGTTAAAAAAGAATAAAAGGATTAAAAAAAAAATCCAAAATCATTTTGGGGATGGGTTGGTTGGTTGCAGTCTCTCTTATGGCATATTCAATGCCAAGTGATCTGTAGACTGGTTTCAGTTAGGCAAGTATTTGTTACTTTATCTCGGTGACCACTTCAAACTACCTCAAAACAAGTTCCTGGTGTTATCTTAGAAGTTTTGTGGGCCAGGAATTAGTTTTTTTGGTGCCAGTGAGGTTGGTTTGTACCTGACAGCTGGGTCGGTCCTATAGAGCTTTGCTCGCATGTATGGGGCCATGTGGGACATCTGGATGGTAGAAGGCCATTAGATTGTCAGTGTCTTTACATGGCTCCTCGAGCAAGATATTCTGAGTCATCAGGCCTTTCACGTTCCTGAGCCAACGTTCCAGAGGTCTTGGCAGATGCTGCAAAGGTTATGACTTGGCCCTGTTTCTGCCAGGTTTTGTTTGTCCAGCACCAAGTAGCTAGAGGAGGGGCATGACAACTGCTTCTAAAAAGAAATAGTGGACAGCCCACAGCCACATGTCACTTTGGTCCTGTCTGCAAACCAGCAGTGTCTTTATAGTCAGACTCTGAACAAACAGGAACAGTGGGCTGCTCGAACTGGGTAGACCAGTTCCACCATACTCAAACTTGGCTGAGTTACCCTGGTACCACTGCATGCTAGTCAAGCCAAGACTTACATAGGTCTGCAGCTACTTGGCAAATGAGTGGGTTTTTTTTTACTGTTTTGAGAGTCCTATCCTAGTGTGCACCTGAGCAGGTTTCTTTCATCGTTTTTGCACGGAAGTATTCCTTGAAAATGGCCAACTCTTAAAACAGGATACTGCTCATCTGTTCATGGTGAAATGTTAAAAGCTATCTAGTATAGCTGGGTTGCTGGAAATTATAAAACCAACTTCATAGAAGATTAAAGCGTTTAAACTATTTAATGACAATTTACAGACAGAGAGCCAGGAAAATCTGACTTTATTTCTTAAATACTGTAAAGGAAGAAGGAGGGGAAATGGTCCCCTGATGATGGAGGGCCATGGAGCTAGGGATCATCAGCAAAGGCCCTGTGGGCATTTGGGAAGCGCTGGGGGCTGTAGTTGGGGTCTTCCTGCAGTCGCTTTTGTATGTCAGCCCGGAGCTAGAAAAAGCAAAGGAGGTTGGAGTGGTACCATCATAGACCCTAAGGCCCCAGCAAGCACATGAGCCATCCCTTAGGAGGTACCGTTTCCCCCACCAGCCGTACACTGTCTAGGAACCCAGTAATGGCATCACTGAGCCTTCCCAGATGCCTCCAGGAAAACTAAAACCAAGTGGCAGTCCCAGACTCACCAGTTCACCTCTGAACGGATCCAGGGAGAGGGACCCTAGCCCAACCCCTCCCACTAGACCATCCCTATGCTGCTTCAAGGTGGGGGCACCTGCTGCCTGTAGCTCTCCTGAACCTCTGGTGCCTCCAGGTCCCGGCTCAGGCTCTCAGGGCTCGTCAGGGGCCGAGCTCCGGCTGCCTTAGCTGCCCGGCTCACGGCCTCTGAGAGAAGCAGCTGGGGGCCCTCACCCTGCATCGTCTGGGGGATAGGGGGTTGAGAGGGAAAAGAGGATCAAGGTCAGATCCAATGCCACCACCCAGCTCACCCTTTGCATGAGTCAACCACTGAGTCTCCATGCTAGTGGACAGAACGGAGACAGTCCATGTATAGTTTGACAAGAGAAGCCTTCCTAATTTTGTCTGGCTCTGGCCAAAAATGGCATTGAATGTGCTGGACTTGGTCTCCAAAGCAAGGGAGAGAGGATGGGTCAAGCCATGCAGCATTCTCAGCTAGCCCAGAAGAGGATGCCTGCCTTAAGAAAGATGGGCCCTACTCAAACGGGGTTTGGGCAATTGTGGAGTGATAAGACTGCTGGCAAACAGCAATGCAAAGAGTTTCCTTGTCAACTAAATGAGGGGACTGAAAACCAGGAATGTCTCTAGTTTGATTCTAAGCACAACAGGGGAAATCAGATACAGAGGGATCCTCAGGGAAGAGGCAAACCAACCTTGCGTCTCTTGGCAGGCATACCACTGAGGTAGGCATCGCTCAGGGGGGGCTGCGGTTTCACTTTCCGCTGGCTCTGAATGTCCTGCTGGATAATAGGGACCCATTCCTGGGGAGGGAAGGACGATGAGAAAGTAGCAATCACCACAGCCTTCAGCTGTCTTAACCCACCAACCCCCTCCTGACACTCACTGGGGGGACTGCAGCTGCCCAAGGTTCTGTCTCAGAGGAAGCTCCATCTTGTTCGTCTCGGGAGACCCCCTCAGGAGCAGGAGGTGGGCCTCGGGACATGGCCTCTTCTGCTGTTGTTCCAGGGGCTGGGGAAGCATTCTCCCGCTGGGAGTCAGACAGTAGGAAGACCCAGGCTTCAGATTTCTCAGCCTCCAGCCCTTCCGCCCAGCCCTCCACTCCACGTTAGCTGGCTCCTCAACCTCTCCCTGGTACCTGAGGCTCAGGGGAAGTTCTCTCTGATCCCTGAACTTCCATTGGCTCCTCAGGAAGTGTCTGTGAAAGGGGGCAGAGAAAGACCACCACAAAAGGCCCTCTTCTCAGATCTCTCTGGTTCCCTCAAGTCCCCTAAGCCCACAGCCCAAGAGGGCCCTCTTACCTGAGGGGGATCCCCAACCCTGCGAACGTATCTGAGAATGGCATCAGGGCCTACAGGCATGTGCTCTAGTACCACCTGCAGCCTCAGTCCCATCATAGTGGTCAGCCAGCTCACCAAGGACGGATTAACTCCACGAGACATGCGACGCTGGGGGGTAAAGAGCAGACTTGACACAAGACCCTCAGCTGGCCTTTGAACAGCGCCAAAGCATAAAGGGTGGCAGTTCGGAGGAAAAAAAAGAAAACTACAGGATACCAAAGAAAACCTGAGGAAAAGCAAAAGGCTGGGGATCTGGGGCTGAGTAATGCTTACAATTCGGCCATTGATGACAGCAGCAAGCTCCATCTGCTGTCCCCCCAAGCAGTGCAGGTTCAGGGCCAAGCATTCAAACAGGCCCTGGTTACACAGCTCCAGCAATCGGGCCCCAAATCCACTGTCTGTGGGCAACACAGAAGGACAGAATACTGGTACCTGGCAGCCCTGCACATCCAACATGCCCCCTCACCCTGGCTCAGCCAGCCCCTGACCTGTGCAGTGCATCACATGAGCAGCAATGCTATTAAATTGTTCTTGGAGAAATTCCAGGTTTGTTCGGATGATGTCCACACCTGGCTGAACTTGCACCAAAGACTGAGAAACACGACACACAAAGACCCCATCAGAAACCCAGACAGACTGGGAGTCAGGGAAACAGTGGCTGGAACAGCAGCCACCCTGCCCACAGTTAGGGAAGGAGCAGCTGGAAGAGGGGTACTCACAAAACTCTCCCGCACATACTCTTCAAGCCCTGTGATCAATGCGTGGGTTGCCGTCTGCGGGCGGGTGGAGACAGCACAGGTTAGAACAAACCCCACCCCTCAAGACATGTCCCCCTCCTCCCCTAGCAAGCCCAGAGCTTCGGCTGGGGCAGTCACAGCTTTAGGCAAGGCATAAACGAAGTCAGAAATAAGGAACAAAAGGTGAGATGGAGAACTCTGGGCCCAAGGTCTTCATTTACCCGGATGTTACCAGGTGTGGGCTCCTGGCCACCCAGGTAGTGCTGGTGGAAGAAAGACCGCAGCTGGGGCTGGAGCCGCTGCAGGGGCTGGAAATGCCCGTGGAGCAGCATCACCACATCCACCATGGAAAAGTTCTGGCATAGAAGAGAGAGCAGGGCCCCGAAGAAGCCTAGGGACAGGGACTGAGGTCAGCAGTGGCCTTTACCACCTGGCCTTCCCTCGAGCCCATCAGCCTCATCCCACCATCAACAAAGGCCACCCACTCTCCCCTGGATGCCCGATCCCTAGAGAAGGCAGGGTACCCGTATCTGCTCACCGAGAGCCCCATCGGCCCCAGGCTCAAAGATGTTGCTGGACCCACTGAGGCGCTGTATGAAAGCAGCGATGCTCTCACTGCTGCCAGCCCGGGCCCCCAGGGAGCCCAGAAGTGAGCTCAGCACACCCTGCACCACTGAGGTGAAGAACTCCAATGGCAGGCTCTCAGGACCCACNCGGTGGGGGTGGGGGCGGCGGCGGAGGGGGAGCAGCTGTCTGTGTTGCCTGCACGAGACAGAAGGAATAAAGAACACAGAGCGAAATTAGAATAAGGACATAGAACAGCATTATGCTTAGCTGCTCGGTCAGTCGTGTCCGACTTTGCAACCCCATGGACTGTAGCCTGCCAGGCTCCTCTGTCCAAAGGGATTCTCCAGTCAAGAATACTAGAGTGGATTTCCATGCCCTCCTCCAGAGGATCTTCCCAACCCAGGTCTCCCACACTGCAGGCAGATTCTTTACCAGCTGAGCCACCAGGGAAGCTCATGAATACTAGAGTAGGTAGCCTATCCCTTCTTCAGGGGAGCTTCCTGACCCAGGAATCGAACCGGGGCCTCCTGCATTGCAGGCAGATTCTTTACCAGCTGAGCTACCAGGGAAGCCCCAAAAATGCCATTGGGGAGGCACAAATCCACAGGAGTCTGGAAGGTATGGCGCTCTGTTCCAGTCTTTGCGCCTTACAGCAGAATACACATGGTGGCTTCTCATAAGCTGAGTCGGGTTGAGCAGTTACCCTCTGAATGGGTTAGCTCAGGAAAGCAGTGACACAATTACTGTGCTTCTCTCTCCCAGCCCATTTTCCTCATCTACCAAATGGAGGGTGCTGAGACAATCAATTCCCAAGGTTCCTTCCCAGTGGCAACAAGACACCCAGGACCTGGCTGGGCTCAGGAAGACGAAGGCTGAAGCGGAAAGTCAGCCAGCCACTCACCTGCAAGAAGTCCGTCATGCCCTGGAGAAAGGCAGGTACACCAGGCATCGCCACAGTAATGGTGGGAGAAGCCACACCAGGCCCTCCAGTTCCTGGCCCAGCAGGCCCCAGCAGGTTCCCCAGGAGCTGAGAGAACTGAAGATCAGAGGCGGAGGCTTGAGGGGGCTGAGGCTGGGCGGGCCCCCCGGGGGCAGGGCCAGCTGTGGTAGCCGTGTTGGTGGTGCCAGAACTAGCTGACGCAGTGGCAGGGGCTGGAGATGGAGCCATTCCTGGGGTCCCCTGAGCTAGAGAGCAAAAGACGACAGTGGAAAGCTCAAGGAAAACAAGACCGCACAGCATCTCCATTCTAGTGGAGAACTGGGAAATTGCTTCCATCTGAGGTGGGGAAGGACATGGACTCACCCACAAGGACAGGCTGCATAAGAAGCTGCCCCACAAGGCCGCTCACCATCTGGGCTAAAGAGGCATTGGTACCCAAACCAGCGCCTGGCTGAGGGGAGAAGACAAGGGCAGGCTTTCAGACTTGGCCTCTCCATGCCCTGCCACAGAAGTTTCTCCCCACACTCTTCCCTGATGGGACTCCCCGACCCCTAACTCACCAGAGCCCCCGAGACCGGGGGCCCCCCAGGATGGGAAGGCCGAGCCTGTGGAGGGGTGGGCCGGGCAATCACCAGCCGGGTGGGAGCTGTCGGGAAGCCTGGCACCTGCTGTCCTGTGGGCGGCAGAGGGGAAAGACCGAAGAGGGCTGCGGGCCCAGTCCGAGCAGGCCAGCAGACGACGCCCACCACCGTGGACTGTGACCCCCTCCCAGGCTTCCCCTTTCAGGTTGTTACCTGCGGCCGCGGAGGCAACAGCTGCCACCATGGCCTCATGAGTGATCTGGTGGGCGACGGCGTGCATGAACTCAGGGGGCAGGGAGGGCAGCTGGATGAGGGTGGAGCCTGGGGGGTGGGTCTGATGTAACCTTGACTCTGGACCCCCTTCAACCCACCCACTCGGCCCTACCCCTTCTCTACCCAGAGCTCAGCCTGCTCTGATGCCCTCACTCTTACCCAGGGTCTGGCCATGACCAGGGGGTCCTAGGGGGCCAGTGGGAGCACTCGGAACTCCACCAGGCTGTGTGCCAGAATCTGGGCAAGGAGACAGAGATGGTGGCCTGAGACAGGCAGGGCCAAGGTCTAACTGGATCCTCCCAAGAACAGCGTGCTTCACGCCTCCACTCCCCCGACCAGAAAAATGCCCTTTCACTCCATCTAGATGGAGAGGAGATGCTCCCTTCACCACGCACACAACTCTCTAAGGACAAGCCGTTCTTCCCGCCCTTCCCCACACACGCCAACTTAGAGAGCCTGTGCTCTTGTACCATCAGCCACCGCCACCAGCCCCGGCGTCTCCTTTCCCACCCTGGCGCCCCCACATCTCAGCACCAACCCCAGACCCCTCCTTGCACTGCTCTGCTCTGCCAGCGGCTGTTCCCAGCTCACCTTGGATGTTCATGTGCATCATGACCACGGGTTCCACGCTCTGGTGGGAAATCCGGATGACCCTCGGGTGGCTGGTGGTCGGTGGGGGAGCTGGCCCTGGCGGGGAAGCCCCCTCATTCAAAGACTCAACAGCGGTAGAAGAGGGGGCCTGGGACGAGGCCTGCCCAGCACCAGCGGGAGGTGCCTCCGCACTTGGAGTCGGGGGGGGCCGTGTCCCATTCCCCGTCATGGTCACAGTGGTCCCCACATTGATCTGGACAACAGAGATGATGGGGCAGACGTGAGAAAAACAAAAGAGCCTAACCCAGAGCACCCCGTGACACACTTCTATAGTCTCCTCCATTCTGGGTCACCATGTTTGCCAAGTCTGCTCCCCTCCCAACCTCCTTGGAGCCCAACAGCTACGATGGATCACTTCATCCACAGCCCCCCATATGCCCGCATCCAGGCTCCCCTGATCCACCTGGATGGGGATGGCCGCCTGCTGGAGCACCATGGGGGTGGTATAGTGAGACATGGGCCGGACCACGTGCAGATGACGAGGGGGCGCACAGGCCAGATTGCAACGCAGGTCGGACAGTGCCACGAAGGTGTTGCCCAGCAGCCGCAGGCTCTCCCCCACCAAGTTGATCAAGCGCTGATCCTCCTCACGGCCCTCTTGCTGTACTCCCCGGGGCCAAACACAGAAAGGCAGAAAGCATTAGGCTAGGATCCAGCTTGTTAAAAAAGTAATGCCTTCTTGAGATTATCACATCCTCTTTGTCTTTTGAAGAAGGAAATGGCAACCCATTCCAGTATTCTTGCCTGGAAGATCCCATGGACAGAGGAGCCTGGAGAGCTACAGGCCACAGGGTCACCAAGAGTTAGACACAACTGAGCAAGTGAGCACTATGTCTTTAGGTACATCCTCTGAAGCTTCTGTATACACCAAATCTTTGCAAGTAAGCTCTAGTTTATACACACAAATAGCTTCCTTTGATAATAAGTCCTACAGTGAATCAGTAAGCTATCACCTACTAACCTCTCTTATTTTATAAACTTCCTAAATAACTAATTTAGGGGATCGTGAAAGTGAGAAGACAGTGAACACCATAAAGATGTCAAAGAGGAAAAGATCCCGTTTTCCTGCCAGGTAGGAAACAATCACTTCCTTCCTAATCTAAAGAGAAGCTGTTCTGTAGAAGATGACATCTTTTGGGGCGCGGGGCAGGGGAAGTGATCTACGCTTCGCCCTGCTCCATCTGGGGGTGCTGGAGGTGAGGGGGTAGGTGGGCTCACATTGTTGTTGTAGTCCGTGGTGGCAGCAGCGCCCAAAACCTCATAGTAGCGCTGCAGGAAGGGCTGGAGGCGGCTCTCAAGCCGCTGCAGCTCCTGAAGCACCTCGACGTACTCTGCAGGTGAAGGGTGGCTGTGGGCAAAACCCAAAGCGGCCGTGAGCTGAGGCTTCCCTAGACTCCTGCCCTTGCCACCCGTGCCCCACTTCTCCCTGGCCTCCCAGAGCCCCGGCCCAACCCCCACCCCACCCCCTGGAACTAGCAGAGCTTGTTCTTTAACCTCACCCAGGGGGGAAGGACAGGAAAAGACAAACTGCTTTCACCCTTCCCACAAGACAATCCTGTACCTATAACGGCAAAACACCAACTCTTAAAAACCAGATGGGGCCTCTGGGTACTCAGGGGAGAGATTCTTGCCACCTCCAGGAGCACCATGTGGATTTCCTAACCCGAAGAAGGGCAGTGCCTCTGGCTCAGTGGCCAGTCTCAATCTCATTTACCTACTCCAGAGCTCCCCCTGCCCCTCAACACTAACTCTACAAGCACCACCTCTGAACAACGTTTTCTCTCTCATCAGACCTTTTCCTGGTCCTTACACTTCACTTAGAATCCCCAACCCACTCCCACCCCAAAAGGTGCTCTCCCTCTCTCACTTGGGTGCGTTTGTCTCTGGGGCAGATGCTGGGCCCGCTGGGGCTGGGCCAGAAGGGGTGAGCTCCGGGCTCTGGGCAGGGGCACGCTCCTCCACTTCTTCCGCCTCCATGGGCTCCCGAGGAGGCACTTCACTTTCAACCGGTTCTGACGTTTGGGAAGTCAAGGCCACCGGCTCTGGGGCCACCGCTGGCGTCTGGGGTGGCGGCTGACTGTGCTGGGCTTGGGCCCCCCCTCGGCACTGAAGCGGGGGAAGAGTCAGGGCAACAAAGGCAACGTGAGATTGCAGCAGATTCCTCAGGTCAGAGCAGACTGAGTGGAGAAGGGGCACCAACTAGGCGCCCCCAAGGCACGGCTCTGCATCTCAATCTATGACTTCCTAAAATGTACACAAGTTAGATATGTGACAAACACCTATGATACTTACAAATAATCTATCAACAAAAACTAGGGATTGTGGTTTCCTAACCTCCAAGAGAAAAGAAGGAAAGGACACTGGCTGCAAATACAAACTAATGAAGCTAAGCCATCCCAGCATCAAGTATGACAACCAAGGAACAGGAAGGCAAGGAATCCTTCTTTAATTGCAAAGAGAATCAGCAGGGACAGGACAGCCTCAATAGAAAGATACTTTTTCTGCCCAAAAGAGCACACACTGCAGAAAAGAGATTAGATTAAGAGGGGAGAACCCAGTGGATGTGACCAGTCATGCCCTCATCCCTAGGCTGAGACAAAAGGGGTAGGGAGGATGGAGTAAGACAGGTCAACAGTGGCCAGCCTTGCCCACTCACCTCCATCCGGGAGAGTAAGGTCTGTATATCCCTGATCATATGCTGAGCCATCACCAGCCGCACTCGGGGCTCACTCTACAATGAGAGAGGTAAAATCAGGGCAGGTTGGAGATAAAGCCACAAGCTCCACTACCTACTAAACCAGGACCCAGCCCCATCTCTTCAACTAGACCCATCCCCCACTTCCTGGCCTCCTTCTCCCAGATCCCCTTCCTTGACCCTCCCAGGCCCTGTGATACCTGAATTGGGGCCTGTTCCATGTTGATGTGAACATCCACAGCAGAGCCGTCACTCTGGGGAAAGGGTAAGGGAAGTTGCTCTGGGAGAAGCCAAATACTAAGGCCCCCACACTTCCAACTGATTCTCTGGCGCCCGACCCCTCTAGCTTCTTAGAGGCTGTTACCAGACCAGAGAGCCCACCAAAGCCCTTCTAAAGACTGAGACACCTCTCTTATGAACTCTTGGCTGCTACCACAACCAAAACTGCCCCCACAAAAACCCTCCCGTGAGGAACACAAGCTTACAGGAAGATTGAAGGTTCCAACCATGACATAGCTGTTGGCATTCCGGTCATGAACAGAGGCCCCAGGGCCCCGAGTACCAGGCGTGGGTCCCCCACCATGGGTGGCTGAGGTGGACCCTGTTCCAGAAGATGCTCCAGAAGGGAGCTGAGTCTGAGGAGGAGCCCGTTCCACAAGGTGAATAACCTTTCCCCCAACATCTGCAGAAAAAAAATACACACCAAAACATTACATGATCGGGGAAACCCATGGCCTCAGCTCACTGCTCTGGACAGCAGCCTCAAGCTCTGCTTTGCCTCCCCCACCCCCTTACTGTATTCTTGGAGCTTCTTATCATCCTGCAGAACTCGTCCCTGGTAGATAAGCCGTTGTTTCTCAGACGGGATGCTAACAGAAGCAGCAATATGCTCCTTAAACTCCTTTACGTTCATCTGTAGGGAGGAAGAAACATGACGAGGAATCAGGGGGTGGAAGAAAAAGGACAGAAGAGGGACAGCGGACTTGTAAGGGGTAAAAACCATCCCATCCTAAAATTACTACCCATCTGTATTAATTGTGAGGTAATTATTGAGCAAAGCCCTGAACTAGGGCAATACTTGTCAAAATACATACAATAAATGTAACGAACTTCAGGTACAGGCCCAGGAGAAAACTACAGGGCTGAAAAGCAGAAACACCAACTGACATTCTCTTCTCTCCTTCTCTGCCTGGCTCCAAAAGGAATGTGTATGCCTAGAGATAACGTTGACCCCTCCACAAACACAAAATGATACAACACTGTAATCTTAAAGATAAAAGCAATGACAAAGAAGATGTGGTAGAGAATCAGGTTAAGGAAGGCAGATTCAAGCAAGAAAAAGGGGCAAAGTCAGAAAAATATTTTTCCTAACTAGACAATTGACTTGTGAGAAGTACCCAGCTGTTTACAAACACCTAATCACAAAAGCCTACACAGTCTCATTAAATACATGTAACAATGTGTTTAAAACTATGGATCAACCTCCTTACGATTTTGTCTATTAAGGATCTACCTGCATTATGAGCATTATGGGATCCGACTCCTATCCTTTAGAAACACAGCACAGACTTCATCAGTTTTTAAGACACTCTTCTACTTTAGGTCCTAGTGTTCTGTTTGCCTTCCCAAAGGCAGGAGCCACATCTGTCCCTTTGGACTGGGGCTCATCTATCATGTTGACATACAGATTCCTCCTTTCTTTCCCTCTACGTTGAGTTTTATCGAGGTGGAGGAAGGCAAAGAAAATCTACCTCACCCAACAAAAGCCAAAGAGGATACATCAGAAAATGTTCTGGATACAACATGAACAAAAGAATCAATTGAGAGAAAATTCAAAAACGATAATATCAGGCTCTTCTTTCAGTACAAAGAACCTGTAAGAGGAAGAGTTAATGAGTGTATCCCAGAAGTACTGGGATCTCACCTGGGCCCCCACAATAAAGGTCCGGGTCTGAGAGTCCAGGGTCTTCACCAGCACCTCCAGGCTGTCAGGATCCTCCATAGTGGTACTGGTACTATCACTGGGCTCCATGGCCGACAGTTCTCTAAGGAAGAATGTTAGGAGGAGGCCCGCTGTCGCCTAGAGCAAATTTTTATATACCCGGAAGCCTCCCCTGCCCGAGACTCCGCCCCATACCTAAAGAGTTTCTCCCACACAAGCACACACACTCACACCCGCCCCCATCCCCCTTCTGATTCCGGGGCACAGGGAGAGAAACACAAAGGGTAAGAGATCGACGGCACGGGGAGCTGGAGGGCGGCAGGTGGGAGGGGCTCAACGACGCCAATCACAGTAAGGAAGGGCCAGAAGAGCTAGGAAGACGCGAAGGAAGGAAACACGAGACCGGTGTCATCACCGGTCGCAGTAGGACAAGGGCTCGAGAAGTCGGCAAACCCAGGGGACAACCAGAGGGCGAGGGTCGCGCCACACTCTGCGGAGAAAGTGGTTTCGCGCACGCGCGCCGCGCCGCGCCACGCCCATCGAACCCGCTTAAGTCACTAGAGACCCGAAATGACGAACACTCACGGAGGGCTAGATTGGCGAGCTGTCTCCCTCTTCTACGTACCCTCGGTGCTCTATCAGAAAGGCAACACCAACACACTCCAAACACATACACACACTCCAAACACACACACACACATACACACACACATACACACACACACACACACACACCCTACCACACAACTCCGCCCCCGACTTCCCCACGGTACCGTCACTTCCGGTCTCCCCCAACCTGCCACCGACGGCCACTTCCGTTTCCCCGATAGTATTTGGGGATCGCGAGGCGGTACTTCCGGCTCCCCCAGGTCCCCAAGCTTTACTTTTGTGGGGCTTTTCCCGAAAGTCCGCGGCCCCAAATAGTGAGTTCCTGGGGGCGAGACGGGCCGGGGCCGGCCTAGATGGGAGGGAGCCGAGCACCCTGAAGAGCCGCCGCCACCGCCGTCGCCCGGGTGACCGTACTGCGCCTGCGTGCGTCCTACTACGCATGCGTGCACACTTAGGCCCCTCCCCACCACAGCTGGCGCTGTTCAGTACTCCCCTGCGCGCGCTTAAGCAATAGCGGGTTGTGGTGGCCGCTATAGATGCCTGAAAAAAACACTACAACATGGGACTCTTCGACTGCCTCGAGAGAGGCTTTAAGCAGTTCTGTGGATCTTGGAGTCTGGAGACTGGGGATTGTGCCTCGCTAATCTATGCTAAAGTCTTGGTCGGCAGAGAATTTGAGGCGGCACTGTCCAGGCCACCTGTCTTCTCTTACCATCGTCCTCGCTGAGCCACTCCTTCGGCGTCTCCGGAAGTCACCCTTTCCATGGGCGGTTGGAGGTGGTTCTCGAGCTGATTTACGTGCGGTGGCGTCGTTGGGCCTGACCTCGGTTTTGCCCGGTGGGCGTTTTGTGGCGCCATGTTCTTCCCCGGCGGTGTGTGGCCGAGGGCACACGCCATGTTTTGGAGAAACCAAGGATTTAGGACCTTTCAGGACTTTTGTCTTAAAAAGGACGACTCCGAGTTTTGGAATTGGAAACATGGGGTCAGACTGGAGTGAAACACAAGACTCTGACCCTGGGGGATTGAGAGGGCCGCCTAAGGGCTTCTACAGGTGGACGGTCCGGTAGAGTTACCGTCCCTCTGCCCTCTTCTCCCCTCCGCCCCTCGGGCAAGGGCCTGGGCCCCGCAGTGCTGCCACTCCTCCAGCCAAAGCCGTTGCTGCTGGTGTACCTGCCTCCGGTGCCTGTCCTTTCTGGGATTTGTAGCTTATACTTAAGTCCCGGTACTAAAAGTTTTAATAAACGTCTGTATAGTGAGCCCCTAGTTGGTGCCCACCAATTTGCTGAGGGTTTCACATACTGTTAACATTTAATAGCCTTTCAACATCTATTACATCCCTTTTATAGGTGAATGTTAGTGGCAGAACTGACAAATCAGGCCTACCAGACTCCCTTGGGTCAAGCACTTCTATTTTACTGCCCCAATAGCTTGCATTTTAGTTTTTTGTTAAAAAATATAATGAACCCTCAGCTATTCATCACCCAAATTTTATTCTTTTAGCTAAATCGCAAGCCCAGAGCAAGCCTCACCTCTCAGAACAAATCTTTATGGCAGCCTGTGGGTTATAAATAATCCAGGAAGTCCCATCTTCTTGGCAGTACCCAATGATTGCCTCTTGACAATTCTTTGCCTACCTCCTATTACTTGAGAACATAATACCCACGAGAGAGTAATAAATGCTTTACAAACATTACTATTAATTATAGGGAATATTTACTTTGGATTTATGTGCAGGCTTATGCTAAGGGCTTCATATGCCTTAGCTCTTTTAATCCTATGAGGTTGATGATTTGCTCATTTTATCCATGAGGAAACAGGCAAGATTAATAAAATTGTCCAAAGTAAGGGTTTGGACCCACCCTGCTTGACACCACTGTCTATAACCACTAGATTCTGTAACTTCTTGCAGTAATAAACATTAAGTGAATGAACTCGTGTGTCAGCAGACTTTTCTGGACGGTGTACATAGTTTCCAGTGAACAACTTGAGAGAGAAAGCCTCCCATCCACATACTTCAGCACCTGGTACATACCTGTTGTAAAGCACTTACCAGGTGGTATTGCAATGATTTGTTTACACAGCTAGTTCTCCTTAGACTGACTTCTTCAAGGCCAGGGACTATCTCTTACTTTTATGTTCCCAGGGCTTAGCCAGTTCCTGACAAACAACTGGAACTCAAAAACAGTTTGCTCAGTGAGTGAGTGAGTGGTAGAATCAATCCATCTCTCTTCAGTACTGCACAGCACAGCAGATATCCCAGCTTAGATAGGGTTTGAAAGATCACCTGGAGGTCTCAGCTGTCTTAACTGCTGGGAGACCCTGGTTGTGCCAGTATGTACTGTGGAGAGGTTGTGTTTCAAAGAGGGGGAGAAGTCCCAAACACTGTAAGCAATCCATGGTTGGGTTGGAAAACAAGATTGAAGTTACTCATTAGCGGGTGAAAGGGTCAAGGGTCGAGGCAAGTGGGCTGGAAGCAGACTATACTGAGCAGTGAGTTGGGGAGAGCAGTTAAGGCACCAGCCACTCCACACAGAGCACCAGCTCCCTCCTGCCTGAAGATGTTCCACCACATTTGGGCAGCTCTTCTCTACCTCTATGGCTTTCTCCTTAACTCCATCTACCAGTGCCCTGAGCACAGCCAGCTGACAACTGAAGGAGTGGATGGGAGAGAGGTATGCACTGAGCATGGAAGCTGCTGAGTTGGGGGTGAGGGGGATCTGATGGACTAGGTTAAGAGGCCCTGCATGACCAGAAAGCCACACTGGAAGGAAGAAAGGATGTGAGTGTTGTGATGATGAAAGCAATAAGTTAAAAAGAAAATATATAAGTACTATGGCCATCAATATGGAGACATGTAGAACCGGAGAGTGGGGTTTACTGAAGAGGAGCAAAGAGGAAAACTCATTTAGTGACTCCTTGTCACGGATTGTCTTTAGCTGGAAAAAGGCAGCCAACACCCTCATCCCTAAGTATTGTCATTCTAACTGATGAAGAGGTTGGATTCTGTAGTGAGACCCACCTTCTGCTCCCTTCCTTGTCTCTCCAGTTCCCAGACCCCCACCTGGGCCAGTGGTACTTTATCGCAGGAGCAGCTCCCACCAAGGAGGAGTTGGAAACTTTTGACCCTGTGGACAACATTGTCTTCAACATGGCTGTGGGCTCTGCCCCCATGCAGCTCCAGCTTCGCGCGACCATCCGCACGTGAGTGGTGAGGAGGCAGAGGCACCAGTAGGTGCAGTCTCTGCCTAAAGTGTGAGCACCCACCCACAAAGAGCTGGGCTCTTTGGCATACCATTATTCTTGGCCCACTTTAGTTCAATAGCTTTGTTAGTTTCCCTCCGGAGAAAGATGGACCTAACCATCCCTTTGTAACCTGAAAACCAAGGGGACCCAGGGTTCCAGAAAGAGTAAGATGGAATAGAGGCTGGCACTGAGTGGTTGAGGTGTCACTGTTTCTCCTCCTTACCACTACCACTTATGCAGGAAAAACGGGCTTTGTGTGCCCCGGAAATGGATCTACCACCTGTCTGACGGGAGCACAGATCTCAGAACCGAAGGTTGGTTTTCTCCAGCCCTCACTCTCCTTAGGCCCCCTGGGCTTGTCTGCTTCTGTCTTCACACTAACCGCCCCCAACCATGACAGGCCGCCCTGACATGAAGACCAAGCTCTTCTCCAGTGCATGCCCAGGTGGAATCATGCTGAAAGAGACAGGCCAGGGTTACCAGCGCTTCCTCCTCTACAGTGAGTGGGGAGGCCACGCAAGATCTGGGGGAAAAGAGAGGAGGAGGAGAGATGGGGGTTGGGAGGAGGCAATAGAGTCCCTTTATCTGGGTCCTATGACATCATCCCAGGAAGAGCTGGCTGCTTCCCTAAGTTCCTCACCAGGGGCTGTGCTGAGAAGCAGGGGCTTTGATGAGCCTGGCCCTCCCTTTCCAGATCGCTCACCCCACCCTCCTGAGAAGTGTGTGGAGGAATTCCAGTCCCTGACCTCCTGCCTGGACTTTAAGGCCTTCTTACTGACCCCCAGGAATCAAGGTGAGGGGGTAAAGTCTTATGGAAGACAACTAGGACTTATCAAGTCTTCTGTGAGAGCTGGATGAAAGGGACTCAAGTGATGTCACCAGGGGGCGTGGCCGAAGGCTGACATCATCACACTGCCTATGTTGACACTTCCACTTGTGTCATAGACTGATGGTACCAGAGGGAGCCAGGATGGACTCTGGGCTATTGCAGTGGATAAAAGGGGCAGAAGGTCAGACAGGCACAGAGGGGCAGAGGTCTGCAGGGGAAAAAAGACCTGAGACTTTGTCTGACATGGGGCGTGAGAGCTTGCATTCTGCCTCATCCCGTTGCCATCATCCTTGCCTTTCTCCGTGGGTCTCCCTCCTGTCCACCCTCCTTTCTCTCTCCTCCCATCAGACGTCTGCGAGCTGTCCATTAACTGACCTGTGGCTTCACCTGTGCCCCCCAGATGGATACAGCGGGAACTTGTATGGTGAGGGGAGAAGCTGGACTCCCAACTCTCTTTCAAAAGTAATAAAGATGATTTTCCAATCCTCGTCTCATTTGGGGGTTTGTCTCCCAACATCAGTCCCACTCCTCTCATTTCAGTCCTCCCCCTGGACCTTCTCCCACCTCAACCCCCAGTTGGACGGCGTCAGGAAGGACACTGAGCGGTGGTAACTCTCGCTTTGTAGTGGTATATTTAGCATTTGGTGTGACACAGTTATTTATTGCTGAGTGAGCAAACCCAACCCCCTAGTGGGGTCTGCAAACTCCAGTGCTCCCCATGCTGCCTGTGAGCTTGCCAGCCCCTATGAGCTGGCCATCCTGCCAACACTGCCTGCACCCAGCCCCACTCCCCCTGGCTCCTAGGAATCCTCAGATCCTCCCTTCAGGTTCCCCATCACCTGTGGGAACCCCATCCAGAATCCCTGATCCACCCACCTAGGAGTGCTGCTCTTCCCCAGATGGTGCAGATCCCAGGATCCAAGGGATCCCCCGAGTCTCTCAACCACCCTCTTACCCTACCCAGAGGTCTGTCTGTCCTGACTGGTTTTCTCCACTCCTGGAGAGTTTTAAAAGGTAGAGAGGACACTTCAGTCTTTATTCTCACCACCACACTTATTTTTTTGCTTTTAAAAAGTGGAGGTGGAAGAAAAAAGGGAAAAATGTAAAAGCAAAAATTAACAACAGCTGGTGAATTCAAGGGCGAGGCCCCCACTGTCCATAAACACAGACACCCTGAACAGCTCTCCTGTGTGTGGAGGGGGCTCTGTGCCCTCATACTCTGGGGTTTCTGCCCCATCCCTGAGGTCCCTGTGCTTACAATTTGGATCATACCTCCCACACTATCTTCATCCTTGCTCCCACGCCACTGAGGGTAGGACCCTGGGTCACACCGTACCCCTTGGTCACAGCCCCTTGCCTGGGTCTCCCCTCTGCTCCTCCCCCTCCCTCCCTAACTTCTCCTCCTCCAAGTCAGTGGCCTCCTCATCCCCACTGGGCTCCCGGAGGCTGACAGCCAGCACCAGGGCCTGTAGAAGACCAAAGAGGCAGGCAAAGTGCAGGGGGTGAGCGGTCAGGAGGCTCAGCACGGCATGGAGTCCATGCAGAGCAGCCAGAAAGGACAGCAGCCCATGCAGCCAGAGGCCCAGTGGTCCACGCAGGCCCAGCGCGTCCAAGGCTGCCCGCAAGGGCCTTGAGCAGAGCCCCAGCAGGGCTGAGGCCAGCAGCTCCAGCAGGTGCAGGGTCAGGTTGGTGGAGATCTGCAGACAGTCCTCTGGGTCCCCCAGATACTGGTAGGGAGCCCCTGCTCCCCCACCTGTATCCCCCCGCAACCAGCCCAGCAGCTTCTGACGCCGGCCAGGCTTCTCCAATGGGGCTTCAGCCACTGAGGGGCTCAATTCCTCTTCAGGGGACCCTCCACGTTTCCCAGTGCCATCTGAGTCCACAGGATCCTGTCCTAGTTTGGGAATGCTCTCCCCAGCCTCTGGTCTCCCAGACTCTTGGGTGCTGGAAGCAGTCTTCTCCCACTTGAGAGAATCCATTCTTTTGTACTCCAGTTTCTCAACTTGGGCCTCCCTGCTTGGTTCTGGAGCAGCCCCAGAGCTCCTCTGTGCACCTGAGTCCTGGGTCTTGGGAGACCCCAGATCTCCCATGGTTTCTGGAGCACTGTCCCAGTCACTCCCTGAATTCTCAGAGGAGCTGTCCATCCGTCTGGGTTCTGGGGTGGTCAGGTCAGGTCTCGTCGACTTCCGGCGGCCCCAGGGGCGAGGGAGCCAGCCACCAAGGCGTCGGAGGAACATGGCTGGGGTGTGCAATGAGCCCCTCAATTCTGGGGCTGCTTCCTGGCACGGCTTAGGCTCTTGGGTGAGGGACTGAGGATTTCCTCAGAAACCAGAGTGTGTTTAGGCTCAGAAGAACAGGTATCTGCTTGGAGAGTCCTACTCTGAACTCAGGAGTGGCTCTCCTCTTCCCGGGATGGTCATGCAGCCTGAAGCGGCTTGTTTCCGTTTCAGTTTTAAGGTAAAGAGAGGCACATTCAAATCCATTCACCACCACCCCACTATACACACACACAAGATTCCAAAAGTCTACGGATATGATAAAGCCTGGGACACCGTCACAGAGTCCTCCCTGTCTTCCAGCAGGCAGCACCCCAAGTTTCACTCACCAAGGCCACGCCCCAAGGTGCCCCAGAAACTGGGGAGGCGGTTCTCCATCCAAAAAGGAAGGAAGGAAGGAAGGAAGGGTGGCCTCGGATCCTAGGTGCTCCAAACCGACCAGGAGAGTCCTAACTGCTGCCCTAAGGCAGCTCAGAAAGAAGTCTCCTGTTAAGTGAGTGGGGGGTGAGGTATCCGGCAAACTCCAGCCAGCAACGTTCCTGCTTTGATTCAGAGGGCTGTGATTCCTATAAAGTGGCCCCACTGGCACCCCAGCCCGCAGCTGAGATTCAGTCTTCGCAAGGTCAGGCCGGAGATGTCCTGGGAGATCCCGGGAGCGAGGCAAAGCGCGCGCCTGCCTGGGGAGCCTGGCGTCCAGGCATCCAAGCGATGCAGCCCCTCCCGGGCCCAGCGTCGGGGCCTCGGCCTCACGAAGCCGCCCGGAGCCGCAGAGCCCGGAAGCAGCCGCACCGGGACTAGAGGACAGGCGGAGGCGGAGCCCTAGCTCGCGGGGCGGACCCTGTCGATCGACCGCCCCCCAACCCCCGCCCCCGGCCCGAGCTGCCTGTGCGCGCCAACAGTGCGCACCGGCCGTATCCAAGGGGCGTACAGCCGGGGTCACAGGAGCCAAAAGCATGAATATAAGCCCAGGCTCCATTTTCGTCGCCTAAAGACCCCCGACCGCCGGTATCCCCTTAAGCTCGCCCGCCCCCTTTAGTTCTTCCCTGCATCCCGCTCCACTCCTCTTCTAGTTCACGGTTTCATGAAAGGCTTTTCCAGAAGAGAAAGCTGAGAGGAGGCTTGGGGCTTGAGTAGCCCTTCCTTGCTCCTCCATGCAGATGTTTACCTCTTGCATTTGACAACAGTGGGCACTTCACGTGCCTGGCACCCGGTATGAGACAGGAGCAGGAGAGGAAGTATGGGGAAGACAAGTGTAGACAAAGGATGTGCTTCCTGCCCTTAGGGGTTTTCGGGTATCAAAATGAAGAACCTTGGCTTAGAGTGTAGATTTGGGAGGCCAGAATTATGGTTCCAGCTCAGCTAACAGCCTACAGGCTGCATCTTTGGTCTTCTTATCACACTGCCCTCTTCCTGCAAGACACCACCTGTGATCATTTGAGCCTTTCCTGACTTCCCCATCACCATGCATTCTTTTTAGCACATCTCGTCTCCTAGGTGCAAGCAACCTGAAGATCGGGCATGTCTCATTCCCATTCATAGCACATAGTATACAAACTTGTGAAATGAGTGATTGAATTGGCTGGAGTGGACAGAGGGTGCTTTCTGGGGGAGGTAAACTTGCATGAAAGTGTTAGTCGCTCAGTCATGCCTCTGTGACCCCATGAACATAGCCCACCAGGCTTCTCTGTCCATGGGGTTCTCCAGGCAAGAACACTGGATTGGGTTGCCATTTCCTTCTTGAGGGGATCTTCCAACCCAGGGATCAAGCCTGTATCTCCCGAACTGCTGACAGACTCTTTACCATCTGAGCCACCAGGGAAGCTCTGCATAGACTTGCATAGAGATGGGTAATTCCTGGTTCAGGGGTTGAAAAAATAGGTGGGGCACTAATGACAGTGGCTGGGGACTAGAAGTGAACCAGACTGGCAGAGGCAACCCTATCAGGCCACGTAGAGGAGCTGCCTCTTCTGGCTCTGGTAGAATTTCATGTGGTCCCCGGTCTCGTTTGGCTTCCCTGCAATAGCTTCCAGAAAAGTGAATAAAACACCAAGAGGGAGAAAAGCTTGATTTTATTTAACTTTTGGCTTCTTTCTACTGAAGGCAGAGTCCACTGATCCAAACCAGGTGTGGAACCTGGGCAGACATCAGGAAGGAGAAGCCCAAGTGTCTAAGTTCGGGGCCCAAGTTCAGACTTCAGCAACACACCAGGGTCAGAACTTGCCCAAGTCAGAACTCAAGGTTCATGTATGTCCGCAGATCCCGCTCCCAGGCCTTGTCCTTCTCTTCCTGCCTTTTCTCCTCCTTGCGGTTCAGTGTGTTCACCCTAGGGGCTCTCTCCCTCCCAGCCACTGCCCGTGTATCCCGAGCTGGGAAATGTGTAACTCGGGGCTGAGGTGCTGATCTGTAGCCTAACCCCTCCTGGTCCCTCTTGAGGACAGTGGGGATAGGGTTGGCACGGCCCTCACCCCGGGGTCCTAGCCCCATTCCAGGCTCCCAGCCCCCCCTCAGCAGCAGCTTGAAGCCTGGGCTGGAGGTAGGAACCCCAAGTGGCAGGATGGGGGGCCGGAGATCCCGGGACAGCGACAGCAGGTGAGCAGTGGATGTACTGTGGTTAGAGTCTTGAAAGTGGGCATCACAAGTCTCACAGTACTGGGGGGAGGGGGATCGGGACCTGGAGAGAAAAAAAGAGAAAGGTTAAGGGCAGCACAAGGGTTTAGAGGCCTTAGAGGTGGGTGGCAGGGTGGGACAAGGTCCTTCCAGTATTTCTGCCAAGAAACAAATTGCCTTTCCTCCCCAGTTAGCAACAGTGGACCTGAAGGAATGGTTAAGGCCTCACAAGTTTCTTGGGTGAGAAATAATAATTACTATAATTAACATTTGTACAGTGCTTACTATGCTATTAAATACAAGCACTGTTCAAACTCTATAAGAAGTATAGTCTAATTTCTTAGATAGGAAAACTGAGCCACATGGACACTAGGTTGCTTGCCCAAGAAGTACAATCAGGATTTAAACCCAGTGTGTACCACATAGAAATTTAGCAGATATTTTAATGACTATAAATGGAAAATCCCGTGGACAGAGGAGCCTGAAGGGCTACAGTCCATGGGGTCGCAACAAGTCGGACACGACTAAGCGACTTCACTTCACTTCTATAAATGGAATATCACTTTAAAAAATCCTGAATTGCTATATTGTACACATGTAATTTATATAATTATTCTTGAACTATGCTTCAATAAAACAAAAATAGATTTAAAAGTTTAAATAATAATAAAAGATAAGGCTTCCCTCACCGGTTCTCTGGACTCCTTGTCTCTCCAGGGCTCTCTCTGACCATGCGGGCCACCTCAGGGAAACCTGCTTCTTCAGCCAACTGAGCAGCATCTCTGCCCCCCAGTTCACAGACCCCTACCCAGGCAGCCCCACGGCCCAGAAGATAGCGCACAGCTGCCCCCTGGCCTGCTCGGGCAGCACACATTAGAGGGGTCCACCAGAAAGCATCCCGAGCATTGATATTCCCTCCAGCTCCCCCTGCCTCACGGGGATCCAACAGCCTTTTTAGTTTTGCCAGGTCCCCCTCCTGGGCTGCCCTCAGTATCTGCTGGGTCATCTTTTCCTTGTCAAGGGCTCTCCTTTGTCCATGTCCTCCTGCTGCTCCTGCTGCAGTCTCCCTCGTCATTCTTTTCCTCTTCCTGGCAGGACCAGGCTGAGCTCTCTGGGTTTCAGGGGTGCTGCTCTCATCTTCAATCAAGGCTTCGTAGAAAGCCCGGACTGCAGCCCCATCCAGGGTGGGCTCCAGCTCTTCAGGCTGCGATTGCAGCTGCCCATCTTTCCACAGATCACTGGGATCAGTGGCTGGGGTAAAGTTAATGAGGGAAGACCCAGACATGCCTTTTGGGAAACCTAGGGAAATGAGACTAGGAAGCCAAGCCCCTGGTGGTCCTGCAGCGACCAGAGCCAATTCCAGACACCTAATGAGATAAACAAAAAGTATCCTTAGCGTCAAAAATCCCCTCCCAACCCAAAGAGACCCCATAACCTGGGACCCTTCAGGGCCAGTAACAGAAAATGCCCCTCAGGAAAGGTAAGAAAGAAGTCTCCGTAAGACAGTTGCCCAGAGACCCTGCGCTCCGCCCCTACCTCCATCCACACCAACAATACCAGCCTCTCTGAGACAACTTTATGCTATGCTATGCTAAGTCACTACAGTCGTGTCCGACTCTGTGCGACCCCATAGACGGCAGCCCACCAGGTCTCCCTGTCTCTGGGGTTCTCCAGGCAAGAACACTGGAGTGGGTTGCCATTTCCTTCTCCAATGCATGAAAGTGAAAAGTGAAAGTGAAGTCGCTCAGTCGTGTCCGACTCTTAGTGACCCCATGGACTGCAGCCTACCAGGCTCCTCCGTCCATGGGATTTTCCAGGCAAAAGTACTGGAGTGGGGTGCCATTGCCTACTCCGGAGACAACTGTATCACAGCGTAAAACATACCATTAAGAAAAACAATCAAATTGGCTCTTTAAATCTTCCTATTTCGGGGTAAGTTCTTCCCAAACAAAAACAAACGCGACACGTCTCCGGAAGCAGGAAGCAGCTTTCAGGAAGAGGGTCCAGTCTGTGTCGCTTTGTAGCTTCCGTACTGCAAAATGGCGCTACTCTAAGCAAAGGAATCGACAAATAATCACAGGGCACAAAGAAGCATGCGTGGCTGGAGAAAAACAAAACAAAATACCTGAGGGTACAGGTGCGCGCAAGCGCCGGGTTGTTTCCCGCCCTGGAATGTTTCCATAGCAGAAGCACAACGCACCACGTGCTGGCGTAGCGCGAGGACTGAGAAAGAACCGTCGGTTGGGGTCCTATTTTTACATAACGCCCCCACAATGCCCTTCGCCTCCTCCCTCAACGTGGCCCCCGCTCCGAGCTCATTTTCTGGACCTGGGAAACCACTCTCAGGGTTAAAAAAGGCTCTGAGCCGGAGAATGCCCAGAAACCCTGAAATGAAATAACGTCACGCAGCCCCTCACCATCACTCTGACCAGGGTTCGAAGGTCGCACTTAGCGCCCACAGCAGCCCCGTTCAAGCCCTAAGAGGAAATGGAGAAGTGCAAGGGGACAAGCAGCAGAATGGCTGGCACCACCTCAGGTTAGCCTACGGGGCCGTCCTGGTTCTCACACCGCTCAGCTCATCCCAGGACACCCTACCCAGGACCCTCAGCATGGAACCCGGCCTCACCTCCCGCCTCCGGAGCGCGAACCCCGGATGAAACATGGGCCCCGTCGCGGGTCTCTTTGGCGGGCTGACTCCAAGGAGCAAGGCTATAAGGGTCAGGAGGGCTGGCTGGCTGGGGATGAGATCAATGCCCCGGGTAGCAAAGTCTCGCCGAGGCCTGAGGCTCGCTGTTTGATAGGAGAGGCAAGAAGCAACCAGCCAGCCTAGTTCCTCTCCCGGCCCATCCCCTCCCCTCCATAGCCCCACAGCCCCCGGAATCACACGACTATATTTCCCAGGCTACCTGGCCCAGAACGCGGTACTGAGTTTCCGCTTCCGGTGGCAGTTCGCAGTGCCCTGCTGCGCCCCGCCCCCAGCGTCCCCCTCCCCCCTGGGCCTCGTGACACCAGGGTCGTGCGCGGGTCATCCTGGGATTCGTAGTTCGCTTTTCCCTAGTTTCGTCAGTTTCTTCTTTCCGAGGACTCCATTTCCCGGCACGCATCGCGGCTCCTAACTCTAAGCGCTTGCGCGTTGCCCTCTTC